>JARHVA010006771.1:380000-834615 GCA_037957365.1 Torreya grandis
CATTATAGTCTAAGGAATATAAAGAATAGGAAAATCATATCTGATAGGTCTCATTCATTGAGCTCTCTAAGATGTAACATTCTTAGAGCGATCTCCACTTCTATTACTTACACCAACTAGAGTTACAACATTCAATATTGGTACCTCAACTATCCATGCGCAACTTTGAATCGAAATTGTAGATTTTGTTGAATTAGAAAAAATAAGATTTACAAGTTTTCAAGAGGATATCTACCACATAAAATACACATTGATTGATGAAATGAGCTTCATTGGACAAAATTTTCTATAAAACATAGAATCTAGACTCTATCAAACATTTCCTAAAAATACAAAAAAGAGTTTTGGTGGTATATCTATTATTTTGGTTGGAGATTTGGGTCAACTTCCTCCTTTTAGTGATAGATCACCATACAATAGAAATAGAAAAACAAAACTATTGTGGGAATAATTCAAAATAGTTGTTACTTTGGACAAGATATTTAGACATGAAGGGAAAAGTGATGACCAACAAAGGTTTTATCAGCTACTCACAAATATGAGAGATACAAATCGGATAATAGATGATTGGAAGCTATTGATGATGAAAAATAATGTTGGAATAGATAGAGCCAATAATGAAGAGTTTGAAAATTATATTCATTTGTTTTCCAAAAAAGATAATGTGTGTAACTAGAATAAAATAAAATTATATCAATTAAAAATACCAGTTGCACATAACATTACAACCAAAGTAGGAAGTACCAATGCACAAATGGAAGGTCCAAATGATGAACTTGATGAGGAATTATTGATTTCTATCGACACAAGGGTCATGTTAACTTCTAATCTTTGGATAGAATCAGGTATTTTAAATAGAGCTTGAGGTTATATTAGAAGTATAATCTACAAACATGGGAGTGCCCCATTAGAACCATAAACATATATTATGGTCAAATTTGATAGTTACTCAAGAATATCATTAAAAGATGAAACTCCAATATAATTCAAATTTAACCAATATAAAGGGAATGCACAACCCAACTACCCTTATGGTTGGTTTGGGCATTAACAATACATAAATCACAAGGTTTGACCCTTTCAAAAGCCACAGTTGATATAGGTCAAAGAGAAAGAACATGATTAATATTTATGGCTATATCTCATATAAAGTCCTTGAATGACTAAGAATATTTCCATTTACATATGACCGCTATGAAAAGCTAAAAAATGGAAAACAACTTTCCAAACAGAAAGTTGAGGAAGAGAGATTGAAACTCTTAGAGAAAAATTAATTTCATATAATTATGAAAAAATTCCTATACTTATTCATTATTTGACATTTTATGTGATGTGTATGGTACATTATGATGAGTATTAAAAAACTATTTAGATTTATAATTTTAGATTATGTATATTAAAGTTTTAAGTGATTTAATGTAATGTGTATTAAAAATTTGTATGATTTAATGTGATGTCTATTATACATTTTAAGTTTTATGAAAAAATTCATATTTTATGTTAAATAAATATGTAAAAGTTACAACTACTACTATCATACCTATCTTAGATAAATCTATGAAAAATACGCTGAGGAATATTATTCTTGAGGTGCCTATTCCACTTATGTCACAAATCTAAGATAAGATAGATACCTCGAGAATGATATCTCTCGACGTATTTTATATAGATTTATCTAAGATAGATATGTTAATATTATTTTTTAAGAACCTACAATTACCTCCCTAAATCATTCTCCATGTTTTAAGTGATTTTATAACTTGAGTTTAAAATGTATCATTTCAATATAGATATTCATTTAAAACTCTATCTCATCTTGTGTTTTTTTAATATTTTATTTTATATCCATTATAAAATTATTAGGAGCATACAGTTACCTCCCTAGAATCACTTTGCATATTAATGTGACTTTTTAACTTGAATTTAAAGTGTATGAGTTTAATATATATTCATTTAAAATTCTTAATTATCTGATGTTATTTTAAATATTTTATTCTATTTTCATTATAAATCGAACTTGGTTAGTTCTAAAAACATACTTTTATTCAAATTTATTCAAATGTATATAATGAATGTTTAAATTTAGTCTACTTGCATATTAATAGTAATTACAAGGGGTTCCATAGGAAGTGTGTATAAGTTTAAACAATTATTATATTTATATACTAAGTCTATTAAACTTGACATGCCCCTTTATCAATGCCCAAGTTGTAGCTATAGTTTTGAGAAACAAAAAAAAATTGAGTATAGTGCAGATCTAAACTTTGAGAAACCACTTCAATAAACTATTTTGATCTTGATTTAGTAGCTTTAATCTTGCTAAATCCTCAAATATCCATAACCAAATGTATAATCATTCGCCCAAAATAGAGGGAAGTTGATCTACAAATAATATCAATTCCATACATACGAATATGTAATCACAAAGAAATATGTTCTACTACTACCCTTATATAACAAAACATAGGGGAAGTGGTATAGTCTTTTAGCCCACACGTCTCTTTACTAAACAATAATGCTAGATGAAAGATCAATGTCTTCCCATTTACCAGTGATGGGTGATTATGCAAAATATTGAACAAAACACAATGCTTAAAGTTGGTGTTTATGTTGGTTTTTCATTAGCTCTTAACAAGGATAAAAACAAACAACTTATAGTTAATGTTAGAATTTATTAATCTTCAGTCACTGTATTTAATTCTACCTACCTCCACATCAATTTTTGGGAATCTTCCAAATCTCTCCCAGCAACTATTTGTCCTACCAGCATTGAATGTGGTAGGTTATTTTGAAATTAGATTTGAGTGCCTATTTTCATTGGCATGTAAAAAGACAAAAATAAAGGAAAGTTATAGTCAATGAGAAAGAAAGACTTTTTGAAAAAATCAAGACAAAGAGAATACAATCTTTTAGTAGCAACAAAAGGAATGCGTGAAGAGAACAATAGAGAGTAGAAGAATATTGCAGTAGTGAACAATGTCTTGTGTGTAGTAGTAAAAGGTATGCACATGCAACTACGATTTCCTATAGGCAGCTCTAGAGATTGGGACAAATCAGGAAAATAAAGTAGCAACTTTACAGTAATTTATATGAACATTTTGAATGTAATTTTAAAGTGAAAAATATATATTACTATTTTTGTATATTCTCTCTCTCTCTCTCTCTCTCTCTCTCTCTCTCTCTCTCTCTCTCTCTCTCTCTCTCTCTCTCTCTCTCTCTCTCTCTCCCTCTCCCTCTTATATTTGTGTGTGTTGTTTTTATTCTATCCACATTGTTGTAGCAATTAGTTTTGGACAACCATCAAACCCTCTACCTACCAACAAGTGGTATCAGAGCCCTACTTTTTGGGCAATTAGAAATTATATGTGGGTGTTCTTGGAAAATCCCTAGATCCTCTAGGAATTAATACCATTCTCAAATTTGAGAAGCATGATAGGTGGGGACATCAAAGGATGGCAACAACCAATGAACTTTGATGGGTAGAACTATGATATATGGGCTAAGAAGATGAAAACAATCTTGGTTGTAAATGAACTATGGGAGTTGGTCACCAATGGTTTTGTAGATAATATAGATCAAATAGCCTATGAAGCCCTATCTAATGCCCAAAGAGATCAGTTGAATAAAACCCATATGAAGGATGTAAAATCCCTCAACTTGATTGAGGCAACCTTGATAGAGTTTATTTTCCCTCACATTATAGTAGTAAAATATTCAAAATAGGCATGGGAAATGTTGATGGCGTAAAATTGCACTAGATCCTAGCCAATCAACAATGGGAAGTTTCAAGTTGTGGGATAATGCAACTTGAAACAACCTCCAGGTTTTAAAGACGCTGGTCTCTTTTGTTTTATGGTGTTGGGGAAAAGGGATAGGAGACTAAACAAAAATGCAAAATGCAGGAATTAAAACCTAACTATGGTGATGCACCTAAGTGTAATCCTAATCCTAACCTGAGCACATAGTGACTATTATAGTATTCTATTACATTTAAGAGCAGACAAGTGCATGATCAATGTAAAAGATTGGAATAACATAAATAGAGACTCACAATAGGGGAGTCTTTTGCTGAGATATAGGAATTGTCAATAAAGGCATAGTGTTCTATCTTCTTAATAGAATCCTCCAATCACATAAGAGGTGCAGAAGTCACACACAGTTATGTAAAACTTTAGACTCAAAAAATGGGACAAAAGCAAATAACATTTCCAATCACAACACTAGAAAATCTACAGCATAAACTACTTTTTAATTGACACAGATAACATCAACAAGGGCATAGTATTCAATTTTCTTATTGAATCTTCCAGTCATACAAAAGATATAGAAATACACATAGTCATATAAACCTTTCAACTCAAGAAAATGTAACAAAAGCAAATGATATTATTGGTCAAAAACTCTGAAAGTATAAAACTATGAGAATTCCCCCCTTCCTTTAGATTTTACAATCTTCCTCTTTTATAGCCTCATATCACTCCCTTCATCATCCCTCTTCCCGTGCAATTCCACTCTATCATTCACTCACAAGGGACAAAATAGATGGTGCATTCAATGCTTTGGATGCATTCTAGTCTTATCAGGAACCGCCCTGACTGTGGCATGGTGATCTATGTCTAGTACCTCTCTTTGCACCTAAAATTCTTTGTTCCATCCCTATTTTGGATGCTCAACTATCTCTTCTACCTTTGCTACTAGGGGATAAATAGACGACACTTTCAATGCTTGAGAGCCCTAAAAATCTACCCGGTGCATTGTTCCATCTACTCAAATTAACTCCAGCTGATTTTCTCTCCATTTCACCTTTTGGCAATAGATACACAAAACACTTTGTTATGTTGAAATGGGAGAGGACACTTAGTCAATTTCTTGAAAATCCTCTTATTGTTTAGAAAGCACCAAAAAATGACACTTGACACTTTCCACTTTCTTCTATAGCTTTGCTTGTAGAAATATTCAGGATGTAGGTTAGGTTCCTCCAGATGATGACACTTGGTAGCTTCTGTTTATCCTTGAAATAAAACCTGAGACCCACCACACTCTTTATAATGAAAGTCAAAGATGATCTCTCGGATGTCAACACGTGGTGGCTTTTGGGACTTCTGGGAAGATACGTGCATCTTTCACTTCTCCTGCTGGGGGGAGGTGGTGCCTTCTACTTTCTTTGGGGATGTAGTATATACGTTAAATGGAAAGCATTAGACCTAGGCATTGAAACAAAGGATCTTGGTATTTGACACGTGGTGGCTTCCACTGCTTCTTCAAAAAGGTAATTCAGGGCCTCCGCTACTGCCACCTGGTGCCTTCCGCTCTCTCTATTACTTAGCTCATTAGAAGTCTTTGTCAAAATAGGAAAAATAGGTGCCTCTTATGATATGTAGATGCTGACACATGGTACATTCTATGGTTCTTTGGAAAGCTACAATGAGGTCCTCAAAAGTTGCCAACTATCCATCTTCATCTCTTAGAGGCTGACACGTGGCCGCTTCCGCTTGAATCCAATACTTAGGCCAAAATTGAATGAAAAGAAAAAGAGAGGAAAAAAGGGATCATGCTCTAAGGATGACACTTGGTAGCTTCCACTACACTTTGACACTTAGGCAAAATGAACCTATCATCTACTCCAAAACTCTGCGGCTTCACTCAAGGTGCGCAGGAACAAAATTGCAGTGCTCGAATCAAAAATAAATTAAGTACGACGTAGAGTAAAAATTACTCTACAGGAAATAATCCAAAAAAATTATAATGGGATTGATAAAGTGATATTGGTGAAGCTTCAACTACTAAGGAGTGATTTTGAAACTTTACAAATGAAGGATAGTGAGTTTATTTCAATATTTCACACTAGGATTTATACCATGATTAATAATCTTAAAATATATGGAGAAACCATGGATTATTAAAAGATTATTGAGAAAATCCTAAGGAATATACCTTCTAGATTTGACCCCATTATCATAGCCATTAAAGAGGCCAAGGACCTATCCAAAATTATAGTGGATGAACTGATGAGTTCACTACAAACCCATGAGCAATGATTGAATAGATCTGCTTCTTCCCTAGAGCAGGCCTTCAAGGATCAAACCAATACAAGAGGTAGGGGAAGAGGAAGAAACATTAGAGGTAGAGGTCAAAGAGGTAGAGGAAGAAGCAACTCTAGAAGAGGAATTTCAAACAACCAAGAGGAGGCAAGCACATCACAACCAAGCTACCAAGATAAGAAGAAGAACAATAGTTCTAATTAGAGGTATGGCAAAATCAATGTGCAATGTTATTACTATCATAAGTTTTCATCATTATGCTAGTGAATGTAGGAAGAAACACCATGATCATGGAGGCTAAAATGCTAATGTAGCAAATGATAACAAGGCTAAAAATGAAAAATAGTCAAATGCATTTATTGTTTGCAACCTTGTTAAGAGGAGTAGTGATGAAGTATGGTACTTAGACAATGCTTGTAGCAACCACATAAGTGGTAACAAAAACATTTTTGCCTCCATACATAGTATCATACAAACTGAAATCAAAATGGGAAATAATGAGAAATTTCCCATCATGCAAAAAGGTACAGTCAACATCCAAACCAAGAATGGTGAGAGGAGGAAGATCCAAGATGTCTACTAACCCAAGGCATAAAACATAACCTATTGACCATTAGAAAAATGGTCCAAAATGGTTATAAAATATTGATGGAGAATGGAGAGTGCATGATATTTGACAAAAGAGGTAGCAAGAAAGTGATTACAGTAGTGTAGATGACAACAAACAAAATGTTTCCTCTTAGGATGCATATTGAGTCTTTGATGCTATATTTGGTGTAGTTTCTAGCACTATCTTCGACACTCATAACAACGGGACAAAATTTTCCCTTTAGGACAGTCATCAAAGACCCATCCAAACTATGGAATTTGAGGTATGGGTACTTAAGTTTTTTTGGTTTGATTTTATTATTGAAAAAAGGCATGGTTAGAGGGCTATCAAACTCTACTGAGATCGATGGAGAATGTGAAGCCTATATTTTAGGAAAGAAACATAGATAACCCATTCAATCAAGGTATTCTAGAAGAGCAAAAACACCATTGGAGTTGGTGCACTTATATTTTTGTGGTCCCATGAAAACCCACACCTTGGCTGGAAATAATTATTTCATGACATTTATAAATGATTACAATAAAAAAATTTGGGTTTATTTCTTGAAAAACAAATCAGAAGCCTTCAATAAATTCAAGTGGTTTAAGGCCTTAATTGAAAATCAAAGTGACCACTATATCAAAGCCTTAAGAATGGATAGAGTGGGAGAATATATATCTAAATAATTTCTAAATTTTTGCAAAAATGAAGGCATAGAAAAGTAATTTACAACTAGGTATACTCCACAACAAAATGGAGTGGTTGAAAGTAAAAACAAAACCATTCAAGAGATGGCAACAAGCATGCTGAAAGTAAAAGGACTATCACATGAATTTTGGGGTGAAGTTGTAGCAACATCAGTTTACCTATTGAATAGGTGTCTTACAAAGGTTGTTCATGATAAGATTCCAAAAGAAGCATGGAAAAATAATAAATGGAGTGTTAAACACCTGAGAATCCTTGGGGGTATGACATATGCATCCATACTAAAAGAGAAGAGGCAAAAAATTGATGATAGAGGTGAAAAATGTTATTCATAGGCTATAGTAAAGTGCCAAAAGCTTACAAGATATATAATCCCATCACCAAAAAGATTGTGACCAATAGGTATGTAGAGTTCATTGAGAATGAAGCATGAGATGGAACAGTGGATAGCACCATGGGTATTTCAGTCATAATACCCCTTGAAGATGAAGAATATCTAGAGGATAACAACTCTAGAAGAGCTCTGAAGAGTAAAAATTTAGGAAAAAATACCGTAGAGATTTGGAGAACACTATCTCAAGAGGTGTTCAATAAAATAACAGCTTTGAAGGCAAACAATAATATAACAATTTTGGATATTATCAGCTCTGGAGGTCTACAACTCTATATATCATCACCTCTAGAGTTTAGCAAAGTAATAGCTCCAGAGGTTAGTAGTACATTATATTTGGAGGTTAAAATAGTAGCAGATCTAGAGGTAACTCAGTTACTACACTCACCTCATTAATGCCACACAAGACAAGGAGTGTGAAGGAGATTTATGACATCACAAGGTATGTTGATTATGATGAGAATATAGATTTTGCATTATTTTCTAATAGTGATCTAATGTCATTTGAGGAAGTTGTGAAATAAGGGAAGTGGTGTAAAGCCATAGATGATGAATTGGATGTTGTAGAGAGGAATGACACGACATCTAACTAATTTACCCAAGGGTAAATAAGTGATTGGAGTTAAGTGGGTCTACAAGACCAAGTCTACTGCTAATGGAAAGATTGAAAGATATAAGGTAAGGCTAGTTATCAACAGGTATAAAAAATAGTTTAGAAGAGATTATGATGAGACATATGCACTAGTTACAATGCTGGAAATAGTTCAGGCACTCATAACAATAACAACCCAACACAAATGGTAGGTGTAACAAATGGATGTGAAGTCAACCTTCATGAATAGATTGCTGAAAGAGGAAGTTTATATAGAGAAACCACCTAGGTATGAAGTCTTAAGATAAGAAAAAGTATATAGGCTCTAAAAATCCCTCTATGGGCTAAAATAAACACCTAGGGCATGGTACAATAGAATAGATTCATATCTAGTGAGTAATGGCTTTAAAAAAAGCAATAATGAGCCCACTCTTTACATCAAAGTAGTTGATGGTAGTATTTTGATTGCTATTTTATATGTAGATGATCTAATATTTACTAGAAATAGTGATCTCTTCATTACTGATTTCAAAGAGGTAATGAAGAATGAGTTTGAGATGACATAGTTAGGTCTGCTGAAGTATTTTCTTGGTATTGAGGTTAAACAAATAGAGCATGGCATATTTATTTTGCAAACTAACTATGCTAAACAAATTGTGAAAATATTTAAAATGTATAATAACAAACCTACCCTAACACAAATAGCTACAGGTCTAAACTTGAGTAAAGAGGACAACAACAAGGAAGTAAATCCAACCCTCTACAAGAACATGGTTAGAAGCCTCATGTACTTAATAGATACTAGACCTAATTTGATGTATGAAGTAAGCCTACTATCTAGGTTTATGGAGTAACCTAAGGACATACATTACAAATTAAGAAAGAGGATCCTAAGATATGTGAATAAAATACCAAGTTATGGTATTTTGTATGGTGTATCCAATGAGTTTAAACAAGCTAGGTTCATAGATAGTGATTGGGTAGGTAATGTAGATGATAGGAAGAGCACAACAGGATATGTTTTTCACATTGGTTCAGGAGCAATTTCATGAGCATCTAAGAAGTATCCCATTGTGTCTCTCTCTATAGTAGAAGCTGAGTATATTATAACAAATACAGTAGCATGTCAGGCTATTTAGTTGTGAAGAATCCTTGTAGATTTGAATGAACAATAAGAAGATGGTATAAACATTCATTGTAACAACATTTAATCAATAGCCTTGACAAAGAATCTAGTCTTCCATGGATGAAGCAAGCACATTAAGATTCATTATCACTTCATAAGGGAGTTGGTAGAATGAGGAGAGATTGAGTTACAATATTGTAGATCTGAGTAGAAACTTCCTGACATATTTACCAAGGCATTGCCAAAAGATTAATTTGAATGCCTAAGAGATAGGCTAGGCATTGTAGATAGCTTTAGTGGTGTGCAACCTTAGAAATATAGTTACAATAAATCTATAGATTTCAATAGGGTAGCTACAGATCTTGATAGTCCAGTTATAGATTTTATTAGTCTAGTTATATATTTTTTCATTCCAACTATAAGTTTTAGTAGGATAGTTACAGATTATAGGCCAGCTCTAGAGATGGTCTAAAGATGCAGATAGAGTGCTCTAGAGATGCAAAAAGGTGCTTTAAAGGTGGTTCAGAATGATATAAATAGCTCCAAAGATCCACTCCAAAAAGGTAAAAGCAAAGGTTTAGCTCTAGAGATCATTTTTAAAAAGAAAATTGTTGAATGATAGGTGACTTTAGATTAAGGGGGAGTGATGGAACTTATTAATCTTCAGTCACTACATTTAATTCCACCTACCCCCACATCAATTTTTGGGAATATTCTAAATCTTTCCTAGTAACCATTTGTCTTGCCAACATTGAATGTAGTAGGTTATTTTGAAATTAGATTTGAGCACCTATTTTCATGGAAATGTAAATAGACAAAAAGAAAGGAAAGTTACGGTTAGTGAGAAAGAGAGGGAATTTTTGGGAAAATCAAGACAAAGAGAATAGAAGCTTGCAATAGTAGTATAAGGGATGTTTGAAGAGAAAAACAAAGAGAAAAAAAATATATTGTAGAAATGAATAGAGTCTTGTGTGCAACAGCATAGGGTATGCACAGGTCGCTACAAATTTCCTACAGGTAGCTCTAGAGATTGGGATAAATCAGGAAAACAAAGCAACAACTTTGCACTAATTTATATGAACTTTTTGAATGTATTTTTAAAGTGGAAAATATATATTTCTATTTTTATGTATTCCCTCTCTCTCCCTCTTGTCTTTGTGTTTTTTTTTTATATTGTCCACAATTTATGTAGTAATTAGTTTTGGACAACCATTAAACCCTCTGCCTACCAACAATTAAGTGGGAATTTGTAAAATTGATGCTGAAGGGAGATATATTGAATCTTATATATTTAAGACATCTTATTGATACAACCCCAAAAAGTATTAAGATCTGAATTATCTTTATAATCCCAACTTGTGATTTATATGATATTTATTTTCATTCTTATATGTAGTCTCAAACACCCACAAAATTATTTTAGAGCCATGTTATGAGTTATTAAGAAAATTTGTTTGAATGAATGATTTAATTTGGGTTTTTATCTTCTATTATCATTCTTATGTTTAATCTTGAAGACCCACACACACATTAAGATTTAATCCTTACAAATAAACCATTATGATGTGATTTTATTTGATTCATATGTTTAATATTGAACATCTACACTCATCTTAGAATCCTGGAATAATTAAGAAAATTTTCCATAAAATGTAGTTTATTATACTTTTGTGTACAAAATTATATGTTATATACCATTGATAACATTAAATTTATTTGATTTTATAGATGGAAAATAATGAAAACATTTGAAAAATGAGAGAGACCGTATAAATTACATGTGCAATTAGATGAGGATATGGACCCATTCCAAAAAAGAAACAATGCATGAAAAGATGATGTGGATGAAAATAATGAGTTTTCTAGGTTGGAATCATTTAGAAATATGTGCCAAAGGAAAATTATATCATTTTGATCCTTGTACAAGATCCCAGCCACAATTCCAAAGTATTACTAACCTTATAAAATTTGTTTGCCATGCTGAAAATGGATTTTTTCTAGGTATTATAATAATTTACAGGGAATCCAAGTTATTTTTGAGAATAACCTTGATGTTATAAGGATTAAATTTGTTGAGATATAGAATACCATCTCTAATATAATAAAGGTGAATAACAAGCTTGATGAAGAGATCTCCTCATTGAAACATGTTATTAGTGAACAATTGTAAAACAAAAATAATTTATCACAGGATCTTTCCCAATTGAAAAAGGAAAATGAACATTTGAAATCCATGATTGAATGTCACAAATTCTTTAAAAAAATAAAGAAGATCACTCTAGGAAGGAAGGAAAGTGTAATAAATTTGTCTAGTATAGTATCCTTGGTACATTCTAGTGGGGCTTGGAAGAAGAGGCTAAATGATACAAAAACCCTTGTCAATCCTTCAAAATATATAAGCCTTAATGAGGTGAGCCATGCCCTAGGTTGTGTTATTAAAATTATGTCAAAAAAGATGAGATTTTATCTAATGCTTCAAAAACCTAGGTTTTGTTCTTTAAGGAAAATATTAATTGGTCAATTAATAGATTAAATGTCATCTTCTATTAGTGCCTCAGATGTCCAAGGTGCTTGTGATGTCAATGGAGTTAGTATAAGTGCATGTTATGAACTCTTTAAGACATTAAGGGCATGAATATTAAATATTGGGATCACTAAAGTAATAGTACCTCAACCATATCATGTGAGATTAGGATGAGTTCATAGGAACACAAAACCTATTGGCCTTGTTGGAAATATGTTTCACATTTAGGCTATAAAGGTACATCCTCAAAGGAGGGGTAATTACATTGGAAAAATGTAATAGTTTGAATTCAACAAATAATGTGTGTTTGAAGTTGAAAATATTATAAAATACATGGTTCATTTTTGTCATATTTCAATTGAAGAGGAAAATGAAAACTCACTATTATTATAAAACTAGATGAGATGGAGTTGGAAAACAATGCTAAGTTTGAAAGAGTTTCAGTCACTTTGATGAATAGAGCACTATATATATATATATTAATGTGATAATTTTTTCTTGGTCAATCAGAAAACCATATTTGGTGGCTTTGTTTATTCAAAATAAACAAGAAAAGTTAAAACACCTTAAAATGGGATATTCATCAGACATAATTGCCAACATTAATTATGTCACATAGTATTGGAGAAAAACTTTATGTTGAAGGTTATGGTTAATATTAGGTTGAATGGAATTTAGTTGAAAAATTAAAAACACTTAAATGTATATACAATGTTAGTCATGGAGAAAATGAAAAGGATTGTTTTATTTATTTTATGCATCCTCAAGAGAAGTATAAAGGCTCAAATAGGGGTTGGTACAATGGTATTTTGAGTTGTAGGCAAGGATTGCATTTAGACACGATGAAATCAATCCAAATATGGCTTAAATATTACTAATTCCACTCCAAAGAGTGCATATATTCACTCTACATGATTTTGTGAGGTTGATAAATACATTAGTCTATTTATCAATTCTATTGCCTAGAATAAGCATCCATTATAAAGAGAATTGAGAAAGTATTGTCAAATGCAGGGTTGTAATGAGGAAATGTGAAAATAGAAAAAAAAATTCAATAGTCAAGTGCTTCTGGTAATGTGCCATCTAAGTCATCAATGGGAGGTGACAAGGCTAGACATTGTATTAAAAACATCTTTGCAAGGAAGAGAAGGGGTGATTGACTTGAAACAAGTATTTCTTGGTTAGAAGAAAAATAAGATCTAGAGCTTGTTATATCATTTTTACCTTTTTATGAAAAATAAAATTTATTAAGGAAGATGACAATATTTTTATTTAAACTATTACAAATTTCACAAAGGAATTTGTTCAATCATGGGGAGAAAACAATGTTACTCACTACATGATACACATATGCTTTTTATTTTCTTTAATTATAGTTTTATTTGTACCATAGTCATTTAAGAGAT
Organism: Torreya grandis; assembly: GCA_037957365.1. Lineage (NCBI taxonomy): Eukaryota > Viridiplantae > Streptophyta > Pinopsida > Cupressales > Taxaceae > Torreya > Torreya grandis. The sequence goes on from JARHVA010006771.1 coordinate 393,375, forward strand.
ATTTTAGGCAAATTGAATTCATCTTATAGAGTATCTTTGATGCACATGGTCCATGGTTTGAAAAAATGTATGGCAACCTGAGTATTTGGAATACTCACAGAGTGGAGAAGTCCTATAAGCAAGTATAAATGGCTTACCATAGATTCACTAAGCACGAAGGGTGGTTAATACCATATGATCCATTGGTTCAAATGATGGAATGGTTTTTTAGGAGTATAATTTTAGTCTTTCAAAAATAAGAAACATGAAAATATGTTTTCTATACATGTTTCCATAAGGGAAGCTAATTCTCAATGTAGGCATAGAATATGGGAAGAATCAAATGCCTACGAAGATTTTAGAGTGTGGCAATCAAAACATATTATATTGGGGAAAAGATGGATTTTATAAAGTGACACCCAACATGAAAATGAAGGTGAATCATGAAACTTTATATGTATATTTGATATTAAGAAGAGGTTATAATAAAACTTTGAAAATTTCCTCTTGTTATATTTTTAGAAAGAGTATTTCATCATCTTAAATTAAAATACTTTTTTCTTAAAAAAATTTTAAATCTTTTAGTATCTTGTATATGATGAGTAGATGTACTTAAATATAAATTATATATATATATATATATATATATATATATATATATATATATATATATATATATATATATATATATATATATATAAGAATAATTAACATGATTGATACCTTGGATAATTTTTATGTTTATATATATTTTAACCAATGTAAAAAATAACCTCCTTAATACCCTTGTGTATGCTAAAATATTTCATAAATATCTCACAAGCAAGCAATATTGAAACCTATTAATAAGTTTGTATATGCAAATGTATGTGACCAATAATTTGAAATATGTACAAAGCAAATGTAATAAATTATAATCTCTAAAATTTTGTCATAACATTAAAGACTATGTTTGAAATTCATTGTAGGTACATGTAGGAAAGGATTAGGTTCAAACTTCAAAGTTTATGCTTCAATTAATTAGGACATAAGCTACATGTTAAGATCATTTTTGTACTAAAAACACAAACCTGAATGTATTACTTCACGTAATCTATTTTGATCTATGTAAAAAATGTCAGACATGTGATTAGAATTTTTTCTTAACATTGTGTTTGGGGGTTAAGATCTTCTAATCTCTGATGGCACAACATGCATGTACCCTATTTTGGAATATGAGTTTTTTTGAGTAAAATTTTAATGTATTCTACCATTGGCATCTCATATTTAAATAATTTATTTTTAGCTCCAAGTAAATATAGGATGACCATGAGCAGTCAAGTTCATCAATAAAACTTGGTTATGTTCCTTAAATATAGACCTACCAAGACAAACACTTGTTGAAATAAAATTATGCCCTACTTTATTTAATTAAAGATACATGGGATTACTATATTTTAGACATTCTTGGTAAGGGAACACTTAGACTAAATGATTTATACCTTAGAATATTTGTAACCAAAATCATTTAATAAATGAAAATCAAACTTGACATCTATTCTTAAACTAGTTGAGATAGTTGAATTGGATTTTTATATATGTATGATACTAAATATTAGATTTATTGATAAATGAACACCACACACACACACACACACACACACACACACATATTGTATCTATCATAGTGTCTCAATCTTAGTCCTCAATATACCAATTTTCCTTCATATCCCTACCTTACCTATTTTACATAGCCTCTTTACTAACATAGGTTTTCCATTGGGAAATACAACCTTTTATGTCTTGCCAAAACCTCTAATTCCTACAACATTCTTCTCATCTAAATTCAAGATGACCTCATCCTCATTGAATACCAGGTGGTAAAATGAAGTAGTAATCAATTTTTGCCTTCCATGATTATACCCAAGTCTGTTACAATATCTATGTATTAATATGGTACATATGGTATTAGGGTCAAATAGGTTAGTCTCAACCAACTCATCATAATTGCTATAGTAGGACTTTGCATCACTATCAACATTATCTGTGTTAGATGATAAATTAGTGTCACTCTTAAGATCTAAGGGGTCACCCCTAGGTGGTTTATATTCAATACTTTGGGTTCATTTATTTTTTCAATTAATACTGGCTCAATGGGTCCTTGTTGCTTTACCCCCAAATCTTTTACCTTACAGGCTTGATTATCCATTATCCTATTTGGAATAGGATACTTTGTCTTTTGGTAGTAGGTGGGAAAATCATCATTATATAACCATGAATCATCATCAATCTTGATCTATTATTTTTACATCAAAGTGGTTTTGATGAAAACCATGGGCCCTTTTTGATGAGAATCACCTTTTTTACACCATTCTATTTTAGGATTTTTCACTTTAGGTCTACCATATGATTTGGTGTCTTAGGCAAATTGGCTATATGGAAATCATTACTAATTTTATATTCCCTAAAGCCATTATCTTGAATAGTAAAATGATTAGCCAATGATTATCTATAGTAGTAGATGGTGTAGATGAAGTGGAGGCAAGAATACTTAGATCCATGTAATTAGACTCATTTAGTTGATCAACTATATCCTTGTCCTTATTAGGGATAAGTTCTATGCTAAATTTATAGTTGTAGCTCTCGTATTTCACTTCTGAGTGTTTACAAAATTAGTATGACTATAGGTCACTAGGGATAGTAAATTTTAATCCATAATTGGGAAAATTTGATACATTGATAGAGGGTAGAAGGTAAAACATATAATTCATGAATCCATGACCTCCCGAGGAGAAAATTATAGGATAGTTCTAAATAAATAACATGAAAAAGAGTATTATAGGTCAGAGGCCCAAAGATAATATGTAAATAAATAGTTCCCTGATATTCCTACTCCTCATTATCATATGCTTTGATAGTGATGGTATTTGGATGAAAATATTTTACTAGAAATCCTAAGTGTTTGACCAGATTTAAAGTTACAATCTTTATCCCTAAACAATTGTCTATGAGGACTTGTTAAACTTTATGTTGGAAAATGATTACTTCTATGTAAAACATGTTATTATGAAAAGGTCCAAGGGATGACATATCAGTTTGATCAAAGGTGAGTTATTGGCATGGAGCCAAATAACTCATAAGTGTTTGGAATTTATTAGGTGATATATCACTTGGGACCTTATACTGACTTAGAATATCATTTAATATGTTCTTACAAACATGTGATGTATGTAGAAGATCTAAAATATAAATTTTCACTGATGTCTTTTGTAGTTGTTCCATAATATCATAAGTTTTATCAGGAGAATTTGGCTTATTCTTCTAAGGTGGAGGACCTTGAATGGGATTTTTCAAGGAAAAAGGTTTAAGACCTTGAATGGTAACTGTTATCACATATATTTTTCATCCACCCTTATGTTATAACATGTTGTGAAAAAATATAATGATACAATGGGATCACCTCCAAGATGTAGGACCTTAACAAATTGAGGTGAACCTCTGGAGAAGGTCAGCTTCCTTTCACTGAATTCAATACAATTGATAAATTACTAGTTCATGTAAACATTCTTCTTCTTAGTGATCTTGCTCCTAAACTAGGGTTTAACTGTGAGGAAAAGAGTTTTAAAAATGAATTTTCAAAAATGGAAATAGTGATTGCACCAAATATTTATAGTGGATTTTAATGCTTACTTTGGATGAACACAATAGAATAATAAATATACTGAAATATTTTGGAGCACAAACTCATGAAAATATGAAACCAAAGGCAATATTAGGCATTTCTCATATAAATAACAAGATTTTTTATTTTAATCAAACAATCTTCTCAAGAGGGAAAAATAATACCACAGTTGAAATTTTGTGACTGAAATAAGAATGAAAGAATTCACAAATTTGACAAATAAACTTGCATATACAAAGATAACATAGATAAGGAAAGTAAATCTTCAATCTATTATCATTCTCTAGGTTACATCATGTAAATCAATTGTTCAAAATGCAAAATAATTTCTGAAACAACAAAAAAGATAAATGTACTATGCTATAATACCCATATTTATACAAAATACTCTCTTGGAAGGAAGGTAGTTATCAAAAAAGATATGCCCAATTAAAGAGTAAGAAACATCTAAAAACCTCATGCAAAGGGTCATGGTCTTCAGCTAGAATGGCATCTTTGGCAAGGTAAACAAATGGAAAAAGGATCATGCAATTGCTAGGCATTTAAACAAGTGCTAGAGGCATAGAGGAATATTATATAATCTTCATGCAATGTCCTCCTTATCTTAAATTGAGCTATTGTTATCTTCTCCATAGAATGAGGCACCAAACATGAACTAATACTTATAATAATATAATTTTTTTAGATATCTTATGTTATTTTTTGTAAAGCCTAACTTGTATTTTTCATTGGGACTTTTACAACTTTTTAATTCATCCAACTTTGACAAAACTAGAAATGTAATTTGAAACATGAGTTCTTGCAAGTAAGAAACTCATACCTTATCAAAAATAAAAGTGAATTTTACAATTTTGACTTTTACAACCTTTCAACTTGTCCAAAATGTACTTGGAAATTACAAGTGGCTCATTCTAAAAAAGTGCTACCAAAATAATAGTTACAATTTGAAATATACAACTTTACAATGTTTTTTACAATAAAGAAATGTAATATACAAAATGTATTTGATTGAAAGAATTTATCTACAACCATAACCTTTGAAGATTATTTGTCCTTATTTTCCTATTTCTTCTCAATATAAGCATAATATCTTTTAAATATCTCTAGGATACAATCTTCATCAAGACCAAGGGAATATAGGTTGATTATTCCACATTTACAATTGTGTTAGAGAGTTCCCTTTATGTATCCTTGTAGACTTGAGTATGTTTCCCCATCTGATATAATGTATTATGATACCTAAAAAATCAATGGATGGAACTCAAGTTGAATGTTGTGTCTCGTGTTGACTCTCTCTCAACCACTCCTTTGAACTTGTCTTAAACTTCCTGTATTGAAAGGATCTAGTCTTGACAATATGTTACTTCACATGGAAAATTATTAAGTAAATCTTAAATATCATAGATCATATTCATGACCTTATCATATGTAGCCTTAAAATTATTAATAATATTTGAGTATCTTTATTCTAAAATTAGTTGCCCTAACCAATTCCTCATACTCTACATAATTTTTCAATATCTTTTTTGTAATGAGGGTGTCAGTTTCAATCATGTCCACTACTTGTAAGTTTGGGTAGAATAGGTTTAACCTTTGTATCTCTTCCTCATATTTACTTATTGATGTCTTCAAAGTTTCCCATTCCTCATTTAGAGTTTTGTAGTAGTCCATTGCTACCTCAATGACTCTATTTCCCTTTGTGATGAGTTCATTTACCTAGTCCTTTATAGCCCTTCCCATGCTACCAATATCTATTACTACATAAAGTGTTTTCTTATTGAAGAATTTAGTAATAGATTGTGTTGGTTGGGCTACGTGCTCAATAAACTTCTTCAATTCCATTTTTAATTATTTAACCTTATTCTTAAATTTATGCTTCGTGACCTTGTCACTATCCATATTCTTAAAAAGAGAGTTAATTCTTGATTGAACATCATGTTTCAATCCCTCTTTTGTAATATGACCTAGGTGAACTTTTGATATTTGGTAATCCCCCAACACTAGATCTTTTTTTTGTTTATCAAGTGGGGGGAATACAATTTATATATATTTCTCCCCTACTAAATCATATAGTATTATAGATATGGTTTTGGGAATTGCCCTTAATTTCTTTAATACCTTTGTAAGGCCAAATTCTATTGTGATAAGGGATACCGTTTGTTTTCATTTCTTTCCCATTGATTGCATTAGACATCTTGGAGTGGCATGCTATTGTCCTGACACTATCAATTATGAATCTATAATTGAAGTTGTTGCACTAGTAGTTATGGTGATGAGTGCTATGTCTTTCATTGATATGGTTATTGAATCCTCAGCTAATGTTTTGGAAATCTATTCCCCATTTATAGGTTGAGTAGACATAGTTATATCAATGATTTTCTCTATCTCTACCTCATTTATAGGGGTTTGAGTTATTATGGAAATGGAAGAAATGGGTGTAGTGGAAATAGATGTGCTTATTAGGGGTCTAGGAATTGCAAGTGACACAAGTAGAGGGATAGGCACGGGGAGTTGAAAAGGGGGAACCTATGGGAGTGTGGAATCTAGATTCATAAATGAATCAGTCAAAGTTTTGGGGACACTCATGGTTGATATAATGTGGAAATTGATGGGAGATGGAAGTGGAGTAGTGGCTACCCCAATGGTGAGGATGACTAGATAGATCATAGTTAGGATGACTAATTCTATGGCCATGTACTGTTGTGTGGTGTTAGTGATTAATAGAGTGGTGGTGGATATTATGGATGAGATGGAATGAATTATGGAAGAGATGGAATGAATTATGAAAGAGGGGATTTGAAGTGAAGCCTGAGTGTTCAATTGTGTTGATTGAGTTACTGGCAATGGAGTCATTAACACAAGTGAGATGGTGGAAATAAAGGGGGAAAATGTTTGAGGTGATGATGGAGTGGAGACAGGAGGACAAGGTATTGAAGCTGGTGGAATGATAGAGATAAGGGGATAATTTTTTTGTACTTCAATGTCGTCTAAGTCTTCATTTGAAATTACTGTTGGATGATACGTTGCTTCTCCTTGGTCACTAGATTAACTAATTTTAGCCTTTTTCTTCTATTTTCTCTTATGTGATATCACTAGCCTTTCTACCTATTCTATTTGGATTCCACTACTAGAACCTTTTACTATTGGTGGCACACCCTTCTCTTTGACCTCTCTTAACTTATCACTTATGCTCATAGTTTCCTTGGTCACCTTGGCTCCTTTGATTCTAAGCCAATTGATTATTATGTTTATTAAATTTATGGTCCTATCCATTAATGTGAAGGACTCAGGGATGGACCACTTGACTGATGGAAGAGGTCGAGAAAATATCTTGTTATCATAGTAGACCCTATCCACTAGAGACTCATCATCTATCATGTTTTTGAGGACTGGTGCTAAGTTATAAGCTTTGATCTATTCCAGAGTCATCCTAGAACAATCTTTTAGTCTCACTTCCTCTTCATCTTGTAGGTCTTCCTAGTAGTCTTCATAATAAGGAGTGTGGGAATATGTTTTCATCCCCAATATACTAGTAATAATTTCATTTACATTATAAAATAACCTTGCTTCAAGAGATATTAATGTCATCTAAGTCATCTCGATGTTTGCATATTTGGCTTTGGATAAAGAAGGGCGTGTATACCTCCCTATGCTAATAGGGGAATGGATTCCTACCTTATATGATAATAATTTGTGAGTCTCCACAAGGTGCCTCACAAGTTCTATTAAAGCCCATTTGTCACTTACATATCTTGGGAGGGTGTAAGGACAACCACTGAATCCCCTGACTTTGATGTATGAGTATGTGGGAATTAAATGAAATAAGATCCCAAATTTATGATATCAAAAGTAACAACATCAAAAAATATCTTCTTTTTTATCTTTTTGTCAAACATGACTATGATGTAGTATATGAATGCATTATTTACCCTTATAAAATGTTATCTACTTACCTCAAGGGTGAGGTTAGGGTAATAACTAAAGACCTTGTTGATTTGGTCAGGTACTATGTTTAACCTTGGGAAGGCTCCTCCCCTTGATAATATGTCTACTAGATATGAAGTCATGTAGAACTTCCTTGTATTCTAGACTTCCATCAATTATTTGTGGATGGAGTCACTTATCAATTGGGCCCAGTGATTGTACTACTTATTTTGGTGGATTACCCATATGTATTGGTACATCCAATCCTAAAATTTCTTGGCATCTAGGTTCCCAGTGACTCTATGCAAGATTATGATTAAGTCACCCACTTCTTCCTTAAAGTCTATTCTTGACAAGTTTTTGGATAGTCTTATATATGTATGCCTATGAAATTTTATCCATTATTTATTAAGTTCCCTTAGACATCTAGTGTTATTATCTAGATAAAACATCTTGGATGAGTCAAGAGTTATATCAAAATAAATCTCATATTCTAGAATTAGGAACATTGCTTCTATGAAGTTAGGGTCCAGGTTCAAAATCCTTTATCCTTTATCATTTAACACTTCTATATTTTCTTCATCATAGTGCTTCACTAATGTGAGCACAAGCTCAAGACTTTGCACTGATAAGGGGAAGGCTACTACTTGGGGTAGTCCCTAGTTGTAAATGCTCTAAATATAGTCATTTTTAAATTTAGTATTTATCCTTGTCTAGAAATCACCTAGGTCTATGTGACTTAGGTATGTGTCCATGATTTCATTGGTGTTGGATTCTAAGGTGAGTGGAACATGAAGTCCCTTAGATTTGAACTTCATTTCTTTTCTAGACATAGGTTTTGGGGAATATAATGTTGAAAAACCAACTATAGAGTTGGTAGAATTTGGGGTTGTAATTATAAGTAAAATTCCTAGTGGGATTTGGAGTTGTAACTATAGGTGGAATGTCTGATAGGATTTATACTTGCAAATCACACTAGCAGGGTCTGGTAGAACTTTTGACAGGTTTTAAATTTGTCATTGTCGATAAAATCCTTAATGGAGATTTGGGGTTGCAAATGCAATAGGATTTTCCATGGAGTTATAGGGTAGTAATGGAAAGTGAGAACTCTATAGATTTTGGACTTGCTATAACAAGTCAAAACTCTATGGGTTTATATGATGAATCTTTAAGAGAATATTTGACTAGTTTTAACAAAACCTTAGGTTTCTCTAATGCTAGAAAAATGTTTAAAAAGACTCGATAAGAGTATTTTGAGAAGCTAGATGATTTTTATATGACACTAGGTGAACAAATTAAAACCCTATAGACAACAAGAAAAAGAAAAAAATCTCTAGATTCACTACCAGATAGGAGAATGACACAAAAATAATCTATGTTTAGTTTTGACAGAGGAAAATGATAGATGAAAAATTCAAGAGGAATTAGGAATACCATTTAGGGGGAAGCAATGGCAGTCATGGTCTAGGACTTGCCAAAAACTATTATCACATAGATTTTGCACTCATCCTTATGTTGTAATGTGTTGTGAAAAAATATAATGATACAATGGGATTACCTCTAAGATGTAGGACCTTGGAAAATTGAGGTGAACCTCCAAAAAGGGCTAATTTCCTTTCACTAAATTCAGTATAACTGATAAATTACTAGTTCATGTAAAATTTTTGCTTCTTAGTGATCTTGCTCCTAAATGAGGGTTTAAATGTGATGAAAAGAATTTTAAAAATGAATTTACAAACTAGAAATGGTGATTGCACCAAATATTTATAGTGGATTTTAATTCTTTCTTTGGATGAACACAATGAAATAATAAATATATTGAAATATATTAGAGCACAAACTCATGCAATTATGAAACTAAAGGTAATATTGGGCATTTATCATATAAGGAACAATATTATTTATTTTAATCAAACAATATTTTCAAAAGGGAAAAATAATACCATAGATGAAATTTTGTGAATGAAATAAGAATGAAAGCATTCAAAAATTTGACAAATAGCCTTGTGTACACAAAGATAACACATAAACAGAAGGCAAATCTTTAATCTATTATCATTCTCTAGGTTATAACATGTAGATCAATTGTTCAAAATGCATAATAAGTTTTTCAACATCAAAAAAGATAAATGGGTTATGCCAGAATACCCAAATTTATACAAAATACTCTTTTAGAAGATATGTAGTTATCAAACACTTTACACCCAGTTAAAGAGCAAGCAAAATCTAAAACATCATGTAAAGGGGCATGATATTTAGTTGGAATGGAATATTTGGTATGATAAATGGTTGGAAAAAGGATCATACAATTGTTGGGCATTTGAACAAGTGTTGGAGTCATGGAGGAATCTTGTAGAATCTTCATGCAACATCCTCCTTTTCTTTAGTTGAGCTATTATTATCTTATTCATAGAATGAGGTGCCAATTTTTTTATATTTTTGCCCCAAAAATGTCAAAATATCTAGTACCCTAATAGAAACCCATTAAGTTTTTGGAAAAAGGCCTTAAAATGACCTAGATGACCTTTTCCCAAAACCCAACAAAAACTAGAGATCTAGGTGTAATTTGTAACTTGAAAAATTACAAATTACATCCAGACCTCCAATTCCCACTTTAATCATATTAAAAAAAAACCAAATATTCAAATGAAATTTACAAATTGTAAACTTGAAAATTGCATTCCAATCTCCACTTCACACTCAACCCATGACTGTAAAAAACTGGAACCCCACTCATAATTTACAACTTGCAAACTTAAAAATTAAAAACAAAGCTCTATTTTCCACTAAACACCTTCCCTATGGAAACTAGATATTTATATGCAATTCAAAACTTTGAAATTTACAAATTTCAATTGAATCCCCACATCATTCCCATAGGAAATTGGAACTCCGATTACAATTTGTAACTTGCAAGTTATAAATTACAACTCGAGTCCCACTTCTCACCAACTATACTTCCTATAGAAACTAAAAACCCAATTGTAATTTTCAACTTGAAAATTACACCTCAAGTTCTACTTTACCATTTCCAATACACCAAACCATCTGATAGAAAGTGGAAGTCAGAATGCAAAATATAATTTTGGAAAATTGTGTAATTGCTCTAAGACTTTGAAGTTCCAAAAAATCCCACCAATGACTAACCTAGGGTGAATTAATTTCAAGATTAAGGTTATATTAATCAAAATGGGGTTAATTAAAAATCATTATTAGTTTGAAAATTATGAAATCATAGCTTTGTGCCAAGTGACCAAGCCACGATGTTGAGTAATGCCATGCCTTGAACCATGACTGCCATTACTTCCCCCTGCATTGTATTCCTAATTCTTCTTGCATTTTTCATCTACCATTTTCCTCTATCAAAACTAAGAATAGATTATTTTCTTGTCATTCTACTATGTGGTAGTGAATCTAGGGATTTTTTCTTTTGTTTGGCATTTATAGGGCTTTATTTTATTCACTCGGTATCATCTCAAAATCATCTAGGTTCTCAAAAAACTCTTGTCAAGTCTTTTCAAACTTTTTTCTAGCATTAGAGAAACCTAGGGTTTCATTAAAATCAAGTAAATTTTCTCTTGGAGATTCCATACACAAACCTATGGGGTTTTGACCTATGATAATAAGTTCAAAACCTACATAGTTCTCACCTACCATTTCTACCCTATAATTCCATGGAAAATCCTATTGCATTTGCAACTCCAAATCCCTATCAAGGATTTTACTTGTAATAACATCTTCAAAACTCATCATAAGTTTGAAAAGACCTTGAAAGTTTGTTTTTAAAGTCTAAATCTTGATGAATAGTCTACTTGTAGTTGTAACTCTAAATCCCACCATAATTTTTACTTTTAATTACAACCCCAAAGTCTACCAACTCTATAGTTGGTTTTTCCACATCAAATTCCCTAGAACCTATGTCTGGAAAAGAAATGAAATTCAAATATAATAGACCTAGTGTCCAAATATACTTAGAATCCAATACCAATGAAATCATGGACATAGACCTAGGTCACATAGACCTAAGTGATTTCTAGACAAGGGTAAATGCTGAATTAAAAAATGATTGGATTTAAAGCATTTATGATTGTGGACTACCCCACACAACAACCTTCCCCTTATTAGTGACAAACCTTGATCTTGTCCTCACATTGGAAAATAACTATGATGCATAAAAGAGACAAGTATTGAAGGATAAGGGATAAAGTATTCTAAACTTGGACCCTAATTTTAGAGACTTAGTGTTCCTGATTATATAATATGAGAGTTATCTCGATATAAACCCTAACTCATCCAAGATGTTTTATTAGGATAATAACACTAGATGTCTAAGGGTACTTAATAAATAATGGCTAAAATTTCTTAGGCCTACATATACAAGACTAACCAATACTTTGGTAAGAATAGAATTTAAGAAAGAAGTGGGTGACTTAATCATACTCTTGAATAGAGTCACTAGGAACCTAGATGCCAAAATGTTTTAGGATTGGATGTAACAATACATATGGGTAATCCATAAAAATAATTAGTACATCAATTGGGCCTAGCTAATAAGTGACTCCATCCACAAACAATTGATGGAAGTCCAAAATATAGGGAAATTCTACATGACTTCATATCTAGTCTATATATTAGCAAGGGGAAGATCCTTGCCAGGGTTGAACACAATACCTGACCAAATCAACAAGATCTTCAATTAATACTTTGACCTCACCCTTAAGGCAAGTAGGCAACATTTTAGAAGGGTAAATGATGCATTCATATATTTCATCATAGTCATGTTTGATAAAGAGCTAGAAAAGAAGAGATTATCTATTTCTACTACTTCTAAGATCAACAATTAGGGATCTTATTTCATTCAATTCCCCACATACTCATACATCAGAGTAGGAGGATTTAGTTTTAATCTTTACACCCTTCCAAGGTATGCAAGTGACAAATGGGATTTAATGAAACTTATGAGGTAGCTTGTACAGACTCACAAATTATTATCAAGCAAATATAAGGCAAGAGTCCATTTTCCCATTAGCATAAAGAGGTATACATGCCCTTTTTTATCCAAAGTCAAGTGTGTAGATGTTGATATGACTCAGATGACTTTAAGATCTCTCAATGTAAGGACATTTTATGATTTAAATGGTAGTATTAATAGTATATTAGGGATCACAACATATTACCACACTACCTATTAAGAAGACTACTAGCAAGACCTATAAGATGAAGAGGAAGTGAGACTAATAAGATTATTTTAGGATGATTTTGGATAAAATCAAAGATTATAACTTAGCATTGGTCCTAGAGGACTTGATAGATGATGAGTCTCTAGTGGATAGGGTCTATTATGATAATAATATCTTTGCTCAACCTCTTTCATCAGTCAGGTGGTCCATCCTTGAGTCCTTATCATTAATGGATAGGACCACTAATGTAATAAATAAAACAATCAACTAGCTTACAAGAGAAGGGGTCAAGGTGACTAAGGAAACTATGAACATCAGTGATAAATTAAGAGAGTTCAAGGAGAAGGGTGTGTCACCAATAGTAGAAGTTTCCAATAGTACAACTAAAATAGAACAAGTAGAAAGGCTAGTGGTACCACAAAAGGTAAAATAGAAGAAAAAGGCTAAAAGGGGTCAATCTAGTGGCCAAGGAGTAGCAATAGATTAACCAATATTAATTTCAACTAAAGACTCAACTACCATTAAAGCACAAATAATTTCTCTCCTTGTCTCTATCATTCCAATAGCTTCAATACCTCCTCCTCCTATCTCTACTCCACCATCACCTCAAATAATTTCCCCCTCCATTTCCACCATCTCACCTATGCCAATGACTCCATTGCCAATAGTTTAATCAACACAGTTGGACACTTAGGATTCACTTACACTTCCCTATTCCATAATTACTTCATCTCTTCCATAATTCCTTCCATATCATCCCTAATATATACCACCACTCTATAAATCACTAACACCACATAACAATACATGGCTATTTATTTAATCATTCTGACTATGATCCCTCTAGCCATCCCCACCACTAGGGTAGCCATTGATCCATTTCCATCTCCCATCACTTTCCCCTTTACATCAACCTTGAGTGTCCCCAAATCTTTGATTGATTCATTCATAGCTTTGAATTCCACACTCCCATAGATTCCCCTTTTTCAACTCCCCATGCTTATTTCTCCACTTGTGTCAATTTCAATTCCCACACCCCTGATAGGCACATCCATTTCCATTGCACCTATTTCTTCCATTTCCATAATATCTCAACCAACCATAATGAAGGTAGATATAGAGAAAATCATTGATACAACTATGGATACTCAACCCACAGATGAGGAAGAGATTGTCAAAACCTCAACCGAGGAATCAACGACCATATCAATGACATACATAACACCTGTCACCATAAATACTAGTGAAATAGCTTCATCTATAGATTCATAATTGATAGTACCAAGATAACATGATGCCACTCCAAGATGGCTAATGCAATTAGTGGGGAAGAAATGATAACATATGGTATCGCCTAACACACTAGACTTTGGCCTTACAGAGGCATCAAAGAAATCAAAGGCAACTCACAAAACCATATCCATAATACTATATGATTTAGTGGGGGAGAATTATGTAGAAATTATAGTCCCCTACTAGATAAACAAAAAGAATATCTAATGGTGGGGGATTAAAATATATCAAAAGTTCACCTAGGTCATCCTATAAGAGAGGGATTGAAACATGATGTTTAATCAAGCATTAAATCTCTTTTCAAGATGATGGATAGTGACATGGTCATGAACGATGAATTAAAGAATAAGTTTTAACAATTGATAATTGAACTAAAAAAATTCATTGAGCCCATACCCAACCAACACAATTTATTACTCAATTTTGTGACAAGGAAACACTTGATTCAGTAACATAGATTAACAACATGGGAAGGGATATAAAGGACTAGGTATAAGAACTCATCAAAAAGGGAAACATAATCATTAAGTTTACAATGAATTAATACAAGACTTTGAAGGAGGAATGGACAAATTTGAAGACATCAATGAGCAAATATGAGGAAGAAATAGAAAAGTTGAACCTATTATACCCAAAACTGTATGCTATGGACATGATTAAAATTGACATCCTCATTATAGAGAAGATATTGAAAAATGATGTAGAGCATGCGGAATTGGATGGAGCAGCTAATTTTAGAATAAGGATACTCACAAAGTGTATTAATAAAGGTAAGGATATATATGATAATGTCACACATATGATCTATGATATTGAAGATTTGCTTAATAAATTATCATGTGAAGCAATAGATCATCAATACTATATCCTTTTAGTATAATAATGTCAAGACAAGTTCAAAAGAGTGGTCAAGAGAGAGTAAGCATGATACACAAAATTCAACTTGAGTTCCATGCACCAATTTATCAAGTATCATAATACACTGGATCAGATGGGGAAAGACACTTAAGCATACAAGGTTGCATAAAGGGAACTCTCTGACACAATTGTAGAATGTGAAATAAGCAACCCATATTTACTTGGTTTTGATGAAGATATCCTAGATATATTCAAAATCTTTGATGATTATATTGAGAAAACACAAGAAAGAAGGACAAAGAATATTCAGAGGTTATGGTTGTAGATTAATTCTTTAAATTAAATACATTATATATATTACATTTCTTTATTGTAAAAAACATTATAAAATTACAGATTGCAAATTATAACTATAATTTTGGCATCTGTTTTTGATAAAGATCCACTTAGAATTTCCACGTACCTTTTTGATAGGTTGAAAGGTTGTAAAAATCAAACTTATAAAATGCACTTTTATTTTTGACAATGTCTGAGTTGCTTACTTACAAGTACTCATGTTACAAATTGCATTTTTAGTTTTATCAAATTTGGATGACTTACAAAGTTGTAAAAGTCCCAATGAAAAATACAAGTTAGGTTTTGCAAAAAATAACCTAAGATATCTAAAAGCTTTCTATTGTTCTAAGTATGAGTTCATTTTTTCCACCTCATTTTAGGGAAAAGATAACAACTCAACTGAATATAAGGAGGATGTTGCATGAAGATTCTAAAAGATTCCTCTATAGTCACCAATATCATGTCAACCCCCCTTGGTCCCCTTCTAAATGTTAACACTCCAAACACACACCTTATTAATTTAAAAAACTACTTATTTTAAATTAATAACCTCACCTTGGACACCTCACCTAGACACCTCACCCTAAGACTATTTCTTAGCCTATGAGTCAGCCTAAGACTAGGTCCTCCAAATCCTAACTACCCATGACTTATTCTCACCCCCTCTTAACTCCTTAACTAACTTCCATGCCTTATAAGCCATTGTTTTGACCGTTCTCCAATGGAAAAGGCATTTGGCAGATGGAGAAATGGGCAAAGAGCTAAAAATAGCCCTTTTACCTGTTCTCTCTCCATTGATGTCGGTCAACCCTCGAACAATGTCAATCAACCCACGATTGATGCCAGCAAGATTGCCGACGTCGATTACATAAGCCAAGCTCTAAACATTGAGCTACACCCTAGCCTTCTTGCAGATTGATGTGTACACTCTAAGACCTCAAGCACCAGAATTCGACCATCATTCTCCAAGCTACCAAAACTCTACACAAGTCATTACAGAGACTAGATTGAAAAATTGTATGAGGACCTCAACATCAACCATAATAGGAATCTCCATTCTGACACCTCCAAGTCTTCACCCTATAGAGCTAAGTATTCTGGTCTCCATTTCAAAGTTTTAGAATACACTATTAATTAGTTTCCATTTGATATTTCTTCTGTGGAGGGGCTGAAAGGCCTTCTCCTTATTCTCACCCTCTTTTCATACCTATCCTCTAACTTTATCCTTCCTTAGACCTTATTCACTTTCCCACAACCCTGCACAAACCTCCTAATTTCTAGAAACTCTTCTGTCCACCATGGAAACAACTTGAGAGCCATCCAAGGCTGACTACCCCTTTTGACATTAACAACCCAACTGACATCGTTACTATTCCCTACCGACCTTGGCAGACCAATCGACGTCGGTGACTGTGCAAACCAGAAAATCTATCCAAACAACCCATAGACTAGACAAAATCTTCAGCCAATTTTTTGTAACATTCAGAGACACATAGACTACAATCAAGGAATAGGTACACAACATTCTACCATTCCATTTCTTTAGTCTTTTTATCATTTATTTTTATACAACACTCTTTTCTTTAAATAGTGGATTGTCATCCCTTAGGGAGCTTTACGCTTCTAGGACCGAGTGCGTAGCTTGGCAGTCCACCATATCCTCCTCTAACATTTTTCTTGTTTGAGTTTCTTTCTTACTATAGGTGTTTCCTCTATAGCCAAAGAGGAACTCTCACAAAGCTTGGATACAGTGTGCACTAAATCCGGGTAACGTCAAACCCCCAACCTTTTACCTTTAGTTTCTTCCTCTTCCTTAAATCAATTAGTGAAAAATATAGAGAAACATTCTGGCACGCCTAATGGGACCCTTGGAGTTTTCCTTGGGTTCATTCTTCTTCTTTTAAAAAATCAAACTTTCATATAGATGCATTAGAAAAATATTCTCTTCTTGCATCCCCTCTTCTTTGCCTTTATTTCTTGAGAAATAAAAAACTTAGCTTCTCTTACTTTCTTTCTTTTTGTTTCAAAAGGAAACCATTAGCAGAAGTTAAAAATAACATCTCTTTTTCTTCTTGTTACTCCTTGCATGCATCATAGAGTAGTGAAAAACTCATACTCTTTACCTCTTCTCTATTTGTTTGCATTTAAATAACATATTTTGATTTAGGTTAAAAACTACTACATTTCATTCTTGCTTGGATGCACACTTAGCCCACTTAGTAATTAAAGCATTATGAATGAATCACAGTGCACAAATGTTACACAACCAAATCACAATCACTTGAAATCAAACACATAAACTTACTTGAGACAAGGCCCATTTAGGATTTCATCACCTAGTGGATACCTTACCCCACTTGGTGATCCTACTTGGATTTTACCACCAAGAGGAGGTCCCACTCTGTTCTCTGGTAGAGTATAAACTATAGGGAAGGTATATTTTGGCTAAGCAGCCCAGCTCGGCTCTAGGTTTGTGAAGTGAAGGGAGCAAGCCCTAGGACCAAGCCATGTATTGAACCTAACACATATTTTTGAGCACCATAACATAACTTGAAACTAGCCATAGACTTCCTCTGTAGGACCTATTCTACAAGCCCAACACCCAACACATTCTCTTAAGGCATAAGCCACCACAACTTTAAAACTCATTCCTAGGAATCTAATGTTTTAGAGGTTGCTTGCCTAATCATCTATTATGTTATTTTTATTTGAGTGTTTGAGCTGGTAAGGTTGTACCGTTCTAAAGTCCAAAATAACTCAGAATATCTTTTTCTTCCAAAAATTGTCAATTTTTTATGCTTTTGGAATTACACAAAAATTGACATCGATTTCTCCACCGACGTCGGCAACATTTTCTAACTGATATTGGTTAAACAACTGACATTGGTCACTGTCAAATAAATTTTCTTTCCAAGCAGCAAGCTTAAAACCTAAATTTCTTACTATTTAACACAAATTCTAGTTTTTTGAAACTAAAACACATAGTTTTTAGAAATTGAACCCCTTTCACCTTGGATAGGTTTTGTCACGCAGTCAAGCCAAATCTCTTATTGACCATGCAAGTCAACAACCACTTCCACCTTTTCCCTTCATGCCAAGTCATCTAATGGAGTATACTTCAGATACTGAGCATACTCCTATCCAACGTACCCCCGATCGACCTCCTATTGTTCCCAAAGGGGATCAAGAATTTGAGAAATTCCTTGACCACAACGTCAAGGCTCTCCAACACTATCTCACTAGAAGCCAAACCTAAGATCCTTTAGGTAGTCCTATTTATGGGATGCCAACTTCTTTGGTTGAAGCGGCAATGATATCAATAACATCCGCTACCCAACCTATGGTCACTCAGGCCACTACCCTGACCAGTAACCCAACCATGGCCAATATTCAAGATTTGGCCTCCCCTTTTATCCTTTCTTGCCCTACCTCCATCGGGGTTTTTGTACCCCCTCAACCGCAAACAATTAAACCAAGTTTGACACCTTTCCAAAACTTGATTGTCTCTGTCCCATCCACTCTTATGCCCATAAACACAAGAGTGACCACTTATCCTTTAACCAGTGTCACTACCATTCAACCACCCTTGGCGGCATCTAGTCAAGTTGTGCCCTCCAACTTCATGGCACAAGCCCCCATGGCCTTAACATCAGCCCCTATGAAAAATTATCAGTACGTTGTGCCTACACAAATGCAACCAAGGATGTCATACAACCCTCCCAATGCCTTTTAAGTACCCTATAACTTAGGGGGTGCCCCTCATGCCAATCCATCTGCCAATCTAATTAAGATGTTGATGGATAAGATGTCTAACCTTGAGACATCTATTTTAGGTTCAAGGAGTGTTCTTTTATATGATCAAATCTACAACAAACCTATCCACCCTTTAGTTCCTATTCGACCATACCTAGCTAGTGGGAATTCCTAAAATTTACTCGCTTTTAGAGTAAAGAGGATCCATAACAACATCTGTGAGTGTTTAGACATGCTTGCTACCTCATAACACACAATGATGCATTATTACTTCGCACATTCCCTGTCAGTTTCTAGCACTGCCCTTGACTGGTATAGCTCCATTACCAGTCATTCTCTCTTCACCTTCACTCAACTTGCTCAGCTATTCCTTGATCATTTCTCAATCAATATTACCAAGAAGTTCTCCATCACAGACCTTTATTCCATTAGATAATTTGAGGATGAGTCAATAGCAGACTTCATCGCCTATTGGAGAGGTTTGATCAACCAACTCTCCTTCTCACTACCTCAACCTGAGCTCATTGAGCTCTTTTCAAGAGCATGTGCCAAGCACATCTCATCCACTTTGTGGGTTCAAACTTTCTGCACATTCGATGAAGCTTTCACTATCGCCCGAAAGCTTGAACTCCATGCAGTCGAAGAAGATAGGGTCAAATTGTGTAGCAAAAATACCAATGCAAAATCCAATGACCCTTCTTCTTCCAAACCTTCTTCTTCCCACTCCAAGTCTAAGGGATCGACAAACACTGTGGTCCTTAGGTCACCATCTTCTACCACAACAACCAATCTAAGCCCTCCACTTCACAAAACATCATAAGACAATTCCAACAATGGTATGAATAATGATGATACACTCTAATAAGGGAATCATATGCTTCTATATTGGATAAATTAGTGAAGTAGGGAGTCTTCAACCTCCCTCAAATCCAACCACCTATCCAATTTGACCCCTCATGAGCCATCCCTACATGGTATAGGGAAAATGACTTTTGTAACTATCATCATGTCAATGGTCATGACACAGATAATTGCAAAACCTTAAAAAACATTGTTCAAGACATGTTAGACAAAGGGGACCTTGTTTTGGATAACCCTAATGTGCTAGCCAACCAAAACATGGATGTCTTTAGGCAATCATTTCCTAACCATCCCCCAAGTTAGAACAATGTTTAGACCATGGTTGATGACCCTTAAGAACACGACATACGCACAGTCGACATGGTATTTCCTTTCATTCTTAACCAACCTCTCCCATAATCTGAAGAGGTTGGTCAACCATTTCTCCACCATGGGTAGAAGAGCCTATTTTACCCATACCACCCCTACACAATGAAGAGCTCCCTTTGCCTCACCCTCTTCCTCGCGTGGATGAACCTATTTCACCTGTATCACCCCCACGACATCAAGCACCTCCTCTACCCATTCTTCTACCTCTTAAGGATCCTGTATTACCTATTCCTCTTGGCCCCACCTTCCCTCTTCTTCTACCATTAGAAGAATTTACCATTCATACCCCATGCCCTCATGTAGAAGGGCCCATCATCCCTCTACTTCACCCTTTAGAGGAGCCTTCCTCTCCTATTTTTCCTCCACCAATGGAGGATAGTCCTCCATCCATCCCCCTTTCACACGTAGGAAAGTCTACTTTAACCTCTCCAATATTGGAGGATGCTTTGATGGCACCAATGCCGGTGGCCCCACCCTCATCCTTCTTATTACCAATGGAGGATCATACTTTCCATGCTCCTAGACCACACATGGAAGGCATGATCAACCCTACACTCTATCTGCTTGAAGAGTCAAATTCTCCAATCCCTTCACTGAGAGAAGAATTTGCCACCTCACCCACTTCAATTGAGGAAGATCTGGTGATCATTCTCTCTCACCTTTGGCCCGTGATCGATGCATCCAACACATTTCTGCTCTTGTAATCGCCCAAATCCTCTAAAGGACTAACTATAAAGCCTCACGTGACGTCATCTAAACCCTTCTCTCGATTGGTAGAAAACTTAGGATTTCTCCATTCTAGGAACCTAAAACATAAGGCACTATGGGAGTGACTTAAGGATCCTTATCCTACACATCCCACTTCACCTTATACTGCTAACCCTTCTGTGATAATTTACCCCAAAGTCTCTGATGAGGATTAGGTTTCTAATTTTAAATCATCAGAAGCTCAACCTTCCACATCTGAATCTAAACCCTCATAGGCGTCCACCATGCTGAAATAGACTAGATCTCTTGGTGTTTGCCCTGTATCAAACCTCACTCACCCACAAGTGAAGTTAGATTTGAACCTCACCCCGCATAGTAGTAGTCCTCACACCATACTAAAGAGGGCTGCTAAACCACGTCGGTCTATTCCTTCCCCACCTTCACCATTACCCTCTATCTTGGGTCCACATCCTTATACTTTAATAGGAGTACTCCCTATTCCAACACCTCACAAAAACAAACTATCCCCATTACTCCCTCTACCCATCAAAAAAATATTTCCTCCAAGAAATTTGACACCACTCATCAAGAAAGTGACATCCACGCGTGTGGCCACACCACCAACCAAAAAGGTGGTACAAAAAACTCCCCCTACAACTCCTAAATAAAAGTTGTCAACCCCTACTGTAACAACGAGCACATACCCATTGGTGGGTTCCTATGCTTTGTTGTTACGCCGATTATTGCAGTCTTCTAGCATTGTTCTCCTGCCCATTAAGCCATACCAACCTCTCAGATCAAAACCTTCTTGGTTTGATGACACTCAAATCTGCTTATAACATCACACACTTGGGCATATAACTAAGCATTATTGTGCCCTTAAAGTTGTCATTCACCAACACTTGGAAAAGGACAACCTTCTCATTGAGGATTCTCTTGACCACCTTTTTGACAAACAACTGACACCATACCATGCCTCCCAAACCTCTTCACTTGAATTGAGATCCCAAAGCAAGATTATGGTCCCTCTACTACCTTCTCCCCCTTTATTTAAAATCAATACTATTAATGTGGCCACCAGGTCTCAAACCCTAAAGGATAAAGGAAAAGAGCAGGTTTCTACCCTTTAGACATATCCATTCACCAAGCCCTCTCCACCACCAAAGCCCAAGATTTCTATCTTGGGCACATCTCGACCAACATCTTTGGGGGAAAATCCTCTTGACCTCTCTAGTCCACATGATGTTTGGTATAAACAACTTGTTGACTACTTGACTTATTCTATCATTCCTCCTAACCTCTCTAGTAATGGAAAGTGGGCTTTTATCAAGAATACTACTCGATACACCATGCTAGGGGGTCTTCTCTACAAATGAGGTTTCAACAACCTCCTTCTCTGATGCCTAACCACCACTGAGACATCTCATGCCATCAAATAAGTCCATGATGGGATTTGTGGACATTTCAGTGGTAACTCAGTTGCAAAATGCATCCTCTACCTAGGTTATTATTGGCCCACTTTTAACCAAGACTACAGTAACTATGTTCGGCATTGTATCAAATGCTAGCAACATGCTAACCTACTTCACATCCCTAGCCATGCTACTCTTAATCATCTCCATATCTACCAAGATTGCATCAAATGTGCCTATAACCAAAATCTAAAGGAGTGAGATTTTAAAATCGGAGATCTCATCCTTAAAGAAAACCAACACATGACCAATATGGAAAGAAGCAAATGAGGCAAGTTTGCTCCTAATTGGCTCAGACCTTATATAATAATGCACAAGTATGGATCAGGGACTTATCATCTATCTTCCCTCGAAGGTCAGCCAAAACTTGAGCCCCTTAATGCCTTGCATCTATGACCTTTCTACTATTAACCAAGTAATCATCCACTTGATGATTAACTTGAGGTCATCCCTTGAGTAACCCCCGTCATCCTCATTCCTATTCCTTTCAGCCCTTTTCCCTATAATAATTAGTCAACCCTTTTTTAAAGCATTAATGCTTTGTCCTAATAAAAGGGAAACCCCTAAACCTCTATAGTCTAGTTCATGACTAAAAGTTCAGTCAACAAAAAAAAACATAAAATGGGGATGCCTAACAAAATATTAAAAGGTCATAAACTATAAATACAGACTGCTCCCTTAAAGGATAGCTACATTATTGGTGTAATTAATAGATTGATCCCTTGAAGGACAACTATTAAACAAAATCAAAACATACCAAGAAAAATATAGACCACTCCCTCGAAGGATGGCTATGCCCAAATTTTGCTACAAAAATAGCACATTCTCAGAAGCTTCTCGCACCAATCAGCTTCACATGACCACAACACAAAATAACATCCCAAAGTAGACTTCCTTCATTGATCAGTCTACCAAAAAAAAACTAACTAACAAACTATTAAGTCATGGACTTGACTATAGTCATTCTCAGGGTCACCTATAAAAGGGGCAAAGTTATCCCTGCTAAAAAGGGTTACGCTATCCTGACATATCACATAATCACACCTATTACCATAAAATATCTAAGGGATTTTGAGCTCACTTAATGTCAAGTGATTCAGATACTTCTCTAACAAAAATCAATGGTCAATGACATAATGCATGAATGGGGATTTTGTTTACAAAAACCCTATCTATGCTATCATTATGGTCTTTTTCAATGAAAGAGCAATGCACCTTTCACTTCTTATCCACCTTTGTCACATGCCAGTTTATCTTTTAGGATGTAGTGTCTTAAAACATTTTGTAACCACTATCATAACATCATGATTTATTTAATGCAAATACCAATTTGTGTTATATAAATTATCATAGCCCATTCACTTTAGTTTCTGTGGAAAATAATACACATGGAAACTATCAACCAAACACAATTTATGTCAAGCATATACCATCACCAATATGGAAACCTACTGAAGCATAAATAAACTCATTTCATTTTTAGCATACACCATCACCAATATGGAAAATTGCTAAGGATGAAAAACCACATAGCCTATGTTACAACATACACCATCACACAATATGGAAAAGGCTATAACATCATCAAACAACTATCAACCTCTTTGACCCTTCTTCCCTTTTTGGGGAGAACTACATTGGCCCAAGGCCCTTAAAATAGGGGCTATGTAAGTAGCACTCAGTTGACATGGGGTCTTTTGAGGTTAGCTTGGCCATTCATTTGTTTGTCCACCTAACGGACAATCTATCTAAACCCAAGGTTCACTGCCTACCCTGAACCCTAGGCTCACCGCCTATCTTAAACTACCTCATTTTTTGTCTTTTTAACCATCTAACCTTTAAACATGACCTAAACTAGTCAAACCCATTTCATAACCTACCTTCTGCTTTCCCTTTTTTGGGAGAACTACATTGGCTTGAGGCCCTTAAAATAGGGCCTATGTAGGCAGCACTTAGTTGACATGGGGTCTTTTGAGGTTAGCTCAGCCATTCATTTGTTCATTCATCTCCCTAATGGACCAACTATTCGACCTAAAAACATAGGTCTTCTCTAAAAACTACCCAAAATCATGACCAAACAACCAGCCCTAACACTAAAGAAGTCACCTTAGACTTCTCATGGGGCACATTGGAGATCACATACATCTCCCTAACCATAATAAACAACACTCGAGATCACTTATATCTCAGCCCAACTCGACAAATGACCTCAGAGATTGTGACTATCTCCTCAGACCACGACCACTTTTGAGACAACTTTTCCTTGGTTGTTTTGATTGCATATGTTACCTCACGAATAGTTAGCAAATTATACATTCCCCTCACACCTATTGTTGGATCATGACCAAGTTGATCCCCAATATCTGTGACATTTTTGTGTTTTCTAGGAGCACTTCCTAGCCCAGATACTTGGAACACGATGACCATTGGAGCTACAACTTTGATCGATCTAACTCAATCAACTACCACTAATAAGCTAGGGACCAGTTATTTTGATTTTAGTCCTCCTCGACCATTGGAGATACAACTTTGATCCTTTAACCCAATCAACTACCACTAATAAGCTAGGGACCGGTTACTTTTATTTTAGTCCTCCTTGACCTTGCATGTGACAATTTGACCTACCTATCAAGTGAAGTGGTATATGCATAATATCAACTATTGCAATGTTCACACTCTAACCTCACCCTACCCATCTATTGCCTATCAAATCGGCACCCAATTTTAGATTACCTTCTCTCAATTCCCACTTTGAGGTGAATACCTCATCCCATACCTAGGGCAACCTACATCTATTTTTGTCTTACAGTTCATTGAGACAAACCACAAGACAAAAAGGGGCAAATATAGACACCAATATCATGTCAACCCCCCTTGGTCCCCTTCTAAATGTTAACACTCCTAACACACACCTTATTAATTTAAAAAACTACTTATTTTAAATTAATAACCTCACCTTGGACACCTCACCTAGACACCTCACCCTAAGACTGTTTCTTAGCCTATGAGTCAGCCTAAGACTAGGTCCTCCAAATCCTAACTACCCATGACCTATTCTCACCCCCTCTTAAATCCTTAACTAACTTCCACACCTCATAAGCCATTGTTTTGATGGTTCTCTAATGGAAAAGGCATTTGGCAGATGGATAAATGAGCAAAGGGCTAAAAATAGTTGTTTTACCTATTCTCTCTCCACTAACATTGGTCAACCCTCGACAGACGTCAGTCAACCCATGGCCAACACCAATGGGATCACCGACATCAGTTACATAAGCCAAGCTCTAAACATTGAGCTGCCCCTTGGCCTTCTTGCAGATTGATGCACACACTCTAAGATGTCAAGCACCAAAACTTGACCATCATTCTCCTGGCTACCGAAGCTCTACACAAGTCATTCCAGAGACTAGATTGAAACATTGTATGAGGACCTCAACATCAGCCACAACAGGAATCTCTATTCTGACACCTCTAGGTCTTCACCCTACAGAGCTAAGTATTTTGGTCTCCATTTCAAAGTTTTAGAATACACTATTAATTAGTTTCCATTTGATATTTCTTCTGCGGAGGGGATGAAAGGCCTTCCCCTTATTCTCACCCTCTTTTCATACCTATCCTCTAACTTTATTCTTCCTTAGACCTTATTCACTTTCCCACAACCCTGCATAAACCTCCTAATTTCTAGAAACTCCTCTGTCCACCATGGAAACAACTTGAGAGCCATCCAAGGCCGACTACCCCTTTCAACATTAGCAACCCAACTGACGTCGGCACTATTCCCTACCGACCTCGGTAGACCAACTGATGTCAGTGACTGTGTAAACCAAAAAATCTACCCAAATAGCCCATAGACTAGACAAAACCTTCAGCCAATTTTTTGTAACATTCAGAGACACATAGACTGCAATCAGGGAATAGGTACACAACATTCTACCTTTCCATTTCTTTAGTATTTTTATCATTTCTTTTTATACAACACTCTTTTCTTTAAATAGTGGACTGTCATCCCTTAGGGAGATTTACGCTTCCAGGACCGAGCGCGTAGCTTGACAGTCCACCATATCCTCCTCTAACATTTTTCTTGTTTGAGTTTCTTTCTTACTGTAGGTGTTTCCTCCACAACCAACGAGGAACTCCCACAAAGCTTGGATACGGTGCACACTAAATCTGGGCAACGTCAAACCCCCAACCTTTTACCTTTAGTTTCTTCCTCTTCCTTAAATCAATTAGCAAAAAATATAGAGAAACATCCTCCACACCTCCAACACTTGTTCAAATGTCTAACAGTTACATGATCCTTTTTCCAATCATTTATCTTGCCAAAAATGCCATTCTAACTAAAGATCATGCCCCTTTACATGAGGTTTTCAGATTTTGCTTACTCTTTAATTGGGCATAGAGTTTTTCATAACTACCTCTCTTTCAAAAGAGTGTTTTGTATAAATATGGGTACTATGGCATAGACCATTTATCATTTTTGATGTTGTAGAAATTATTCTACATTTTGAACAATTGATCTACATGCTGTAACCTGGAGAATGATAATAGATTGAAGATTTGCCTTCCTTGTCTATGTCATATTTGTGTATGTAAGGCTATTTGTCAAATTTTTGAATTATTTCATTCTTATTTCTGTCACAAAATTTCATCCGTGGTATTATTTTCCCCTTTTAAAATGATTTTTTGATTAAAATAAAGAATCTTGTTCCTTATATGAGAAATGCCCAATATTACCTTTGGTTTCATATTTGCATGAGTTTGTGATCCAATATATTTCAATATATTTATAATTTTGTTATGTTCATCCAAAATAATCATTAAAATACATTATAAATATTTAGTGCCATCACCATTTCCAATTTTGAAAATTTATTTTTAAAACTCTTTTCCTCATAGTTAATCCCTAATTTAGGAGCAAGAGCACTAAAAAGCAAAATTTTTAAATGTAGTGAAAGGAATTATGCTTTCCCTAGAGGTTAAACTCAATTATCTAAGGTCCTACAACTTGAAGGTGATCCCATTATATCATTAGATTTCTACACATGTTATAATACAAGGATGGGTGTAAAATCTATTTGATAATAATAACCTTAAGAGTGTCGAGTTAAGATTTCACAACCTTGAGTCAACAGAGGGTTACTATAATTAGAAGAAGGGTAATGAAGGTATGAAAATGTAAATATTGGTTTTTGATTAGTGTTTGGGATATTACAAGCCAAATGAGTGTTACCAACAAATGGAGGTCGAGGTCCTAAAATGGATGATGAAGGTCATTGGGTATTGTTGGCAGTTAGATTAGGATTGATCTTAATGGTAGTGATATGTTCATTAGTGATGTAACCTAAAACATTATAGTCATAAGGGACATTGTTATAGTTAACTTGATTAGAATGGGTATCTTGACCTTGATTCTAGTTTTGTTACTACTACTTTTATCTCTAATTTTGATTTTGAGGAGGTATATTTTGATTCTAGTTATGAGCTTGATGTTGATTTTTATTATTATTGGCATTATGCTATGGAAAAGAGTTTTGATAAATACCCAAATATTGATTAAATGTTATGGCCACATTATCCATTACTATTTCACCACTTTAAACCAAATGCTGAATAAGATGTCTAAGCTACACACATCTATGAATAGAATGGACATTTAATCGATGATAATCACAAAAATCATTCTCATTATACCAATTAGGTCTAGGTTGGTTTTTTGAAAATGGTTTTGGCATAGGACAAAATATAATGTTAGTGAAAACTAGATTAAAAAAAACATCTCAATAGGCTCTCCAAGATTATTGGAAAATTTGTTGTGATAATGACCTTTTTTGGAGGTGGTCTTTGAAAAGTGAGAGGTTGAGTAGCTAGGTTTCATTGGATAGGTAGTGGTTTCACTGTTTACACATGTTAAGACTCAATTAACCCATATCCTATAACATTTATGTTCATGTTGAATCGTTTAAGCTTATCTAATGTACTTGATTACACTTGTATAGGATATTGCATTTGAGCCTTGTTCTATGCTTAGTTTTGAGAGGAAAACTTGATTACCCCTTTGTCAATGTGGGCCTCCTCAATCTATATTACATTGGAAATAATTTTTTCAAATGTATTTGTGTAAATAAGATTGAGGTTATGTGATACATCAAACTATATATTGGAAATGAACACTAAAACCAATTATTTGTCAGTGAGATTATGTGGGATTTGGCTGGACAATGAGTGCCACAATTATAAATAAGTATCAAATATTTCTTCTCCTCATTTTTTGGTCTAACATAGATCAACCATAGTCAATTCATGTTCCATATTAAAATAAAGTGTTGTATGAATATCTCTGACAAGTCATCAATATTATCAACAAAATTCTTAGGTAGACCAAGGAACCATTCTATGGCATGTTATGCCAAAATGTAGGGGAATAAGCTAAGTAGGTAAATACTTCTATAGACAACCTCTTGGCATTTGATGAAGAAATTTTTTAGATGTTCCTTAGGATCACCTTTCCATTTATATTTTTCAAAATTGGCCATCTCAAAATGATGCATAAAAGGTATCTGAAGATAGCTCATATCAAAAGGATAAGAACATATGTTATCTAATTTAAATTTATTATTCTGATTTCCTCCCTAAATGGATGAAAATACATCTTTGACCTCCTATAAATACTAAAAAGCTAGACCAAAGTGAGAAGAAATGAGTAAGTTTTATTGGGTATTCAAAGTTACACTACCTTGACCCAAATAAAGAGGTGGTATATAATATTGAGGAATCTATATGTGATTTGTTCTATAAGGAATATTCACTCTTTGGTTAGAGTTTTACTACTAATAGAATATTTTTTTTTGGTAAGGCACTTTTTATTGAGTGAGACATTGATTGAGAGGGAACTAAGGCCTAGATGGAGGAATGTTCTGTTAGGCATTATACATAATTTATTGAGATTGGAAGGGAATATACTATTTATTCTTAGGAATATAACATGTAGGGGGAACATGTTGTTGACTCAAAGAAGCTCTTTACTAAATAGAAGTAAGAAATGGTTGACTAAAATAAAAACACCATTGGTTAGACAACATTAGTTGGGGATTGATAGACACTTGTTGCGATGGAATGTTGGGTACCACTTATTGAGGTGGGAGATTAGTTATACTTTGATGAAGTGGAGGAATAGTTTCCCCTTGTGGAAGTGGAGTACTGGTTGCCACCTATTGAGGTTGGGAATTGGTTTCCACCTATTAGGTGGGGTACTTAAAATCTACTATTGTAATTCATGTGTGTTTATAACTTGTTATTGTAAGGTACTTGGAATGTTACAAAGAGGAGGTTGTGGAGAATATGGAATAATGTTTTATTGAATTTTGGATATTACTTGATGTGGGTTAAAATATGCTATTTGAGATCTATCCACCACATGCTAGGTAGGATCTATGAGGAGATACAAATCAAGATTAGTTACTAGATTGGTTTCAATTATGGGTCTGATAAACATATTTGAAATTAACATCTTATAGTAAATGGATTCATATTACACATGGGATAGGTAGACAAATCCAATGGTTATTCTATAGGAGGATTATACTCTAATAATATGGTATTTTAAACTTATAATGCAACCAAGGAGTTAGCTAAAGTATCTATAGCTAGATTATCTTATATTTGAGAAATATTAAGTTGGATTTGTATAGGAGGGTTAAATAGTTGACCCTTCCCTTTATCTGACACCATTAGGGATTGATTAAAAGTTTGATCTTGGCTAGAGGCATCTTGGTATCTAATAATTTAAGAGGTATTTCTTTATATTTTCTAATCAAATAACACAAGTAATCCATAGGAAAATTAGGGGGAAACTTTCACCCCTTTCTAATAATCAAACAAGATGTTTATCTTTGTTGTCAAATAGTTGTTGATTGAATTGATCTTGTTGATATTAATCACTAGGTGGTGCATTAACAAGGTATATTAGATTAGGTCTACATTCTATATCAAATGGTACATGTGAAAGGTATAATTTATATTGTCCTTGTTTAACATTAGGTGGTATAACCATAAGGTATGGTTTATGTTATTCAAGCTCGGTATTGGATGGCATATTAGAAAGTTATTGTTTATTTTCTTCATAATACATAGTGATAATACTCATAGGGGTTGTAAACTATGTCCTTATCAAATGAGGGGTTGTAAATGGCCCCACTACATGTGTACTTAGGCATGTCTAAGTTTATGATATTCATTTTGAAAGGTCTTGAATGCCTTAAATGTTTTTTTGACTTGGTATGTGACCTCACTTGGAAATTGGTTTGAGGTAAGATGTATGGCTTATGTTAAGGTAAATGTTAATTTATAATACACTAATTAAAGGTATGTCAATGTTTCAAATGTGTTTTTTAAAGGGTATATCCACAAGTTTTGGGGACAAAGGTTTCAATTATAAAATGTTTAATGTTTGGACATTGGAAATATTTTGTATTTGGTATTCTCTTTAAGGGTTTAGAAATAGGAAACTTGACTTTGTGAATAAAGAAAGGAAACTTGATTTATTTTATAAACCTTAAGAACCTTGAAATGTGTGAAGGTTGGCACAATAATTGGCTTTGGTTGATAATATTTAATCAATATTTGAAGTAAGTTTTAAAATTTGACTTATAAAAGGAGTTGGTTAAAATTGAAAATTTAATTTGGAGTTAGAATTGGTTTATCTTTTCAAAGATAGTTGATTAGAATCAACACTTGGGTTTGAATTTAGATTTGGACTAAAATAAATGGCATAATGACACAAAATGGATAAGACGTTAATTTTTTTTTTTGGTCTTGGACTTGGTTTGAAGTTTCAATTTAGATTAGAATAAAAATTTTGGTTTAAATTAGGTAACCTAACAATGTGCTTTTGATAAGTAATATAGGTATTGGGACTAAGTTTCAACATGTCATTTTTTTTTAACTAGAATTTTGGTAGAGTAATACCTCATTATGTGTGTATAAATATGGTTTGGATTTTGACTTGGTTTTTTTTATTTCGTCTCATGTATAAACAAGGTTTGGACACAACAATCAAGTAACAACACACAATCATTATAAGATAATTATATTAACTGACATGGGTTTGCATTACATTCATTGAACCTTTAAAATACTTATCTTGAGAGAGGACTATAAAATTAAACGTTCATTAAATACATTATTAAAATTATTGGTGGCATTTTAACCCCAACCTTCTCTCAAAAGGTCCTTATGAGCAAGCCAATATTTAGGGGCTATTACCTTTGCACCCCTTCATCATGAATGATCCACAAAAAAAGAGGCATTTAAGAAGCAATCTAAGATCGGGCCATTTGTCAGAGGGTCTTGTCTATTTATGACCACTTCAGTTGTAGGGGTTTCAATGAAGTGATACCAAATTTGGGGGTTTACTTATAATTTTTTTTGGCTCTCTAAATGGTCCCTATATACCTTGTAATATGTGGGTATAAGTCCATTAATGATGAAGTTTAATCTTGTTCCCAAGATTAATATTTTTGAGGGTACCAAACTTGGGCCTTGAGTTTTAGAAAGAAATCTTAGGGGTTATTTATTCATGCAATGATGTACAAGCAAAAATTTAGGCTTCACGATGACAATACTCCTTAATTATTATACCCCACCAAATAAACAAGGTTTATTATCATGTTAGGATGTGAGTCATAGTTAACACACCTTTAAGACTTGAAGGAAGGTGATGAACTCCACCCCACATAATTAAAATAAAATAGGGTAAAAGACAAATAGGAACTTCACATTTTTGATTCACCTAAAAATGGGAAAGCATACACACAAAATAACCCCACAAAATAATCAAGAAACAAGCAAAACTTGAAAGAAGGCAAATAACTTTGAAAACAAATAATTTTTTTAATAACCCAATTGAAATGTGAATTCATTTTAATACCCAAATTTAAATGTGAGTAAAATTGATTTGTTTGATTCAAAATACCACATATTTGGCTATGGTTCTGTAACACAAATGATTAAAAGTTTGATAGATGTGGTTTTGATCTAGCAAGGAGTTTAAAAGAGAGTTTGTTTAAGTCTCAACCTTGCTACAAAATGATTTCACACATCCATAGTCTGATTTCACTACTCAATTCCCTGACTTTGCTACTGTTACCTACATATAGAACATAAAAAGTCATAAATTTTTTCTCTATAGATAATGATGATTTCTCTACCATGGTTGATGATTTTACAAATTTTGATCTACATAGAAAATAAATAAAAAACACTGAACTATTTGACTACATAGTTAACGATTTCACTAATGTTAGCCACAATTTTACAAATGCTGTTAAAATTATTTCATTATAGTGAAAAAAATTTCACTATAGTTTCTTTTGATTTCATGATTATGACTTGCAAAGATAGAAAAAATTCAGAATAAAAAAATAGAGGGATGATTTCAAAAATATGTAACATTATTTCACCAAACTTGTCATCAAACTCATGATTCTATAGAAAATATAGTTAGAATAAAAAAGGTACAAAAATAATTTCATACATTACAAATAGTTTTGTCTTAGCGAAATTGATTTCACTAAAGTTTCCTATAATGTCATAATTCATTAGAAAATAGGGAAAATAGGGTAAGACAATTTCAATGTTGCAATGCATAAATTCATTGAAGATGGCTTCAATTTCATAGTATGGACCTGTGCTAAGTAAAATAGAATTAGAGCCCATGATTTCATCATTATTAAAGGAAATAACACTGAAGTTTTCTTTGAATTCATAGTTACATAATAACAAATTTGCCATTGGTCTAGATTGAACTTGAACAGAATTTTAAATTAAAAAAGAGTGAATTAGCTTATTTACAAGGCTAATTATAGTAAGTAGAGGAATTTAAATGATGTATAAAATCTTGTTGGGTGTTTCAAATCCTTTTAATCCCATCAAACATTCCATTATGTAGATTATAAATTCAAAAGAGGTTATCCAATCTGTTAATGAATGAATTCAAAACAAAATTGAAGAACTAGCATCTCAAGCCTAATACCTTGGTTTAGCAATATGGAAAAAATGCAAGAAATGCACATTAGAAGATAAAAATAACATCTATATCTCCTTAATATATTTTATTGAGAACAAGTTTTAAATGGTTAAGCTAGGATTGTAGTTTATAGAGTCTTTAGAAATATTTGATTCCACACATGGGAAACACCTCTCCTTATCTACACTTGATTCTTGGCTTAACATGGATTTGGCATGAGAATTGGTTGAAGCTTCCTATATAATTTGATAGAGTAAGTTTTCATGAAGAATATTGTCTATAATGGATAAATACCTTTGTATTATATAATTTTTGGATGTTTGTGAACCATTGATTTAAGATCAAGATCAATGGTGGAGGATGAGTGCTAAAACTCATGATCACACACATGGAGTGTGTAAGATATGCCATTTAAGACCTTTTAAAATAAAATTATATTCATTAGTCCTCTTGGAGTGTGTAAGAGGAAGGCTATGTAAGAAGAGTGTAATATCTTGCTTTCACTCTTCTTTCCCACTGACTTCCTTGAGTGATGTCACCTATGTGAGGCCATAATTCAATTTTGATTTTTAGGAAAAAAATACAATTACAAATTCATAGAATTTTCCATTAGAGGAATTATTAGGCTTGATTAAGTGGGATTAATTAATAATTAGAAGAATTGTGGATTTTTGAAATGTTTCTATTTGTCAATCAAGTATTCACTTAATTATCTTGTGAAGACACTTACAAATAGTTAGTTTAATTCAGGATGTACTCAGTTAAGATTAATGATGCAAGATGATCCATTACCCCAATTAGGGACATGTTGGTATGATTTTGGGTTAAAATGGTAGTTGTGTGAGTAAATTAGGTCTAATGGTGATTTCTAGTTAAAATTATATGTGATTACATAAAGTCTCTCTTAATTATAATTTAGACATGGAAGTGGTTAAAATGAAGTGTTTACACTTCATATATGTCTCAAGTTGAAATATAGGTATAATAATACTACCAATGTATAGAATGTTTCCACAAAGATGTATCTAAATGATATAACTATGCAATTTTAGCCAATTTTGAAAATTTGATAGTGTGGAAGACATGTTCCCATGACATGCACCCACTAAAATCTAAAATTAAAATATGGTATAAGTGTGGAGAACATGTTTATATAACATGTCCCCCATATAATATGAAAATACTAAGTATTTAATAAGTGTATAATTCATGCCTTTTTGGCATACCCCTATTGAAATCTAAATTTGAGCACTGGTATAAGTGTGGAGAACATGTTTCTATAACATGTCACTTCTATAATTTAAAAAAGCTGAGTATTGAATAAGTGTGGAAGTCATACCTTTATGACATTCCCCCATTTATATTCCCCCCTTTTGAGGTGAGGGGAAGTAGAAATTAATAATCACCTTACCTCAAAAGGATAAGACAATTGCATAATATATGAATGTATCATGTAACATATAATGGTAGCATGCCTAGGTAGATATAGCAATGAGGTACATAGTATGTTATCATGATGTGAATCATGACAAAATATAGTTAGTAATAACACAAGATAAATAATCAATCAAGCACACATACAAGATCACTCAAAAGTAAATAAAAAATAATGGTCTAAGGAGACCTCAAAGAAAGGATATGTTCAAATACCACACAATCAAAAGGACAAAATTTAGTCAAATATCCATAAAATAATAAATGACATATTTGAATTTAAACATAAAACAAACTATGACATATGCAAATGTAAAAATAGGCAACCATAGGTACAGGGGACAAAAAACATGGAGCATATTCAAATGCTAAAAAAAATAAGACAATAAAAAACAAGATAAGATAATCAAGGAAGTGCATAAATGAAAAACATGGAAGATAAGAAACCAACATAAACATGTCATGATAGCTCCTATATATATGTGTGTGTGTTTTAGTTAAAATTTCTAAGTATATAACATATCAAGTACACTAAAAAATATATAATCATGGATAAAAGTCATGTGTAAGTATATAAGCTCAAACATGATAATGGAAAATGATCATAAAATTATATAATTTGGGTGTATCATGATCAATGAAGCGGATGCCCCTAATGTGTAAATAAAATGAGTAAAGGGAAACTCCAACATTTAAAATCACATAGATCCATACCTAACATGCATGTATCACACTCAAATGATATGTGAAACACATGCATATATAGAAATAGATGATACGCTATCCACCAACATGGAACTAACAACATAGATGCCAATGAGCCAATAAAACATGCCAAAGTTGAGAATATTTTTTAAATTTTGGAATAGTTAAAAAGAAAAAATATCCTATGATTTCATCTTAATGATTCTCATAGGTATCTCTCCATTGTGAACTTGACAAAATAAATCAATGATACTACTAAGGAGCACACATAAGTGTAATCTATGACACTAAAAGATTTGTACTGATCTACATATGTGTTGACTAATTTGACCCCTTGGTCAAATTAGGTTAACCCACCTACAAGTTGAAACTTTTCATAAGGTCTCCTAGGTCCTAAAGTGTCCACCATGGTCATCTACTAAAGTTAAATAACTTTTCTTACATTGGTCATATGTGTCATTTTGTTATAGTGTCATCTATGTCACCTTTGAGCCACTTTGATGAATTATATGGTTTCATTATTAATATAAGTGTGTCAAAGAATATTTAAACATCCCATATGTCAGGGGAATGTCATGGGTATATTTTATAACTAAAAATTTGTAGCGTTCCATGTTGAAAATAATAAGACAATTGAAAAAAGAAGAGTTTTGGGAAGTTACACAGACTGTACAATAGTCCTAACACATGTAGTAGGCTTAAAAGTTAACCTTTAGCTCCCCAAAACTCATTTACCCATTTTTTCCTTGACAAGTTAAAAAATGGAGAAAACTATTTTGTCTCTCTCCTCACTCTCTTGTGCAAGTCAAGACTATTTAATCAAAATTTTGATAGTATAGATTGGAGAGGCAGAGTTAAGAATAATGCATTTAAAATATTATAGTATTTATTAGCTTCAATTATAGGGTAATAGTTTAAAAATTTATGGATTGTACTTCATGAATCATATTCAAGATTGTTTATACCTCTAAGATGACTGCAAATTCCTATCACATGTAGGTTTCCTCATTTGCTTGTATGATATGACATTTCCAAATTTTGTGTGTGTTGTAATAAGACATCTTATTCATCCTTAGATGATTTTACAGTTTTTTTTTTCACAAGTGGATATGGGGATTCAAGTAAGATCATCCTCATTGTGTTGGAATTGAAAAACATGTTCGTCTGTAGGATAGTCTTTCTTAGTTGCAGAGTTTCATCCCTTATCAGTGTTTTCAAATTAGAAATAATGTACCTGTGTTCAACATATCAAAACATGGAAGGTAATTTCTCCATGAAGAGTTTGCATTTAAGAATCTTTAATCTAGATGGAGATGAGTCTCAAAACAGTGAGCAAGAAACTGATCATAACTCCATGATATGTAGTCATATCCAATAATGTATAGATAATGGAAGACTAGATGGAGGTCTAGAACACATGATGTCATTCCCAAGAATTGAATGGAGTTTCTCAAGTTTCTCATGGCCTATGATGCTCACAAACTATAGTTAAACCTCTTCAAGTAATGTATGTAAGATATTTAGAGTTAGAAATATTGATAATAGGAACATTTACCTTATTTTATCCAAATAAGGTTTCTACTTGATGCAAAAGACTTTTGTTGGTGAAGATTATTGATGTTTGAGTAAGTCTAATTATTCATGCTAGTATCTTGAGCCTAGGAGTAACTTATTAGCATGAAGGGAAGTGGTCAGATCAAGAAGAAAGGAATATTGAGTGACTCCTAAGTTAGGCAATTATTCATTGTAGGTATTGAATGAAACATAGTGTTTCTAAGTTCAAAGAAGCCTATAGCTTGTTATGGCATATGCATATTGGAAGTGAGAGAGGAAAACCTAGGTTGTAGGCACAAGAAGAGTTAATTAAGATATGATATTTCCTTATTAACCTCAAAAATAATCAAAAGTGTTAACATAGTAATAAATCATGTATATTCACTTTCAGAAGCCTTTTGACTCCTAATTAATGTATACCTATAATTAATATACACTGTAAACCAGTATGGGCTAAAGAAAGATGAAAATTTGGATATTAGGCATAGATGAATAAATGCATAGGTGAAGGTGTCTTATTGACCTCAAAGTAAGTAAAATGAATGTATCACAATGCTCAAACATTGAAATTACCACCTACAGGAGACTTTTGACTTTTACTCAATGCATACCTACAATTGACATGGTCTGTAACCTAGTCTAAACCAATGCAAGATGCAAGTATTTCTAGTTGGAAGTAAAGAAAGCAGGTGAAATTGTTGAAAAAATCCACATAGTTATATATAACACTCTTTGGGACCTTCAAGAACAGGAAAAGAATAGAGCAAAGGACTATGTTTTGAAACTCCACACATAATTAACTAAACCCTACATAATCAGTCTTAGTAACCAGTATTACAGAGTTTGAGGTGTAGAATGCCTTAGGAGCATGAAGGATATTTTATATTTTGTGTAAATTATCAACATGACCTAAATTAATTTCTAAAAGGTTTAATTTAGTTATATGAATAGGGTAGATGCCTTCTATTTAATCTCAGACAAAGGGCACTCCATGAAAGTACAATCTATAGGGTTAAGAGATGAAGGTTGAGGGGATGAAATGAAGAATAAAAGATCATGGTGAGACATTATATATGGTTGGTATGAAGGTGAACCAAGCAAAAAATAGGCCCTATAATCATTATAAATCTATAGAGGGTCAAATACACAATCAGGTACAATTACACTTATTAGGCCTAGACGAGGCTGAAAACCCTCATGACTTCTATCTTATTCTAAATGACTTCATGAACCATAAAAATAATTTTAAGAAATTAATGGGAGATTAAAAAACCAATTAGAATCACTAGTTTGTATGTAGTAGGTCAAATTAGTCATTTTGACCTAAGATTATCTTAGAACTAACTAGAATGCATTGCAAGAGCTTGAAGGTCACTTTCCTTTAATCACATCTATAAGGATGGATAAAATGGTGTACAAAATATTTGGGAATATTTTAAGGGGTCACTATATTTATTTTAGTGGGATTATTTTGGATTTTCAACATCAAGATTTTATGAACAATCCTTAATAGTCTAAGACACTTGAAACCCTCTCAAAACCCTATTTCAAATCCAATTGGAAATAAATGACTATGAATAAATTAAAAATGAGTAAAATTCTAAAGAAAGTGTTTTGAATTGATTTGGGACTCTTCCAAGTTTCTTACTAACCAATTATTTTGTACTATCCCTTGTACAAACAACCCTAACATGGTGTTTTTTATAGAATTTGACTAGTTCTACAAGTGCATAAGGGACTTGTTGAATGAGAGTCATGAAAAGAGGTATTTAGATACTTGTTTCAAATATTCATACTCATTTATAATCATAGTAAATCATGAAAATCTCTCTACTAACACATTCATTATAAGCAGTCTGAGTGAGATGGTGAGAAGGTAGGGTGACCATCCAAGATTGAAAGTGAAAAGTAGGTTTTGAGTTTCATAAAGGTATATTTGATAGACCAAAATAAAAATATGTATTAAAAAGGTGTCCTAAAACCTTTGAAATTCATTCCATTGAGAAAATTAAATTCAGTTGGGTGACAAATGTGAAGACCAATCTAAAAAGGCTAAATGAGTGATTGCTAGTGAATGAACACAAGTGTCAAGAAGAAAGATATCAACTAGGAAGGCATATGAGGACTGTTACCATCAAGGTTAAAATTTCTCATGATAGTTAAAAAGTGGAAAATATAACTATAGTAGTTTTGGATAGTCAATTGGATCCCTCATCATCAAGATAATTTCAAAGAAGAAGGTGAAGAGATTCTATGCCAAGTTGAGGGAAGATGTCATAATTATGAGAACACTTGTTCAAGAGGACTTCTTAACCTCTTTTCCACCTCATTGACTTGCTTTGTAACTAGTTTTTAAAGTTGGAAACATGGATTTGTGACTCTTACACTTCTCTTCTTCTCTCTCTTCTCACATGATATATAAATGCAAGCCATTTATAAATTATAGATAGTACACACCTAGTATGGCAAAGCCCTACTAGTTTAACACCTTGGTTTGTCCTTTGAATAAGACATCTAAATTTAATTTTACCTCTAAAATATTTTTCTTGAATGTCTTACATGGTGTACTTGGAGGTTAAGTGATGAATATGCTCTCCTTACTTTCATACTGCCCTTGCATGTATTTTGTGATGGATATCTCTTCTATCAAGTTTTATAAAGTGTATATGTTTGTTGAGTGTAGCTTGAAGTGTGTGAGAGACTAGTAGTGTCTAATATATGACCTTGTTTTCACCCACCTTTAGATGTGCATAAAAATCTTCCTCTATAAGAAATAATAATGCTAGAAGGCCATACAGTTGAGGTTAGTTTTGGTGGTCTTCATTCTTAGTGTATATGCAAGTGTGATTATGGACTAATTTTTTGGTGTATCACCTCACTAGTATAGGTTTAATTTATATTAACTTCTTCCATTTTCAATCCAAAGTGATTGATCTAGTGTAGTGTGTGAGCTTAAGAGACAAATCAAGGGAGCTAGCCATTTAACCTAGAGGTTTACATTTGTTATAGGCAACCCACAATCCTAAAGGTAATCCCATGTTATCCAAATATGGGAGAGGCTTGAACACCATCTCCAAGAGTGAAATATTTAGATACAACAGTTTTGCCATGCTCAGTAATACCAAGGTCAAAAAGAGTAGAATAATTGTTGGTGTGTTATTATTACTATCAAATTTTAGAAGCATGTAGGCAAATGCCAATGGTGACTCTGAAAGAATCATCTAGTTGTTAAGTAGATCTAGGTACTTGTTCAAAAGAATTTGATAGTTTATTTTATTTCAATTGGATGATGAGTTTAATATGGTTGGATATATTGAGAATTATTGCTATATACAACACTATCAAAGTTACCATCCACCATATAGCCAACCCTTTCCTTCTCCATATAGTCATGAAATTGTTGAAAATTATTGTGAAGGAGCCTATGAAAAAGGATAGTAAGGAGAAAAGTTTAAGGCACTTGAATAAAAGATATAATCTCTCAAGATGTAGGTTTTTAGGAAGTTAAAGCTCTCAAAAGTCAAGTTCTTGAAAGTATTTTTTCCCAATAGTCCTGGTCATCCTACCAAGCTCCTATACAATCTCATCAAGGTCAATACCAAAGATTCTATCCTTATCCTCCTATATATCCACTTAAATCTAAGTCCTTATTGGAACTTATTTTCAAATTTTTAGAATCAGAATGATTGATGAAGAAATGGGATCATGAAACTATTGTGATGCCTAGTCATTCCATAGACAAAATGAGAAGGGTAATTCATTTCATTTTGATTAAATGGAGATTGGTTGAGGAATAATATAAATACATCATCAGTGAATATTTTCATGAGATAATATGCTACATTAAATGGTATATTAATAGTCTTGTAAGGTGGGTAAGCCAAGAAGTCAAGAGACAACTTGTAGCTATTGAAAGGCCTCATGAAAGCTATAAAGAAGGTGAAAATCTATTTGAAGAACAAGTTTGTATCTCCCATCCTTAAGTGTCTTCCTATGTTCCATGTCATTCTTGTAATATTCTTTGTCCTCATGGAGAGCCTATCCAATCTCCAAAAGAGCCTAGTAGCCTCAAGGTTCCAACTTGGAACCAAGTATGTGATGATAAGAATGAAAATTTGGTGTATGGTCAAACCACATTGATTTCTCTTCAAAAACCTATAACTACACCATTATGTAAGTCCATCCAAGAAGATTTTAAACATGAAAAAGAGGCCTTGGTTGAGGAAGTGAAGGTTGAAGTTTTAGTTGTAGAGTAGTTTCAAGAATGTAAAGTGACTTATGAGGTACTTATTAAGCAAAGTGACATGTCTACGATTCAATATAACCTTCTCTCCATTCAAGAGTTATTTAAAGTGTTTAATTACATCCAAATTCCCATTTATGATCCATATATTAAAATTAATTTTATCTCTTTAAACCATGAACCAATATACCACCTTTCTATCTCATCCCCTCTTAAAAGAGAACACATCTTATGGGAGGCCAACAAAGAAGAACAAGCCTAATGTGCAACAAAATGAGATGTTTAAAGTGATGGTGAAGAATATTTAATCATAAGGACCTTGATTAGTGATAATAAGGAAAAAGCATCATTATTGAGTCAATAAGGAGAAGATATAGATGTAGTTGCAGCTGTCTATAAGGAGATTGATCAAGGTATGTGGCATACATATCAAGAGATGTTCAATGAGTATGAATGCCTTGAGAGTTTAGTCCTTGAAGGAGAGTAATATGAGTTTGTGGAGGTATAAAATAAAGTTCTTATTTAATAACCATGTATTGATGAATATTATGATGTAGTATATGATGACTATGGCATGCATGAACATGATCAAAAGGATGAGCTCAAAGAGTTTGTGTTTCTTTAGGAGAAAGATAGTCAAGATGAGTGGTTACAACAAATTGATATTTTTGAAAAATTTGAAGAGATTTGTAATATGGAAGGTCAAGTGCAC
This sequence comes from Torreya grandis, assembly GCA_037957365.1. NCBI lineage: Eukaryota > Viridiplantae > Streptophyta > Pinopsida > Cupressales > Taxaceae > Torreya > Torreya grandis. Next base: position 435,437 of record JARHVA010006771.1, read on the forward strand.
AATAATGTAGAGAAATATGTCTTAATGGAAGACAATAACCAGCATTGGATTGAGTATACAAAGCTCCTTGATGAGCTTGAGGAAATTTCAGCTAGTAAGAAACCTAATCTCATTCAAGGTACCATGGAGGTCAAGAAAACATGCCTTGTTGAAGCACCATTAGAATTTTAAAATGATGAGTATCATGAAAGGATTGAGGTTGTTGAAGTGATAGAGGATTTCAACTTCATAGAAGATCTATTTGAAGCTACCCTGACTGTATTGAAGGTCATGCCAAAGAGGTTGGCAAACAAAAAAATTATAGACATCAAATCCCATGATCAAAAGGTATTTTTCCTCATGAACTCATATATCTCATGGAGAAATATATGGTGAAAATTTCCCCTTTGATATAGGAGTATAAAATTTCTTTAGGTTAGTTTGTACATAGTTATTTTTCTTAAGTGTTGTGTCTGTTTTCACTAAGTATTCTTAAGAACACAAGTGTGTGTGTCTTTGTCTTAATTTGTGTGTTTGTTATCTATTATATTTCGTGTGTTTGGGTTTTTGATTATAGGATTATTAATGTCAAAATTGGTGTATATTTGACTCCATTTCCCATGGATAGGAGAAGGAAACTAGTCTTTAGCATAGCAGTCATGCTACCCCTAGGAAATCACCAAAATGTTGACTAATTTGACCTCTTGGTAAAATTAGGTCAACCCAAATACAATTGGAAACTTTTCATGAGGTGTCATAATAAAGTGTCCACCATGGTCATATACTAAGGTTAAATAACTTATCTTACTTTGGTCATATGCGTCATTTTGTCCTAGTGTCATTTATGTCACCTTTGAGCCACTTTGATGAATTATATGGTTTCCTTATTAAAAAAAGTGTGCAAAAGTGTTATTAAACATACCATGTGTTAGGTGAATGTAAGGGTACTATTTTATAATTGAAAATTTATAGGGTTCAACAATAAGAATACCATTGAAAAAGGAAGAGTTTTGGATAGTTGTACAGATTATACAATAATTTTAGCACATGTGAAAGACTCCAAAGTGACACTTTATCTCCCCACAAATAATTTACACATTTATTTTTCCTTTAAAAGTCAAAAAATGGAGAAAACCATTCTATCTCTTTTCTTGCTCTCTTGTGTAAGTCAAGACTAGTCAACCAATTTTCTATTGGTACGGATTGGAGGGGAACAGTTGAGAAGAATGCATTTGAAGGATTAAAATATTTTTTTCAGCTTCAATTTGAGGGAAATAGTTTTAAAATTGATGGATTTTACTTCATGAATCATCTTTAATAATTTTGATGATTCCATGAAGACTGCACATTCCTATCACCTATAGGTTTCCTCATTTGCTTGTATGAATGACATTTCCAAATGCTCTGTGTGTTGTAATAGAGCATGCTATTCATCTTCAGATAGTTTTCAAAGATTGGTTTGCATGTGTTGATATCGGTATGCAAGTAATATCACCCTCATTGTGTCAAAAGTGAAAAACATGTTGGTCTATAAGATAGTCTTTCCAATTTGTAGAGTTTCATCCCCTATCATTGTTTTCAAATCAAGAATAATGTACCTCTATTCAACATATCAAAACATGAAAGTTAATTTATCCATGAAGAGTTTGCATTTAATAATAATCAAGGTGGATGGAGATGAGTCTCAAAACAATGAGCAATAAACTAATCAAAACTCCATGATATAAAATCATATGTAGTCATGTATAGATAATGGAAGACTAGATAGAGGTCTGGAACACGTGTGGTGTCATGACCATGACTTGAATGTATTTTCTCAAGTTATTCATGGTTTATGGTGCTCACAAACTATATTCAAACCTCTTTAAGCAATGCCTACAATATAGTCAAAGTTGGAAATCTTGGTAATGGGAACATTTACCTTATTTTCTCCACATAAGGTTTCTACCTAATGCAAAAGACATCTGTCGGTGAAGATTTTTGAGGTTGGATTAAGTCTAATTGTTCATCCTATTAGCTTGAACCTAGGAGTAACTTATTACATGAGAAGAAGTGGTTATATCAATAAAAAAGGACCATTGAGTGATTACTAAGTTAGGAAATTGTTCACTACATGTATTTAGTGAAACATAGTTTTTCTGAGTTCAAATAAGCCTATAACTTGTAATGGCATATGCACATTAGAAGTGAGAGAGGAGAACCTAGTTTGTAGGCACAAGATGAGTTCATTAAGGTATGATATTGCCTTATTTTCCTTAGAAAGAAGCAAAAGTGTGAACACAATACTAAATCATGAATATGTACCTATAGGAGCCTTTTGACTCCTACTTAATGTATAACTATAGTTGATATACACTATAGACCATTATGGGCTAAAGAAAGATGAAAACTTGGCTATCAGGTAGAAATGAATACATCCATAGGTGGTGTACTATTGAACTCAAAGGAAGTCAAATGAATGTATCACAATTCTCAAACATTGAAATGACCACCTATAGGAGCCTTTTGACTTCTACTCAATGCATACTTATAGTTGACATAGTCTGTAACCTAGTATAAACTAATGGAAGATGCAAGTCTATTTGGTTAGTAGAAAATAAATTGGATGAACATGTTGAATTTTTTTACAAAATTATATATAAAACTCTTTTACACCTTCAAGCATAGGAAAATAATAAAGCAAAGGACTGTGTTTTGAAGTTCCACACATAGTCAACTAAACCTTGCACAATTAGGCCTATTAACCAATCTTGAGGAGTTTGAGGTGTAGAATGCTTGAGGAGCATGAATGAGATTTGATAATTTTTGTAAATGGTAAACATGACCTAAACTAACTCCTCATAGGTTTAGTTTAGTTATAGTAATAGGGGAGATGCCCTTTATTTTGTCTTAGATAGAGGGCACTTCATGAAAGCACAGTATGTAGGTTTAAGAGATGAAGGTTGAAGGGATGAAATGAAGAACAAAGGATAATGGTGAGAAATTTTAGAGGATTGGTATGAAGGTGAACCAATAACAAAATAGGCCCTACATTCATTATAAATCTATAGAGGGTCAAACACATAGTCAGGTACATTTAGGCCTATTAGGCCTAAACTAGGCTTAAAACCATCATGACATATATCCTTGTTCTATATTAATTCATGAACCTTCCAAATCATTTTAATACCTTCATGGGAGAATATAAGACCAATTGGATTCACTAGTTTACAGGTATTAGCTCAAATTGGTCATTTTTACCTAAGACTATCTTAGAGCCATATGTAATGCATTATAGTAGCTCAAAGGTCACTTTACTTCACTCACATATATAAAAAGGGATGGAATGGTGACCATATGAGTTGGGAATAGTTTAAGGGTGTCCTTAAATTTATTTTAGTTTGATTTTTTTGTATTTTCAATGTCATGATTTTATGAATAATCCTTAACAGTCTAGGACACTTAAAACCCTCTCAAAACCCTATTTTAAACCCAATTGGAAATAAAGTAATGGGAATGAATTAAAAAGTATTAAAATGATAAAAAAGTGTTTTGAACTAGTTTTTTACTCTTTCAAGATTCTTGAAAACCAATTATTCTTTACTATCCCTTATATAAAAAAACCTAACATGGTGTTTCTTATAGAATTTGACTAGTTATATAGGTGCAAAAGGGACTTGTTGAATGAGATTCATGGAAATAGGTATTTAGAGACGTGTTTCATATTTAAATTCTCATTTATAATTACATTCAAGAATTAAAACCTCTTTGATAACACTTTCATTATAGGTAGTCTGAGTGAGATGGTGAGAAGGTAGGGTGACCATACAAGATTGGAAGTGAAAAGTAGGTTTTGAGTTTCATGAATGTATATTTGAAAAATTAGAGGACAAATATGTATTAAAAATGTGTTATAACACATTTTAAAATAATTACCTTAATCAAATTAAAGTAAGTTTGGTGACAAATGTGAAGACTAGTCTAGACAAGCTAAATGAGTGACTACTAGCAAATGAACACAAGTGTCAAAAAGAAAGATATCAGCTAGGGAGGCATATGAGGACTGTTACCATCAATGTTACACCTTCTCATGATAGTGAAAATGTGGAGAATATACCTATGGTATTTTGATATATTTAATTGGATCCCTCATCATAAAGATAGTTTCAAAGAGGAAGGTGAAGAGTTTCTATGCCAAATTGAGGGAAGATGTCATACTTGTGATAAAAACTTGTCCAAGAGGACTTCATGACCTATTTTACACCTCATTCACTTGATTTTTAACTAGTTTATATAGTTTTAAACATGTATTTATGAATTTTCCTCTTCTCTTCTTCTCTATATTCTCACATGCTCTATAAATGCAAGTCATTTTGGCAATTATAGATAGTACACAACTAGTATGGTGAAGCCCTATTGGTTTGGAAGCTTTTTTTATCCTTTGATTAATAAATATGAAGTTGATTTGATTTATACAATATTTTTCCTAAGTGTGTTACATGGTGTACTTGGAGGTTAAGTGATGAATGTGCTCTCCTTGCTTCCATGCTGCAATTGCATGTTTTATGTGATGGATATCTCTTCTAGAAGGTCTTATAAAGTGTATATGTTTCTTGAGTGTATCTTGAACTGTGAGAGAGACTAGTATTATCTATTATATAACCTAATTTTCACCCACCTTTAGATGTGCATAGCAATCTGCCTCTATAAGAAATACTAATGCCATAAGGCCATAGAGTTGAGGTTAGTTTTGGTACTATTCATTCTTAGTATATATGTAAGTGTGCTTGTGGAATAATACTTTAGTGTATCACTTCACTATTATATGTTTAATTTTTGTTAATTTATTCCCTTTTCACCCCCCAAGTGATTGATCTAGTGGAGTGTGTGATCTTAAGAGATAAATCAAGGGAGCTAGCCCTTTAACCTAAAGGTTTACCTCTACTATAGACAAACCATAGGCCTAGAGGTAATCCCATGTTATACAAATATGGGAGAGGCTTGAACACCTTCTCTTAGGGTATAATAAGTGTCTATAAAAATATGTATAATAGTAATCTATGGTCATAAATGGATAATAAAAGGATTAGGGGTTCATGAAACCCATCCCTATACACTATGTGGTTTACTTGAAATATCAATAATAAGAACATGTTTAGGTTCTCTGGATATCTAAATATTATGCATAGTAGATAAGGATTCTATGGAATCCACTTTATGTTTCTAATGTATGGTTTTCTCAAGTAATGACCACTTAAGCAAGGGGATTACTTATTGCTTACCCTTTTATAGAGGATTAACATTAGTAGGTTTTATAATTAACTACCTTGGTATATATTTATTTTGTTCAAGTGTATGTTCATATGTAAATTTAAAATATATAATTTCCCTACTAGCATGAATGTATTCAACACACCCATTGTACTATATAAGGTATTGTGCATAGTGTGTGTATCTAGGGTCATCTTAATAACATATCAAAACTACCTATGTAAGGGATAATGAAAAGGGTAGTGACTACATGTGATAGGATAGCATATAAATGTAAGTCAATATAAATAATAACCTAATATGAGGTCCCATTAAATGCTCTAGATAATTTAGTTGAAGGATATAAATAATTATTGTATAACCCAAGTACATAAGTAATTTTATGGTACAAATTTTCTCACTTGCATCATTATCAATCATAACATTATGCATGCATTAGTGATCAAGGTATACTTAAATGAATAAGGAATGAAGATATTAGTCATATTCCAAAATCTCAGTGTCATCAAAAGTAATAGGAGGTATCTAAACCATAGGATGTGTATGTTTCATATAAGTACCAATAACCCCATCTAATGGTTATACATAATGTGATGGGGTAGTACGTGAATTATATACCATTTACACTTCTTGTTTATTCTTAGAATGGTATTGAAAAGGATTTTTAAATATCTTCTTTTTCTTGTGATCAATTGGTTGTGAACATGATTATTTTAGAGGATCATCAAATGTAATTTTTTGGTCTGAAATAAGGCCCTAAACCTTATGCTTCAAGGTAAAGCACTAGTTCATAGAACTCCCCAAGCCTTGGTGATAGTCACAATAAGCAGTGGCATCACATCCTTTGGGTAGAGGTTATTTCATATCAAACTCTATAAGATGAGGGAGAGATATGAGGTGACACCCCACAAGCTTCAAAAGTAATGAAAATATAAACTCATATAAGTGTGTAAATTATCTCGTTGGTGCATTGGATAAAACAAACTGACTAGGTTGTTGTGACACCAAATTAATCATGGTAGTTGTTTCCTTTTTAGGTTATATGGGATTTACCTTATAACTTAGTTTGATGGTAAACTTGGTATTTAATGTAGTAAATGTTTTGCTACATAATTAACTTTGATCAATGATATAAGTTTTATTTCATGTTTGTGAATAATACGGTATAAGTCATCAAAAGATTTGAACTTTTTAAAAATAATTAAATAGTCTAATGGGGTAAGAAAAAATTGCTTGAAGATGTATTGAATCTCTTTATCTTCCATTGTATTAGCCATTTTAACCAACATTGTATTATACCTTAACACATATTCATTGATAGGTTCACTGGTTCCTTGTTTTATTTTTGTAATTTGGGAAAAGGAAACCTTTTCAGTATTATTGATAGAGAAATATGCTAAAAAATGATCTAAAAGAGGTTTAAACATGTTTTTTGATTGGATTAGTAATTCATATAACCACCTTATAACATAGTCCTTGAGGCTCATTCGAAATAGTTTAGTCAAAAGTTTATCATTGAAGGCATAATCAAGACATGCCACATAGAAAGATCAAAGATGTTGTTTAGGATCACCCTTGCCATCATAAAATGTGAACTTAGGTTCAAAAAAACTAGTTGACAAGGGGTGAAAAAATATCTTTGGTGCAAGAGGGTTAAGCAACACCTCTTCTAAATCAATAGCATAAGGTGATTTCATAGATTTTTATTTCATATTTGTAACCTTAGTTTGTAAAAATTTAATAGTTTGGACAAGACCTTGTACCTATTAGTATTTAAGGTTGGAAATTTGGAAATTTACCAAAGGAAGTGTACCCATATTTTGAGTGGATATAGGCATTAAAACTGGTAATTGAGTCAAAGTATTTTTGTTTCCCAAGTGAGTTACAATAATAATAGTTAGGAAGTAAAGGTGTGAACTCATATGTTGTTCCCCCATTAAAATTATGAAGTGGTGTTGTACTTAAAGTGAGGGTCATTGGTATATAATTATTTTTAATACCACCTAAGGATTAACCATCACTAAAAAAGGAGGCCTTAGCCTTAACATGCTTACTGATTAATCTTTTATAACATATAAATAATGCATATATTATGCCTTTGTTTTTATTAAGATGATTAAATAATGATTATTTATCTTCCATTTGAAAAAAAGTTTTTTAATTAGCATTTTCCATTGCTTACAAATGGAAAATTCTGAATTTGAAATAAATTAAAACAATTAGAAAAAGGAAACCTTAAGCCAAATTAGGGTTTGAATACAAAGACACAAAGGTTAGGTTCACCAAATGTTTAACCATAAATTAAGATGGTAAATATAGTATAAGGTTAACAATATATAAATGAATAAACATAAGGGAGATAAATAGATCTATAGCAAGCTAATTAATTTACAAACTTAGATAAATAATATCATGATTTTATATTGTTGAGATATGCTAAAAATAGAAAGTAGAACTATTAATTAATATTTCAATAAATTAGAAACAAGAGTAATTTGTTAGTTTACTAAGCACATGTAGATATGATATAAAATAGTCTGTATCTAGATTTTGGATCAATCACTAGAATCTAGAAAATTACATATTATGGCCTCAGACTATTGTGTCAGGTCTGAATGGTTACATTGATTGTAATATTTAACTTGGATTTATTTGTATAATACATAATATCAACTAGATAAAATTGAAACCACCTAGAAGCTTTGGGGGTTTAGTACCACCTTTTATCTGGTGTGTTCATATCTCAAGCACATGTTGTCACTCTTTGTCAAATGAAAAAACCCTAGCCTTTTCACCCCTAGAGTGATTATGGGAAAAAAGGCTAGTGGGCACATAGTTTTGAGATGCCATAATGACCCCACTATTAATATTAATTTCATACATATCCAATACTATGAGGAGGGCTTTAAACATATGTATTCATCCCTACATGTTGGATTGTCTGTGTATCGTGATGTAATGTGTGATAAAGAAGTATATATAGTGGCCTAGCTTGTAACTTAGAAAATATGGCTCATGGAATGCTCATTCAATATGTCATAATTGTATATGGGTTGTCCATATGACTAATATTGAAATAGGAAATAATAGGGAAGATTTTCTCACTTGAATGCTTGATTGAGTGATTTTGGTTAGTTGTCTTATGAGTTATTAGGCATGTACTAGGTGAGTAATTAATAAGGGTTGATATTATAAATATATCAATAATTTTTGGAAATATATTGTGTAAAATAACTTAGTTTGACCATAGGGATACATCTCATTTGAAAATTTGATGAATTTAGGGTTTTGGACACTTAGTTTGGCATAAGACACTAGCATCAACATAAGCATCTGGATGTGATGTAAGTGTCTAGGAAGTTAGAAAATAGGTACAAGTCCAAAACTTGTAGAAGATGATAATAAGTAGGTTTATAATAGTTTGATTAATACACAAAGCATGGTAATCAAAATAACATATGGTTAGACTCATATATAATCAATAGGCACAAGAGATAATGGATGCAAACCTTTCGATAGTGGGAATGTCGAGGAACTAAAGGGTACAACCATGAGAAGTAGTTGCCAAGTATACAAGATTGAGGTGCTACATAATTTAGATTTAGTGTCTACAACCCCCAATATTTTACTATAAGAAAGAAGGGATGCAAAACTATTCAAATCACTCTCAAAGGACTATTTTTTCATCAATATGTCATCCACATAATTTGGACCTGAATAGAGAGAAGAGGTAAAATAATTTAATATAATTTTAATGGAAGAACTTCTAAAAATTTACAATAGTCTCAAGTGAAGATTTTATTACAAATTTTTCAAGTAAATAATTTGGACCTAATGGACAAAATATGAAAAACAAGTCAAGAGAGTCTAAAGGGAAGATATTACTATCAACATATTAGCTAAACATTAGGACCTAAACATATAAAAGATTCAAAACAAGTCACTAAATTCTCAAGTGAAGATATTTATACAAATTTATTAGGAAAAGCATTTGGAATTGAATAGAGAAAGATATGAAAAAGTCAATATAGTTTTAAGGGAATATCTTTCCATCAAAATGTTAGCTAAAGAATTATGACATAAATAGGCAAAATATGTAAAATAAGTCAATATAGTCTCAAGTAAAGATATTTCTTCAAAAATTTAGGGAAAAATATTTGGACTTAAATAGAGAAAAGGTAAAATAAACTCAATAAAATATCAAGTGAAGATGTTTTTACAAATTTTTCAGCCAAAGCATTTAGACTTGAAAAGGGAAAATATGTAAAACAAGTTAATGAGGTTTCAAGGGGAATTATCACCATCCATATGATAGATAAATAATTAGGACTTGAAAAAAAATATAAAATAAGCAAATACATTTTCAAGTAAATATATTTATACAAATTTGTTAGGCAAAACATTTGGACTTAAAAGAGAAAAGATGAAAAAAAAATCAATACAATCTCAAGGGAAGGTCATGCTATCAATATGATAGGTAAAATAATAGGACCTGAATAAGGAATAAAACAAGTACATGTGATTAAAGAGAATGTAAGTACTAGAAGAAATAAGAGGGATATATATACACCTTCCATTTTAGAGAGTAAATAATTTTGTAGGAATATCTTAATATTATCCCAAAGATATAATTTCTTAGAGTGTCCAAATAAAGAGTTGTTTTTCTCTACATCATTTGTAGATGGACAAAAATCAATTTCCAGGGACACAATACTACTATAAAAAAATGATTCTATAATTACCATCAATGGATAAGGTGATTAATAAAACTTAAATATTATTTGGGATAAAAATGACATAAATCATGTAATTCCTCCTATTAGTGAGAGATTAATTCTATCTCAAGAGTCCATTCTTAATTGATCTTTGATAACAAAGTCAATTATTTTAATATTGATGTCCAAACACTACAAGTTTGATGGAAACATTATCACCAAAATCATATAATGTTAAATCAAATTGAATTATTTGTTTGGGAGAATGAAAATACTAGAACATAATATAATCCCTCCACTGAGTCTGACAATAAAGAATCATTTAACATTGCCTAGTCTATTATTATTTTTGAGTTTTTTTTGGGTGTTCCTAAGTTCTAAATACATAACTATAATTAAAAGACATGAAAATAAATATATTATCATGTATTTAATATAAAAATAAAATGATTTAAGAACACTAAAATCTATCGATTTGTACAAGCATTGGCTTCAATCTTTTCCCTCATAATAGTTCCTGTAGAGAGACTTGAAACATCATAGCAAATTATTTCTACATAGTTGTTTCCATGAGACTCATAATGCTTCTAGCTATGAATATTCACTTTAAAAAAAAAAAATTCCATTATATTGAAAATTTACATCATATTATAATGGTTATTTCCTAATCCATTCATGAATTTGTGTTTATTTTCATTTCTATTGAGTGTATTTTATTTTGATTGCAAAATATGTCTATAAATTATGAGATAATTTTTAGTAGTTTTCATTTTCTTTAGTTGTTCATTATTTTTAGAGATTTTTTCAAATATTTTTAGGTATGAGTTGTATACTTACTCTTTGTATTTCTTATAAAAACATTAATAGTCTTCTTGTGTCACAAACTATATGCTTTTGATGTTTTTAATATATTATAGCAAACAAATAGTTTTGAAGGTTCACAAATATTATTATATTAAATTAATTATATTTTTTTTTTTCATTTTATGTTTTTTATTTTATAGGATGGTAGAGTACACCTACTCTATAAAAGTAAATGAGAAAATTGATGTGTATATCTTTGGAAGTGTTATTGTAGTTGATAATAATCAAAAGAGCAGTGAAATTAGATTATGATGATATCATTGATGTAGTGAAATGGGTTAGAGTGAATATAAATACCAAAGATGGGATATGGAAAGTTTTGGATATGAATATCAAAGAGAAATTTTAGTAAGAGATGGTAAGTGAACTGAAAATTGTTCTCCTTAGCACCAATGTAATTACTTTCAACTAATGTATGAGGTTGTTGAAAATATGTAGCTTGTGAAAGTTAATGGATAATAAATCCCTCAAATTAAGATATTTGAAAATCTTTTTGATTATTCCTTTAAAATATTCCATCTAATATATACATATGTATTTAGAATATAGATGAAATTATAGTTGACTCTAATATTCTAATTAATTTATAATGATAGAGGATGGTAGAATGGATTACCAAATAGCTTCTCTTTATTTTTTAATTTTAAATTATATAGGAACCTATATTGTGATTGCTATCTTTTTATCAATCCCAACCCCCTCTCATAATGTATTCCACTAGATGGAGTGCATTATCTTGTGTATAAATTTCATGTTCTTGTTGAATATATAATTCCATATATGAGGCACTTGATTTTCTTATCTATTTCACTGTATTTTGTTTGGTATTTTTTACTTCAATGTAAGCATGTATTATTGAGTGACCAAAATTCATGTTATCACTTATATGTAGTTCCTTTTTCAAGCCTACTTTATTCTAGCATTGATTACTAGAATTGAATTTTATTTGATAAGGAAAGAAGTTTGAACCTTGAAAAAGGAGAAACAATTGATTTTGAAGACATAAAATTCTATCAAAGGACACTGTTATAGTTTAATGATATTGACTACCATGTTTTGGCTACAAAATACTAAGAAACCTCCTCACAAAAATGCTAAATGTTAAAACTTATTTAAATAGATTGATATTAAACTTCAAACATGTTGACAACTTAAACTTATCTATTCCAGTGAATATAGATCCTATGTAAAATAAATATTAAAACTAAAAGATGGTTCTATATTATATACTTGAAAAAAAGAATAAAACATGCCTATGAACTTAGTATCAAATATAATTATGATTCACATTATCAAAATAAGATACTCCAATATAAGTCCATGCCTTAAATTAATTACTCTTTCCTTCTCTCATTCTTTGAGTGTAAGTGAATCATGTTTTACTTAAAATCTAAAAAAAAAAAAATTTAAATTGGATGGAGTGATAAGAACCAAATATAATTTATGTGGCATAAAATAATGAATAGACATGTATGAGAACTAGTATGTAGTTCTTCTTAAAATTTATTCTACCATTAAATTTAATAAAAAAATATAATTTGTACAAGGTTAACTTGGGTGGTAATTTCATGTTGTACATTCTTCCACCATTAACTTCACTAAAGAAAAATGCTTTGTGTGCAAGTTTTAATTAGAAAGAAAGAATTTACATTAATGTTCACAAATGATCCAAATAGGTCAATGGGACTATAAAATTACAACCAACATAGAATAAAGAAGAGTAACACTAATTCAATGAGCTAAAAAAAAAGTAGTTGTAAAATAATCAACCTAATATGAGATAATATGGCAAAAAAACTAAGAAAAATAGTAAAACATATTATTGATCATTCTCAAGTAGTATCAAAAACATTAGCTAGAATAATATCAATGTGAAGAAAGTTTTAGGGAGGCAAAATAACATTATATGAAGAATGAATTTGATTTCGGGGATACAATGATGTTTATATCAGGGTTGGACATTACTGTGTGTTTTCTCCTTAACACTCAAAGTTGTTGAGCCATTGGTGGAGCTGATAAAATTGGTAAGCCAATTTTAGTGAGAATATTTAGATCTAATGTGTTTGTAAGAATTTTCACTCTATTCAGGTGAATGCCTCAAAGGGTTTTAGTTGATCATGTAGCTATAAAGTAAGCAATGCTTCTCCAGAATGCTTTATTTATGTTTCCACTAGCTACAAGGAAATTGATTGAGATTTCTTACCACTAATATGTAAAAAAGGTTGGAAGGACTGAAAGTAAACAATCAATGTGTTGTCATTGTCGACAAGGAACATGTTTGATGTATAAGTTTTATTAGTTAGAAGAAGAAATTAATCTATTGGATTTAATTTATTTTTGTGTAAAATATGTAAATATTAAAAGGCATATATAAGGATAAAAGAATAAAGAAAACATAAACTAAATTAAGAGCAACAAAAAGTAAGAAGAGATGAAGATATAAACTTAATTAAGACCAACAAAAAGCAATAAGAGTGCACATAAGCATGAGGCAAAAGAAAATCAAGAGCAAGTTCAAAAAATCTAATTTTATATAATTTGATTACTTATAACAATGATATCCATAAAGTGGGGTGCATTCAAGCTTATGGCAATCTTTAAAAGCCATCAAACCTACCCTAACTTGCGTATGGTTCTCTTTTTTCAAAAATAATCATTTTTTATCCACTTGTGCTCTCTATTTATTATTGACATGGATAAATGAAATTTTATATAAGGCTTACTCTTAGTTTTTATATGTTTTTACAACCTTCCCTCCTATATGTAGCCTCTCCTATTCTTCTTCTTGAATTTTGGCTTTCCCTTGCTCTAAAGTGATTTTTAGTAATTTCTCTCCACTATGAACAACCTCCTCTAATTAAACATATTACTTTCATAAATAAATACAAACAATTTTTAAAAGTCCAAATTGCAGCTCATCTGGTAGTTTGAGTTGTTAGATGGGTACATTTCACTTTAGGGCATGTGTTTTATTTTCAAAGGTAGTCAAATAAAAGAAATCTAGTATGATAAAATTAATGGTAAGGTTAACATGGATTATCTTGGTCTTGAGATGCCCGTACATCAGCTATATAATGAGTTAATTGTAGTTTTATTTATGCATTTAATGTTTAAGTTCATGATACCAAAATTATTGAGGATAGTATTTGTGTTGTGGGATGTTGAAACATTTTAATATCCCTTGTTTTAGTCAATGTCAGGTTTTAGATAGGAATGACGAGTAATTTTTAGAAATAAACCACCATTAGTGAAATATTTTTATGTCAATCATTTACTATGTGAGTAGAGTTAAATAACCAATTTACTCATAGTATAAAAATATTTTATGGGAACCATGGATATTCGTTGGGAAGATGATTTTGTATGTCTTAACCTATTAGAGTATCCCACTAGTGATAACAATAATGTTTTTCATCACATTTAAAGTGAATTAATAATTTTCTAAATTTTTTAATTTTAAAAATAGGCATTGAAACAACCATATGGATAGAAAATTTACAAAATTGAATGTGGTAACATTTTTAGATTTTATTTGAATAAGAAAAATGGCTTAGTACTTTATTTTGAATTAAGCATCATATGATCAATATTGTAAACTCAAAATAAAACAAAATATTATATCTATGTTAAATTTATTGGTATTATTTAATTTCAAATTAGACAAGTTAAATGTAATCCTTGCAATGGATTCCATATTATTCTCGTACACCAACCTAATAAAAAAAAAAATTCCATGTTATAAATTTATTTGTATACATTAAAATTCAATTAATACTATAAAATTTTAAAAAATAAAATAAACATTATAATATTAATCTCAAATATTGTAAAATTGAAATGAAAATTTAACTTTCATTTTTTTCATTGTGGAAAAAAAAAAAAAAAGAAATTACCAAGTTCTTCTTCAATCTCAAGGTGTTGTCTAACTTTAGACAATGTCCATTGTTATTCCATTAATAAGGTTTTGAAATGAATCCCATTTTAATGAACATAAAATGATATTATAGTAAAAAAATGTCCCATCACTATCATCTTGACATTTTTGAATCCAATCCCATTTCCTTGATTTTCAAACATATATCCACCTAAGGAATTTAAATGCTATGTACAAAACTTGTCTTGTTATCCAATATCTACAAATAAAACATATATCCATCTAAGGAATTTAAATTCTATGTACAAAACTTGTCTTGTTATCCAATATCTACAAAATAAATCCACATTTTAGTCACTTATGAATCAAAAATAACTAAATGTGATGAATATACCTGATTGAAATTGTATAATTTTAAAAATAATGAAACATTGAATAAACCTAATTGAAATTGTATCTTGATTGATTTTACATTTAATTTCTTCCCCATTTTCAAGGTGTAATATTTTATCCCAACTAAAAAACAACAAATTTACTATCAATCATTGAGAAGGTGTTTATATGGTATATATTTTTTTGGTTTTTTAGATTAATTCATAATTTAAAAAAAATAAATAAAAATAACAAATGCACCAACATGTGTATAGTTCCCACCATTTTCCTTCATTATTGTTTGCATTTTTGAAAAAAACTTGTAATGAAATGAATTTGTAAAGGAAAAAAAAAAATTTGGGCCTTGAAACAAACTAAGGGTGGGTAAATTGATCTCTTCAAGTTTTCCACATAAATCTTATGTCTTGGGAAGGATATAATTATATTTATAAAATCAAATTCCTTCATTCTTCAACCAATCCATGTCTTTCCCTTCATAAATAACCTTTCAAGTTTCATAATGTATTGCATCAAAAGATCTAGTAATGCACTTAATTGGTTTCCATTCTTTCCAGTTTGATATACATAAACTTGTAAGAATGTATGACTATAGTTTAAGTAGAAAATATGAA
This sequence comes from Torreya grandis, assembly GCA_037957365.1. Classification (NCBI taxonomy): domain Eukaryota; kingdom Viridiplantae; phylum Streptophyta; class Pinopsida; order Cupressales; family Taxaceae; genus Torreya; species Torreya grandis. Next base: position 451,123 of record JARHVA010006771.1, read on the forward strand.
ATTCAATACTCAAAATTAGTCATAATTTTTGAGAAGTTTGGCAATTTTACATTTGATTATTTCAATATGTATTTTATATCATATACATGTGTAAATTTGACCTTGACTATTTTTTACCTTATTTATTTGTTTTGAATCCTCTGATAATCCCTTTCTGATGGTATTTAATATTGTATATACATCTTATTTTACTTTTTGTTGGCCTAGGATTGAAGGTTGCATAGTGATCCATGAATCAATAGATAATGTCATTGGAATCAAATTATCTTCATCATATTTGATTTTATTTATGATAAATGATATTAAATCTATTTTAGTTTGTTAAACTGCCATTATTTTTCCTTAAAATTCAATAAAAAATTAACATAATCAATATGTTTTCATTTCCACTCCATACTTTGTTCTCAACTATTACATTAGTTTATTGTAAGAAATATTTTTGTAAAGACTCATGTATGATAGTATTTTGAAAACATATAAATAATACTATTAAAATTAAAATAAAAAAAAATCTAGACAATGTTGCAAATTATTAAATAAATCCTACACTAAAAATAAATGACATAAAATAGTCAGGGATAAAATTATACGTCACAATAAAAAAAGTACTCATTTCATATAGAAATTTAAAAAATCACAAAAAAACATGCATGCTCATTTTTGTCTTGTAAGGTACTTATCTTGGATGGTGAAATAAATATCACCTGAGGTTAAAGCTATAAGCACAACAAAAAATTGTGAGCAATGCTTAGATGTAACAACTAGAGTTGCAATATTTAATTGTTCAACATATTCAATAATGCTCTCAATATATACCTACAACATGCATAAAATTAAAATATTAAGATCATTTATTGGCATATTAAATCAAATATTACACATAAACCATTTAAATGAAAAATATGGTATTAGTTAAAAGAATAAAAACACATGCTATAAAAAGGTCTTGGATCTTCACCAATACTCTTTATTTTCTATAAATATGCCACAAAAAATCTTCACGAGTAATTTTTTTTGAAAAAAACCAAACCCTACAAAATAATATAGGTTTTCTTCTTCTCATAGATATAATCTCTAAAATAAACCATTTTAAAAAACTTCATTTTATCATATTAATACTCTATGATCTTCAAAAGGAAAAAAAATCAAACTCTACCCTTCATCTATGATGTAAAAAAAAAATCTAACTCTATCCTTCATCTTAATTTTTCTTCATGGGAGTGTTCAAATATGCAAAAGAAGCTCTCTAAAATTACTTGAGATCTTCTTTAGTAATATACAAAAGAAATTTTTATTGTGTTTATTACTCATTATAAAAATAATCTTAAAAGCTATCATAAATAATGATTAATTTAAAAAAAAATAATCATTATTAAAAAATTATCTAAAACCATGCTTAAAAAATCTAGTAAATTCAAGTTCATTTTTATTGCACTCTAACTTGAAAAGGAGAAACTCATGGAGATATAGATTTTAATAACAACAAGATCTAAAATAAAATCAAGTGCATGCAAATGATAACTCCAAAAATGTGGTGTTAAGTTAACTCAATGGGTTAAATTAGAATGTTTTACAAATTAATTAAATAAAAAAAGATTGTCATGTTTAAAAATATCTCTACAAGATCATTCAGGATTACATAAGATATTTTATTGTGATTGGATAAAAATATGAGTTTAATGGACTTTAATTGAATCCATATTACCCTTGATGATGTGGATGCGAGAGAAGGAGAGGGAAGAGCCATATATGTATAGACATTATATATTTTAAAGATAAGTCAAATTATCATTTTCCAAGTGCTTAATACCATATTTTAGTATCTAAAAGAATTAGTGAATAAGAGTCTTGATAATTCGATGATATGATTGGTTGGAGAAAAACCAGAATATTAGGATATGGCATTCACTCAAACTGATTGTATTTATAAAAACTAATTAAGCACATTTTAAAATAATGAGTCCTTTTCAAATTTTATATAATTACAACCCTAGAGTTGTTTTTGAATTAAGAAGTAAAATGAATATGAGAATATGAAGTGATAAAGTAGAGGAATTTGTAAAAAGCATGCATGATGTGCATAGAGATCTAAAGATAAGATTGGAAGAAAGTAACATAAAGTACAAGAAGCATGCTAATCATACAATAAGAAAGTAGAATTTAAAAGTTGGTGACATGGTAATAATCTTTTAGAAAAACCGTGTTAAGTTTTGAATCATAACACATTTTAGATCCACTTCTCTAATCTTTTATTAGGTAAATAATGTGTCTAGGACTAACACAATAACAACCTTTAAAAGTTGGAGGAAAATATCCATTACAAAAAAAAAAAAAAAATGGCTAAAAATTAACCAACTAATTGTTATCTAAAATTGCTAAAAATAAAAATCAAAAAATAAAATAACAAATTAATAAATTAAGAAGTTACCTAATTCATAGTGGAAATTAATTAATATAATTTAAAGGTATAAGAATTTTATAACATTATAAATTAGTTATAAATAAATAAATTTTAAAAATAAACAAATTTTATTATTAAGAAATTATCAATTATTTAAAATTGATTATAATTATTACTCAATAATTAAAGATCTTTCTAAAGTATGACAATACAATTTTTTTTGATATTTGAAGAATAAAATTATTAATTAAATTTTTTATTAAATAATTTATTTCTAATTATAAAATTAGTTAGCCAAAATTATAAATTTTTGTAAGAAAAATTAAATTAATTAAATTTGAAATTTAGAATTAATTATTAGTTCTTAATTATTAAAAAAAGTTTTAAAATGGTTAACCAAAATTTTAAATATAAATTATAACCTATTAACCCACAAACAAAACCTTAACCTAATAAGGTTTTGTTTAATTATTCTTAAGTTTTATATGTAGATTAATAGGTTATAATTTTTATTTAAATTTTTTGTTTAACCATTGTAAAGCTTTTATTAATAATTAATTATTAATTCTAAATTTTAAATTTAATTAATTTAATTTTTCTAAAAGATTTTATAATTTTGGTTAATTAATTTTATAATTAGAAATAAATTGTTTAATAAAAAATCTAATTAATAATTTTATTCTTCAGATATAAAAAATTTAATTTGTCGTATCATACTTTAAAAAGAGCTTTAATTATTGAGTAATAATTATAATCAATTTTAAATAATTGATAATTTCTTAATAATAAAATTTCTTTATTTTTAAATTTATTTATTTATAACTAATTTATAATGTTATAACATTCTTATAGTGTTAAATTATATTAATTAATTTCCATTATGAATTAGATAACTTCTTAAATTGTTAATTTGTCATTTTATTTTTTAATTTTAATTTTTAGCAATTTTGGATAACGATTAGCTGGTTAATTTTTAGCAATCTTTTTTTCTTCCATTTTTAGCAATTTTTTTATAGCAGTTAGTTGGTTAATTTTTAGCAATTATTTTTTGTAACGGCTGTTTTCCTCCAACTTTTAAAGGGTGCTATTCTGTTGTTCCTACACACATTATTTACCTGATGAAAGATCACATAAGTGGATCTGAAATGCGTCAAGATTCAAAACTTGACACAACATTTCCAAAAGATTATTACTATTGTAAAAAACTATGGAAATATCAGATTTTTGAGTTGGTGACTTAGTTTTAGAGCATTTATGGAAGGAGAAGTTTGCTAAGGGAACATAAAACAAACTCAAGTAGAAGAATATTAGGTTTTTTTATAACTTTAATAATATTATTAGTAAATGCATATGAGACAGAGCTACCAAATTAGGTTGATGTATCATCCATATTCGACATAGTAGATTTGAATATGTTATACCCTATTTTAGATAAAATAATATAAATTTCAATATATTCTAAGAGGGGTGTAAAATTGGAAAATATAAAAATGCTAATGATGTACAATAACCAATTATTTTAATTTTGACAAGATGGTAAAAATGGAAAGTCATAATTTTTATAAAACACTAAGAAGAGATATATGTATCTTACACATTGATGTCTATTGATTGTTCTAAATATCTAATAGTGAAGATAAAAATAAGAGGTGACTATGTAGGTTTAGAATTAAGAACATAATTAGATACAAAATATAGGTAAGTTCACTATAAGTGGGTTATAATAAAATGCATTTGATTCCTTTAACTATTTACTTGTCTCAATTGATTTTGATAGGTGATAGATGAAAAAAGATAGAGATTTTTTTTTTTTTTTTGTAAATGATGGATCAAAGGTAGATTTAGAGGATATTTATGGATACAATCACTTTAAGTGCACAACAACACAATGCACTTGATAATTTTGACTATAGACTTGTCTTGGTTGATTGTGCTTAAAAACTGATCATTGCGCTTACTGTGCCTCTATATACTAAGTAATCTAAGATACTATATTTTAAACAGTACCACATAGAATTATTGTGTTTATTCTCTTATCTTTGAAACCTTAAGGGCACTTTTATAGCTTGAAAACCAACAAGAAAAATAAGGGAGTGTGATGGATTGAGTTGACCTTAATCACCCTTTTGATGATTGATTACTTTCTATGTATCTAATACTCTAATGGGGGAAATCAATCCCACATAGTTCTCCTAACTAGAGTGAATGTGTAATTGTGATCCTTTGAATATATATAGCTTAAAAACCTTAAACAGTACCACATAGAATTATTATGTTTATTCTCTTATCTTTGAAACCTTAAGGGCACTTTTATAGCTTGAAAACCAACAAGAAAAATAAGGGAGTGTGATGGATTGAGTTGACCTTAATAACCCTTTTGATGATTGATTACTTTCTATGTATCTAATACTCTAATGGGGGAAATCAATCCCACATAGTTCTCCTAACTAGAGTGATTGTGTAATTGTAATCCTTTGAATATATATATATATATATATATATATATATATATATATATATATATATATATATATATATATATATATATATATATATATATATATATAATAACTTTGATACAAAAAAAATATAGCTCCTAAATTGATTTAGAATGCTCTTAAATTAGATTGTGACTATTCCTCATGAGTGATCTTAAATTTAGAAAGAATAGGGTGGATTTTATCAATGTGAATATTTATGTATGATTTACCAGTGAATAAAAAGTGAGGTTAATGAGTGACTCTTGATATGTATTTATAGGTGAATCATTTAACAATTTTCTTAAGCCAACCATGTGAAACATGTGGTAAGACCCAAAAGGATGTTTTGAATTTCATAAACTATCCATTATTTGGCATGAGACATGATTTCTATTAATGTATAGGAAAGCAATGTACTCTTATCTGATTAGTGTAGACTTGTCCATAAGGATCAGAGATAGTTGACCTCTATTAGATATAGTTTGAAGGTGATTTTAGATAGAATGAACACTTGACACTACAAGTTTTTTATATTAGTAATGAAAAATAAAGGGATAGAGCAAAGGAGAAATAATTGAACATGAGTGTATACAAAACACTTTATCTTTGATTAGACACTTTAATTATGCATAGTAATCAATTTACAAAACCTTGTAACAAATCATGAATTAGTCATTTGTGCAATTGAATTTTGAAAAAAACTATCTTTAAAAATTGAGAAGTCTAAAAAGAGAGAAAGGAAGGAGTAAACTTGTATATAGGTGAAAATATTTTACCTTGTAACTTGTAATTGATGATGGATAACTAAGCCCTTTTGTTGAAGAACTTGGATAATTTAAACCATTAGAAAAATGAGATTGATCAAGTCCAAATTTAAATAAATAATCAAGCCCTTGAGTTGTAAATATGCATTATTCCAACTCTCATGAATAGGGAGTAGTACTTGATGTACTAATCCAAAAAGTTTGAACCATGTTATGTTCTCTATAAGTGATTCCAAGGCCCTTGAGTGTCACTAGACTCAAATGTACATCACTTGTACAAATTTAAACCACACTATTACAGATGGATATAGATTATAATTTACATGATCAATAGAGAATGAAGAAAATAAATAATCCCATCATGATTGAATTTATCATATAAATTTATTTGAAATGAATATTTTTCTTTTTAAAATTGAACTTTGATCTTTAAAAATGTGCATGAACAAGTATCATGCCTTTTTGCCACTTTAAATTTTTAGAACTTTGAATTTTTCAACTTCAAAGTTTTGAAATTTTTGAATAAGATTTAGTGTAAATAAGTGTAATGGCCCCTAAACGTGCCAATGACATATAATGTTATGCACCTATATTCTCAATTGTAATTGTATTTGAAACTTGTAACTTTGATCTTATAATTATCTTACATATGCCCATGCATATGCATTCAAGTGTATATACATTTTTACTTTGATAATTTAAAAGTGAGTGCACATCATATGTCTAATGTGCCAATATTTTATTTATTAATTATTAGATATTTTTAAAACTTATAGTTTGTATTTGATCATTTAATTTGTTTTGAATATTTAAAAACTTGTATTTTGTATTTTTGAAACTTATACCTTGTCCTAAATATGATTATTGTTTATCCATGAAGGATTGGATATCTAATGTAAATATGAATGTGATCCCCCCAATTTTATATGATTGATATATCTTGAAATTCACTCATATATAAATAAGAGTTAACTATATCATGTGACAAATATATGATCATATAGTATTATGTCAACATCTTGGAGAGTATGCCATCATATATAATTGTCATTGAAGCATGTATGTAACCTTTTGAATGTGATGAATATAAGTGATATGTATATATAAATATAGTATTGAATCATGTAATAATGTCACCAACCATAAAAATTCATGATATATATCATGGCACCACTAATCAAGTTTACGAAGCATACAAGTATAACACATAATAATGTCATACAATAAGACCAAGGGCCACATATAATGGACATGTTCAAATTTCACATAAGGAAATATTGTATACATAAGGTCAAGGGACACAATCAATGTTAAAATTTTGCATATACCACAAAATTTTCTCATATATATGTTCAAATAATTTGCACACAAGAGCCAATGGACACACATAATGAGCAATCAATTTCTAGCTTATCACATAAGAAAGTAAATAACATTTAATGAGCATAAAACAAGTGAAAACTAGTATATTCCATCCATATCTATAAATGTTATATTTTTATAAAAGTATCGTATCCATTTAGCATAATGTAAATTATGAGTGATTTATCAAGACATTTATAAGATATATATCTCAATATTACATTTGAGGTCATAGATAAATATAAAAAATTATGGTGCAACTTGTAGAAGAAGATTCCCTCGACATAAGCATGACCATTAAGTATAAGAGAATCTAACATATAAGAATGAATGTATTTAACATGTTCTACATCACACTCATATACATTGTGAAATACATGTGTGTGGAAAAAATGATTCTATCTACCAACATATGTGACGAATAAATATGTAAAGAAGTAGACTAGAATCTTATTATACTCAGTCTTAATTTTTAATTTTTTTATGTTTTTGTATTTTTACAATATCTGATTTTTTTGAATTTTTGAAATATTTGTTTTCTTTTAAATTTTTTTGATATTTTTGAAAAGAAACTAGACCATTATCCCATCGATGGGAGGACCATAGTGTGTTAATGGAATAAAGAGTTTAAAGATGAATTTCCATGGATGAAAAGTGCTACATGTGGATGTATATGAATTTGAAAAGGCATCAAGTGCCATAATAGTTATGCCATGCTAATTATTCATAAAATCTTTTGTAGAATGTGAATCTTAAAAAGGTTTAAGAATTGGTGAAGTCTATTGTATAGTTAGAGAAGATATTACTACCTATGTTTATTGTGGAACATGTTTAATTATTTGAGGTGCTATCTTAGGATGCATTGTAGGAGATTTATAATTTTTTGAACATTAAGTGAATTTTTGACATAAATCTTCTTGCTTAGGAAGGTATGACTTTTTCCCTTGAAATTTGTATAAAAATATTCTATAGGTGTAACAATTGAATTTTCATTATTATCTTGAATGTATATACTCATTATCTTGGTATTGTGCTTTTGATTATGTGCCATAACTTTATTTTTATGGTGCTATTGAATATAGTGCCATTGTTATTTTTGTATTATTGTCTTGAGTAAGTCTTTTAACCAATTTTGGAGGTGGTGGGGGAGGAGGATAGGTTAACATTAATTGTAGAGGGTAATAATATGGAATGAATTTAATTTTAATCACTTGATATAAATCTATGTACCTAAGCAATTTATGCATTTTATATGGCATTGCACAAAACTTATATATCTAGAGGCACCATAATAACATATTAAAGACCCCATATGCTTGGTATAACTAGAAATGGAGTAGCCACTATTTCTAAACCAATTTGGAGAGAGAGAATAATATGTCCTAAATTATCCTATGTATTTCCATCGAATTCTTTGAATTCTATTGATGTAGCTTGTAGATATGCATTTTCAGTTGACCCATTGTCAATAATGACATTATGGTTAGGTTTGTTGCTAATGTAAGCATGAAAAAAAGAGTGTGCCAATATAAATCATCACCATTAATTTCACTATCATCAAATATGATCAATAGAAATTGTGTTAGTGTACCTATAAATGTGCCAATAATTCCATTTACTGGATGCCCATATGTCTTAGGAAGATGATGCACATTGTGCATGATGTACTTCTAAATTGTTTATATTTTTTGGTGTACCATAATTTGGAAAAATATTATTGAATATTTTTTAGATTTAAATCATCATTTTATTATGGTCTTATTTCATCTTTTGGTTTGTTTAGCATAATATTGTTGTCATTGATGAGACCATGTATTATGTCGTAACTTGTAACCCTCATTCATAGAATGCCTAATAGATATGTGGTAGTCACAATATGCTTTATTATCAAATCCGTCAAGTTGATACTTGGTAAAATCAATCTTAAACAAAGGAGGTATAAATATCAGATTGTAATCAATTTGATTTTATAAGAAGATATGAGGAGGTTATGGTAACCTTGTAAATTGTATCCTTGGTGGAGATGTTAATTAAAGCTTGTTTAATGGTTGTGATAATAAATTAATTATTGATTTTGTCTAATTTTTATTTCATCAGGTTTTACCTTATAATTTGGTTTACTTTTAAACTTGATATTTGAAGTAGATGAAGCACTTGATGCACATTTTAACTTGTTCAAATTTATGAAATAAAATTCTCATTCTTAGATTGTATGACATAGCTCATAAAAAGATATGAATTTATCAAACAAGATTGATGATTGGTGTTCATTACCTACCATATATTTGTTTATCTTTGCTAGCATAGTATTGTAACTCATTACATATTCAATAATTAGATCATTTGACCCTTGCTTGAGTTTAGCAATTTATGTATAGGATAGATTTTCACTAATGTTGATTCAAAAGTGTGCTAAGAATTGATCTCCCAATGGGTTGATTGATATAAATGATTGAATATGGATATTTTAAATCCATCATAGAGCATAATCCTTGAGGATTCTTTGAAAAATCTTGGCGAGTAATTTATCATTTTAAGCATAGTCCAAGCATTCTACATAAAATTAAAATATATGTTGTTTAGCATTACTTTAACCTCATGGAGTTGAATCCTAGGAGCTAAAAAAGGTGTTGAAAGTGGGTAAAAATCTATTTTAGATCCCAAAGGATCTTGAATCAGAGTATAATAATCCATTGAGTGAGTAGATTTAGAAATATGTTGCTCTAATTATAATACTTTATCATGTAAGGCTATGATAGTTTGCTCAAGAGAGGATAAATTAGTCAAGGTATGAAGTGGACCTTGAATGGTGATTATAGGAGGTGTAAATGATGCCCTTGTAGAAATAGACATGTTAATTTCCTATAAACCAAGTGATGACCCCATACCCAGAGATGTTGGCACATATGTAACTATAGAGGTTGATATAGGAATATACATAATAGTGGAAATTGGAACACGTAGAATATGAGGATTAATAGCTTGAAAATGAAAATACATTTGTTTCACTTAAGGTGAAGAAATATTTACTTGACGTGTAGTTTTATCTACTAGGAGTAATTGGACAACTTTATTCACTTTTTGGGGACATTATCAAAGTCCTTGGTGGAAATGAAAAACTTATTTAAATTGTTTGAGATATACCCCATTAAGCTCATTGGGATTAATTGAATTAGAGATTTTAGTGTTATGCATAATTTCATTATCTTGATTTTCATTTTTATCACTAATATCATATTCATTGTGCATATAGTTTTCAAGGGTTATATCAACATATTGATAATCAATGTTTATATTATCCATTAAAGGAATTTGAGTATGATTTATAATAATTACACAAAATATAGAAATTTGACTTAGAGGAAATGAATAAATAATATTCTTGGGTGACATGAAAAGGTATAAAATAAAAATTAAAATGGGTTAAACTAGACAAGGTTTGTTTGCTTTTTAGGCCCTTAGATATACTAATCCTAATCATAAATAATGAGCACAATCATGAAGGCACTATGTAGGATTACATTATTCCTATAACCAAATTATCTTATCTATACAGTTTATTGATACCAAGGCTAATCGATTACTTGTTCACTACAAAAGAACAAGCGAGTGAAATCTTCCTATGGCTAAAACCAAAACCTTAGGCAATTTTAATATACCATGAGGTATGTGAAAAATAAAATTATTAAATAGTTTTGTCTAATGGATTGAGTATTAAGATAATACCCTAAACACCATGAATCAGATACAACTAAAGAATGTTTTACCCAAAATTACAATGTCTATGAGTTTTAAAACTACCCAAAAACTATTTATAGGAAAATAAAGAAAAAATAATGAAATTAAAAATCTAAATCAGAAAAATAAGTGCTCAAAAACAATAGTTTGTGTTCACCAATATATTTTACCATATTTTTTATAAAATAATATAAATTTTAATATGTTTTAATAGGTGTAAAAAATGAAAAATATTAGAATGATAAAGGTGTAAAATAATCAATAATTATGATTTTGACCAGATGCTAAATATGAAAAGTTGTTATTTTTGGAAAAATTTAAGAATATATATATTTAGATTTTACACAAATATCTATTGGCTATTTTGACTATATAATAGTGAAAAAAAATAAATAGGTGACTAAGTAGGTTTATAATTAGGAACAAAAATAGGAAAAAAATCTAGACAAGTCCATTATAAGTGGACTGTAGTGTAGTGCATTCAAGTCCATTGACTGTAGACTTGTCTCGATTGAATTTGATAAATGATAGATTGTAAAAGACATAAATTTTTTTATATAGAAGTGATAGATAAGATGTAGAAGTAGAGCATATTTTTGGACACAACCAATTTAATTATAGAGCAACATAATGCACTAAATTCAATTGATTATGGACTTATCTTGGTTGATTATGCTTAAAAATTGATCACTTCACCTACTGCACCTTTATTTGTTAATAAATATTAGATAATGCACTTTGAATATTACTATGTATAAATAATTATGTTGCCTCTCTTAGATTTGAGACCATAATGGAAGTTTGATAGCTTGAAAATCTACAAGAAAAAGAGAGGAGTATAATAGATTTAGTTAACGTAAATCACCCCATTGATGATTGACCATTGCCTATATATCCAATACTCTAATGAATGAAATAAAGCCCATGTAATTCTCATACCTAGAGTTAATGTGCAATTATGTTCCTTTTACTATATGTATGTAGATATAAATTGGTTTTGATACTTGACAATGATATCTCTTGACTTTCTTTAGAATGATTTTTATTTGGCTTATGGTTGCTCCTCATGAGTGATCTTGAATTTGGAGAGAATAGGGCACAATTTTTCAATGTGTGGAAGTGTGTATGCTTAGACCAAGTGAATAGAAAGTGGGGTTGATGAGTGAATCTTGATATGTATTTATAGGTGAATATTTTGACAATTTACTTAAACTAACCATGTGAAATGTTCAAGAAGACCCAAAATGATGTTTTGAAATTTGGAAATAATGGTTATTTAGTACAAGATGTGGCCACTATAAGTGGATAGGATCATAGTGCAATCTTGTCTGCTTAGTGTAGACTTGTTGAAAAGGATCAAGGTTAGTTTTCCTCTATTGGAGGTAGTTTGAAGGTGATTTTAGATAGATTGTTCAATTTACATTGGATATTTTGTGCTATATGAATGAAAAATAAAGGTTTGAACCAACATAAAGATAAAATGGCTTAGAGGAATGGTGAATAAGAGTCATGCATTTTTACATAGGTCATGTGGTTTGAAATGTGTCAAGAATTAGCATTCTTAAATAACTATGACCAAATTTATGTGTCTACCATATTATCAATAAATACATAAGAGATAGATCTACCAAATGGGTTCGATATATCACATATATTCAATGTAAAATATTTTACCATTACATTGATGGATGAGGTAGTGGTGAAGGATTAAGTTCATATTCTTCTAGCATGAATTGGAAGCAAAAATTTCATAATAAGGAAAGAGAATCAATTGAGAAATTATTAGTTAATTATATTATTAAGAAGAAAAGAGGAAAAAAATAAACAAAGTAGTTTTTTAATTGTAATAATAGATTAGTTGAAGATGTAACTTAGGTGAGTGCATTCAAAATTTATAAACATGGTAACCCATTTAGGAGCTCATGATAATTTTATGAGCGGGATCACATTGAAAATTTCATTTACCCTATGTGTCTAATGGATCGTTTGGGTTTATAAATAATCTTTCATCAATAAAAAAACATGGGATCAGGTTCTTATGTACATTTGCACAACTTTATTTGTGTTGTGTGACTTTTCATCACTTATGATAACTTCACATGCATGGAATAATATAAACAACACTTTTAAGAATATCATAAATAGTCTTACATGTGATAAAGTGGATGAAGAGAGTTTCTATCTCCTATAGGTTAAATGACCCATTTTTGGGTCAGTGATGCAACCACCAATTAATGGAAGTGATGGGTTAAAAAAATTTAGTATGTATTAAGTAGAGGTTTTTTAACTGAAATGGTGTTTACATAACCTATGGCATATAGTAACTATATGTTTTTATTGAATTGAAAGAATAGGAAAATTAATTACCTAAAACTGAAGAACATGATGTGTGGACCATTTTCTAAGATGAAGGGAGTTCAAAGAGGTTGGAAGGATGTCAATATTAGGCCTCAAATATTTAGAAAGTTATTTTGGAGAGGAGTGGGGAAAATCAATGGAAAAAATCAAGAGAGTGGGAGAAGAAAGTTCCGAATCCAAGATAATTTATAGAGTCAAAGTTTTTAACTTAGAGAGAGAAAGAACAAAACTAAGAGTTTGTAAGAATGATTTATGTCCATTTAAGCTAGTAATGAGATTGAATGTGAGTCTTCCTCATAATCAATAGGGGAGGGTGTGTGTGTATGAATATATATAACACAATTAAACATAAATAAAGAGATAATTTTGGGTTCCATTATAAGTTCTTTTGTCCATGTATGTGTCCTTGAGGGGAGAGTGAATGTAACCCCTACTAGGGAGTAAGGTTGCCATTAACTTGCCCCCCCATTGAAATTTACATCATGTGTCCTTAGTTATAGATTTTTTACTTGTACAACTACATTTATTATGATGATAATTTTCTTATAATTTTTACAAAATTTAGTTGGCTTGTGTTTGTCTATGGGTGTGAATTTTATTGATGTATAATTGGATTTGGGGTTTGAATAGAAAGCTTCATGATATTCATCTTAATATTAGTTAGGTTTTGGACTTGGTTATATTTAATGGGATAATTTATGTCCCCAATGCCTTTGTGGCTTGGGTGATTTAGTAATGTGGTTATTTGGAGATGATATTGTGTGGGTGTTAGCAAGGACTAGGGCTTGTGTAATAAACTACTTTCTAACCCTATTGATGAATACTTAGGTTGGAGCTTGGGCCCCCCTTTACTTATGATGGAATGGGATATTTTTGTGATATATTTGTAGGCATATTATTATTATAAACTTTGGACATATTTACCACTCCTTCTTCCATGTGGTTAACCTGAGGGCTTACTATAAAAACTATTTAACTTATGTCATTATTTTTTGATGTGTGTAAATATTTGAGGTTCTACTTCCTCTTGTTGAATTTTGAGTGGTTATGGTGTGACGTGACTCAAGTGTTATGGTGTCAAAGGAGGTTTTAACATTAATGGATAATTATAATAAATACTCTTACCTCTAGTAAGTAATGGATAATTATAATAAATACCTATATGATTTTCCCAGCAAAAGTATCCCCCTTCTTCCCCTTGGTGACTTTCTTAAGTAGAAAGTATTATTCAAATAAAATTATGATTTTAGTTTGTATTTTAATTTTAAACTCTTCAATTTACTTAATTGATGTTCTAAGTTGATTTTGGAACCAAAATTATTTTGACCATGTTTAATTTTTTTTGGGTTACTTAGAAATTTATCATTTTTAATCTCTTTTAATGTATTTTGAAGTCTATACACTATTTTAATCACCTAAAATTAGGGTTTTTAAATCTCTTTTATTTAATTTTAGAAGTTGTCTCAATATATTGAATCCCTTCATCTTGGATTGATTGGATCCACTTAGCTATTTATTATTATCTTGAACTATTTTATTATATTTTGAAAGCTTTTAGAATATTTAAGCATGTTGGCTCTTGAATGTTGTACTATCAATATATAGTGTCATTGGTCAGCACAATCTTTGGCTTGCCTTTCATGCAAGTGTGGGGTAGTAGTATGTGATAAATATCTAGCTATATTTAGTGAGATGGAAAATCTGAAGGGTTGAAAATGTGAATTATATGGGCAAGTCATTATACATCCCCCTTGTCATTCTTTGGGTGAATAAGCTGATTTTTGTTCTGATATTAGTGACCCTAAATTTATATTGAGTTATTTTATTAGGGGTTTGATGTTATTCTTGTACTATCTTAGATAGTAATGTGATGTGAACTATGAAATTACTTTTAATGTTATGAAATGTTATCTCTTGGGCATATAATGAGTTTATATTCATTGGGTAACCATGGTGTTTTCTTATTAAATTTAGGGAAAATTTTTCTATGAAATATTTCATATTTTTTGTTGGTTGGGAATGGTTCTATATACATATACCTTTAAATCTAAAGTTAAAAATTTGAATAAAGTCTTAAAGTGTGTGTTACCTTATTATATACACATAATTGGTACAAGCCTTGTAAGTGTAATGTTATTATCTTGGTTGTTATTGGTGCTTTCTCTTATGATTTTATCTCTCCTTTATTCTCCATGTGGTCATGTGCTTCTATTTTTAGTCTATTTTATCTCTCCTATATGATTTTATATGCTTTGAGATCCTTGTCTTCTCTATTATTAGTCTCTCAATGTTGTTAGAATATTACCCTTATTGGAACATTCTAATAATGATAAATTTGTCTTTCATTCAATTTGACTATTGTTTGGGTCCCTTTTTATTATTTTATCTCTCTTTTATTGTGTAGGATTATTTACGAATAAGTCCTTATTTTCAATTTTGATGTCTAGATAAAAAATAATTCCTAAGGCATTTTAATTATGTATGAAGAATGTACATGTGATCTTTAGATATCAAGTGAATATTAATTCATCGATTCAACATTTTTAAGGTTTTATATTGTATATTATCTACATAGTTTTACTAAGAGAAGGTCTGAGAGAAAGAACATATAGTTTTATTTTATAAACCCATCTCATAGGATCAAGGGTGGGAAATAGACATACACACATTTGATTATTAAAATGCATGAGTGTTAAGTTACAAACTGTGCACTTGTTATGAAGGAAGGTTAAGGGATGGCTGAGGAAGGCTCTCAAACAAAACACAAATTTTTATTATTTTCTAGTGTAGACTCGAGGTCAGGAAAAAGAAAGAATATTTTGACATTTTTGCACATCTATTTGTACATATAAGATAATTTAATTAGAATTATATACTGACAAAGGGTTCCAATAAGTTTATAAGTTTTTAGACATATTTTAGACACATACAATTATTCATTAAGTCTTTGATGATGTTTATTATTACTATCATTACTTTTGTCTATTCACCATTTCACTAACTCATAACCTATAAGTGAGCCTTCACTATCTTGAAAACAAAAAAGATATCATACATACATCCCTATTTTAGCTCCATTTATTTCTAGTCAACCTAAAAGAGCCTATCATGCCTTTTATATTAGTCTTTATCTTTTAGGGACATGACCACACTAGGTTGGGCATCGCCACATTGTGGCCTTATTCCTTAGAGTAGCCTTGTCCCTCACATTCCAACAATCACTTTTTCAAATATAGATGTTTCAAAATGTTTCTCCCACACATTTTATAAATTTAGTTATCAAAATATTCTAAACATTACCCTATATAAGCAGATCAATGATTATCCAAGTATATCTAGAAATTACTTGGCAATTCTACTGCACAGTGAGCAAAACAACACCATTTCTTCCAATTTCAAATTATAACATTCTAATAGCCATATGTCAAGTTTGAATATATTTTATTATAGGTCAAGGGCTGTTGGAAATTTTTTCATTGATGTCAAAGGATAATTAATGTCATGATGATTTAAATATAATCCAGTGCTAATTTATTAAATAATTTATTATGATTAAATTAAATAAGAATTATCAATTAATTATGGTTCCTTATTGAAAATTTTTAGTACATGAAAAAAAATTGAACAAACCCCATTTGATGGTGCCCAAGTTTGGTGACAAGTCATCCCAATTGAATAATGAAGGGATGCCTCTATTGAAAGGGATGCCTCCCTTGGATAAGTCACCCCTATCCATGAAGAGGCATCAAGGGATATAAAAGTGGTAAAGAGAGGCTAGAGGAATATGAGGCATAAAGAGATATATAAGTAGATCAAAATAACCATCATCCATTGAATAATTAACTTTCATAAGGTGTAACTTTATTTTTATGGAGGTCAGAGCCTCCTAGAGAATGGATTAGTGTCTCTTGCTAAGTTGGTGCTTGGAAGTGAGGATTGGTGTGTCTAGTAGGTTGGTGCCTACAAAGTTTTTAAAAGAATTTTATTTTTGGGGCTAGATTTGGATAGCAGATCCAAGCGAATTTTCTTTGTGGTTTTATTCGTAGGAAGGGGTTCCACATAAATCTTGTGTTTCATAGTTGTTAAATCTTATGTGAATGTTATTATTATGGATAGTAAATTTTAGTAACTAAAAGTTTATCTTATAATAAATCACCCCCATCTAAGTATAAGTGTGTACTTAACAACTAGTATCAGAGATAATTCCTTTAGAAATAGTCTAACTGCTAGAAGGTAGATCTCAAGAACACACATGGATAGTCAAGAAGGTTTTTCCACAAATAAATCTTCCTTTTTTGATGGAATAAACTATGCATTCTAGAGCATAATAATGAAAATTTATATAATGGCTCTTGATTTTGATATCTAGAAATCAGTAGTGAATGGATATACAACTCTAAAAACTCCACCAACAAATCAAGCCAAAAAGAAGGCTAGTGAAAACAATGCCAAAATAATGAATGCGATCTTATGTATACTATCATAATTAGAGTTTGTCAAGATAATTCATTGTGACTTAGAAAAATAAATTTGGGATAAACTTCAAAACATCTATGAAGGGCTAATAAGGCCAAGCTCTAAACCCATAGAAGATAGTTCAAGATCCTTAAGATGAAATATGAAGAAAATGTTGTAGCCTATCTTCTTCTTGTGGATGAAATTGTCAACACCATCAAAGGGCTTGGTGAAAGAATTGAAGAATTAATGATCATGAAAAAAATGATAAGGTCATTCCCCTTAAGATTTGATTCTAGGGTTTCTACCATTGAATTAATAAAGGACCTAAACTCATTTAAAATGGAAGAGTTGCATGGGATCCTCACAACATATGGACTGAGGAATGAAAAAGAAAAACCTTCGAAGTGAGAAGTAGCCTTTAAAGCATCAAAGAAAGTGAAGAATGAAGATCTTGAATCAAGATATAACACCAATAATGAATCAGATTTAAAGGAAGCCTTTTTTGTTAGAAATATTAAGAAAGAATTTAGTAAATACAAAGCTAAGCTACCTTTAAAATGTTGTATCTATGTAAAAATAGGACATTTCAATACTAAGTGTCCACATGCAGAAGGGGATAATAGTGATGATGAAAATGATCACAATAAAATGAAATGGAGCAAATATCATCAATAAAAGAAGAACTACAAACCAAGTAGATATGAAAATAAGAACTTCAATAAGCATAAGAAAATTATCTATTCCAAAAGGGATAGTATCTTAATTGAGGAGAGTGATAAAAGTATCTCAGATAGTGACAGAGAAGAAACTCTCTTTATGGAAATATAAATAAGGAGTGATGTCTTGACAGGTGAAGACAACCTTGTGAGAAAAGGAAAAGAAAATATGGATTTAGGAGAGGAATAAAATTTCAAAAATTAAGAAGTGGATCTTTAATAACTTATTGGTGCCTCAAACAAAATCAGGAAGCTTAAGAAAAATAATATGAAACAAAATTTGTAGCCCCAAAAATATTAAGAAGAATATGGTAATATAAAAAAAATGTCACAAAGCTTTGAAAAATAATAAAAAATTATCAACCTAAAGATTCAACTAGAAGAAGTAAAAAGGATAGAAGAGGAAGTAAGATCTTAATTGAAGATAAAGGAAGACAATTGTGAAAATATAAAATTTAAAGTTGTTATCTTAAGAAAGGAATAGGAGAAGATAGTTACCCAGTTAAGAAATAGCTTAAATTTTGAAAAGAGCACTAAAATATTGGATGATATACTCAATTTCTAGAGGTGTCCATTTATTAAGACTGGTTTTGGATATGAAAAAAACCATAAGATTACTAAAAAGGATTAGAATTCAAAGGCTACATAACTACCAAGGAAGATAAATATAGAAAATCACAGAAGCTAAATGGATGTACTCAAGGAGTCCATATATGATGAAATAAACAAGAAGAAATAGTATAATATTCCTAAAAACAATAATGCTCCTCATAAAGACAATAAAGGTGAGAATATCCCCATAAAAAAATTTAGAAGGTCATTCCCTCCAAGACAATCTAATATGATCAAGTATCGAAGTTCATTTTATGATTATTAATTTGTATGCAATCATTTTGGTCATAAAGTAATAGATTATAAGTCATGTGCAAGAAATAATTATGTATGGAATAAAAAAATAAGTTTTATGATTTTTCAAGTAGATACTATACTTCATTTGCTCCTTTATCAAATCATAATGATAATGATTTTATGTGTTACAAGTGCAATATCTATGGTCATATATCACGTTATTGTATAAGTAATATTGTAAAATATCTCAGGTAGAAAAAAAAAGTGGATACCCTTGCTAAACAAAAAGGAGAATCTACAAAAGTTTTGGAAAAGGAAGAAAGAGAAAGATAATCAGAAGCAAGAGAAATATATGCTTGTGCAAACTATATTTCATGCACAAAATGAGGGACAACAATGGTACATAAACAATGGGTGCTCAATTCAAATGACAAGATATGAAATAAAGTTTTTCTCTTTGAAGGAAGTGAATGAAAGGACTACAAAGTTTGGAGATAATGCTATAATAAGGATAGTAGGAAAAGGTACTCTTAGTTTTGATAATCAAAAGACAAATAAAATGTCTTGTATGTTGAAGTTTTGAAGCATACTCTTATTAATGTTAGTCAAATTTTTGATCAAAGACATATCCTCACATTTTATGCTCAAGGTTATGAGATCAAGAAGTCAAATACATCAAAATTATTTACATATCAAAATAGAACAACAAATAACTTATACATGATCAGTGAAGTCACAGGAGAAAAATGATGTATGGGAGAAATAGATGAAAGCTAGTTATGGCATAAAAGAATGGGCCATATGAATTTTGATAATTTAGTAAAAATCAACACCATGCAAGCTATAAGGGATATGTCAAAAATTACTAAACCTTCAAACACTTTTTACAAGTAGTTTTAGCATGGGAAACAAACAAGAGAAAGATTCAAGTCAAAGGAGTACTCAACAATAAAGCCATTATAACTAGTCCATACATACCTATGTGGGCCTACAAGAATACAAAGATTGTAAGGTGATATATAGTTTATGTTGTTCATTGATGACTACTCTAGAATGACATGGGTCACTTTCCTGAGAGAAAAATATTAGGCATTTGATAAGTTTAAAGATTTTAAAGCCTTGGATGAAAATTAAACTAATTTAAAAATCAAGTGCTTGAGATCAGATCGAGGAGGTGAGTTTCTCTCAAATGAATTTGAATACTTCTATGAGAAACATGGAATAAATAGACATTTTTCAATTGTAAGAACTCCACAAAAAAATGAATTTTTAGAAAGGAAGAATCAAACCATATAGAAATGGTTAGAATAATGTTGAATGAATATAAGCTATCAAATTTTTTTTTGAGAAAAGAATTTAACATTATAGTCTACATGTTAAATAGAGGGAAAATTAGAATAAACAATAATAATAGATCTTATGAAATATGAAAGCATAGAACAATAATAGTTAAATACTTTAGAGTGTTCAGAAGTAAGTGATACATGAAGAGAGATGATGAAGACTTGGGAAAATTTGACTCAAGATCTGAAGAAGTAATTTTTTTTTGGATACTCCTCAAGAAGTAAGGCTTATAGATGTTAAAATAAAATACTACAAAAGATAGTTTAAAGTGCCAGCATATAAGTGGATGAAACAAGGCATAGAAAATATAATGCATAAGCAAATGATCCCTTAGAGGAATGAGACTTCAAGGAAGAAGAATAAAATGAATAAATAGAACAAGAAGATTCAAAGGCACCATCTAGATTTGTCCAAAAGAGTCATTCAAAAAGTGAGATTCTTGGTGATAACGATACTAGAGTACATACTAGAAGAAAATTAATGAGTACATCTAAACAAGTAAACTTATATTTGTTATCTAAAATAGAGTCTAATTAATTTCCATAAGATAACAAAGACAAGAATTGGATTGATGCTATGGAAGAAGAGATAAATCAAATTGAAAATCATGAGATATGGGAACTTGTTCTAAGACTAAAAGATAAGAATGTGATTGGTACCAATTAGGTTTTTTGTAATAATCTAAATGAAGGTGGCCAAGTGATAAGGAATAAATCAAGGTTGGTTTGTAAAGGATATGCTCAAGTTAAAGGTATTGAGTTTTAAGAAACTTTTGCTCTTGTTGCAAGGCTATAAGCTATTAGAATGTTTTGGCATATGCTATTTTTAATAATCTTTAAAGTCTATCAAATGGATGCCAAGTTTTTCTTTATCAATGGTAAGTTAGAAGAAGAGGTATACATTAAATGGCTAGAGGGTTTCCTATTATCAAAAAATAATAATTATGTGTGAAAATTTAAGAAAACATTATGGGCTAAAATGAGCCCCCAAAGCCTAGTATTCAAGACTTGAAAAATATCTACAATAACAATTTTTTAAAAGAGGAGTTACTGATAGTAATCTCTAGATCAAGACTGAAGGTAAAAATCAATTGATCATTATGGTTTATGTATATGAGATAATTTTTGCAAGAAATAATAAAAAAATGTATCAAAATTTTGCAAAAGATATGCAAAAAGAGTTTGAGATGTTTATGCTAGGTGGATTGCCATTATTCCTTGGTTTATAAATTTCTCAATCTGACAAAGGTATATGTATCTCAAAAACCAAGTATGCCAAGTAGATGTTTAAGAAGTTTAGAATGGAATATTGCATACTAGTTATCACACCCATGGTCACAGGTTGTAAGTTAAGAAAGGATGATGAATCTTCTGAAGCAAATTAGACAGTCTAAAGATCAATGATTGGTAACCTACTATATACAACAACATCTAGGCCATACATCATGCAAGAAGTAGGATTAGTAGCATGTTTCCAATAAAAACCAAAATAAACTCATGTACATGCATTCAAAAAAATATTTAAATATCTAAAGGGCACTTTGGACTATGGTTTGTGTTATTTGAGAGGTGAATATTTCACTCTAAAAGTATATACAGATGCATATTGGGAAACAAGTTTTGATGATAGAAAGAGTATGAGTGTAGGAGAATTTTTTCTTGACAATAGTTTAGTGTATTAGATCAGCAAAAAGTAAGCTTTTATTTATTTATCCATAGCAAAGGCAAAATACATAGAAGTAACATCATGTTGCACATAAGTTCTTTGGATGAAGTAACCATTGAAAGACATTAAGTTCAAATATGATCATCCAATTTCAATACTTTATGACAACACTAGTGCAATAAGTATTTCAAAAAATATAGTTATTCACTTTATAATAAAGTATATTCCTATCAAGTATCATTTCATAAGAGAACAAGTAGAAAAACAACATGTCAAGTTGGATTACATTGACACAAAAGGATAGATCATAGATATTTTCAAAAAGTCCATCCCAAAAGATAATTTTGAGTATCTCAAGTAGAAAATGGGAGTGATATCTTTTTCATCTAGTCACTAAGTTCTTAAGGAGAAGCATCAGTTAAGGGGGAGATAATCACTACATTATATTTCATTTGTGAATACTTTAGTGATACACATCCAAATGATAACTCAGAGAAATATTAGTTGATGAATATTCTTTGTGATAGTAATGAAAATCTCTTTGCCATTGATGTCAAAGGGGGAAAATTACAACAAGGGGGAGAATTATCTCTAAAAATGTTCTTGCAATATTCATAAGGTTTTTATCAGTGAAAAAGGGGGAGATTGTTGGAAATATTATCATTGATTTAAATATAGTCCAGTGCTAATTTATTAAATCATTTATTATGATTAAACTAAAGGATAATTATTAATTAATTATAGTACCCCATTTAAATGTTTAGTGCATAAGAAAGGGATGGATGACCCTCATTTAATGGTGGCAAAGTTTGGGGATAATTCATCCCACTTGAAAAATCAAGGTACACCTCTATTGAAAGGGACACCTACCTTAGACAAGCTGTCGCTCTCCATGAAGAGGCATCAAGGGATATAAAAGTGGTGAAGAGAGGTTGGAAGAATATGAGGCATCAAAGGATATATAAGTAAATTGAAATAACCATAATCCATTGAAGAAACAACATTCAAAAGGTGTAACTTTGTTTCTATGGAGGTTGGTGCCTCTTAAAGAAGGGATTGATGTCTCTTGATAAGTTGGTGCTTGGAAGTATGGATTGGTGTCTCTTGCTAAGTTAGTGATTGGAAGTAGGGATTGGTGTCTCATGATAAGTTGGTGCTTGGAAGTGAGGATTGGTGTCTCCAATAGGTTGGTGTCTATAAATTTTGTTAAAGAATTTTATATTTGGGGATGGATTTGGATATTAGATCCAAACAACTTTTATTTGTGATTATATTCATAGAAAGGGTTTCCATGTAAATCTTGTGTTTCTCAATTGTTAAATATTATGTGAATGTTGATATTGTGGATAGTAAATTTTAATAAGTAAAATTTTATCTTATACTCATTCACCCTCACTTAGTTTAAGTGTGTGATTAACAAGGGAATCCATTTTCAATAATTTCAATAAATCTTCTAGTTTCAATAATATAGTTTCACAATCATAGATCACACAATCAACCTATGAGGGAGAACTACATAAATCTAAGGACTATTAAGGATATGTAGGAAACACTAACATTATGTGAGGTTGTTTAGGATAACTCAGTTATTTACCTTTCCCATTTCCCACTTAAAATTCAATATTCTATTTAGTTTTTGTGTAGGACTAGGGTTTTGTATTTTATAGGTCTTCCCCACACCTATTTAAATCTTGCAAAAAATTAGGAAATCCTTACGACTAGTTGCATATACCTGGATCAAGAAATCAAGTGCACAGTCAACTAGGATATGACCATAATCAAAAGACAAGGCAAAAGTGTATTCCTATCCTCCTTAAGTGATATTATCCCTACATAATTTATAATTTTTCTTCAAAATCAACATAATGAATGCCATTTCAAATAGTTTTGAGTCACAGTCAGGCTGCATAGTTATAATTAAATATGTTTTAGGGAGATTTGCATATCTATAGGCCCATTTAATATTTTAAACAAATTTTAAATTATTTAAATTTTTGTAGCATACTATATTTTAATATCATATCTTTATATTCTAATATTCAAATTTCAAAAGTTGAATATTTATTCATTTAATTAATTTAAATTTAAAATAGATTAAATATTTTAGTGAACCTGCTATTTTTATAATAATAATAATTTTTTATTTGCTTGATTTTTATCCTAGGATGTCATACACACTTTTGTCAATTCTTGAAACTTAAAGAAAACAACCCTTAACCTTGGATAAAATTTGACACAAACATTCAACTTCTTTGACCTTAGGTTTAATTCAACACTGAAGAAGTTTGTCATCTCATCTTGGATGAATTAGACACAAAATATATTTATTTCAACCTTAGTTTTAAATTTGATGATTTCTATACACAAAAATATTTCATTTTTATTTTCTCTTTATTTTTTTATACTTTTTCTGGTTTGAGAAATTATGTTTTGGTAGTTTTTAAACTGCTTAGTGACTGTTGTGAATTTCTACATGGTGTTATGTTTATATAAATTATGGAATTAGGGGTTTACCCCAATATGTATGTCCATTTTACAATAATAAACATGGATTTTATTTTTCATGTACCTTATGGTATATTAGAAACACCAAGGATCACTTATTCATACTATAAAAAGTTTTTTTTAACCATTTGATTTGTAGTGCACCCGATAGGAACATATCACCTTGGGAGGTTACTCTTACCATCCCATTGGAAACAAAGTTAGTTGGATATATACATGGTTCTAACTCTATAATTAGTGATATGAAACATTGGAACAATGCTAATCAATG
This sequence comes from Torreya grandis, assembly GCA_037957365.1. Taxonomy (NCBI): domain Eukaryota; kingdom Viridiplantae; phylum Streptophyta; class Pinopsida; order Cupressales; family Taxaceae; genus Torreya; species Torreya grandis. The sequence goes on from JARHVA010006771.1 coordinate 476,034, forward strand.
AATTCAGAAGTATATTTGGGATTCCACACAGTCACTCAAACCATTTCCTAAATCACCATTATACCTTGATTTTTTATTGTAATATATTCATAGTCATTATCTATTTTTTACATGATATATTAATTGATAGCATTAATTTCTTTCTTTATTTCATTTAATTTATTCAAATTCAATGTATATATAATGGATAGTAAATATTCCTTGTTCTCTACTCATGATGTGTATTTTACTTATGATAATAAATGGACAAATTGAAATAAGAAAAAAATTATGGAAGAAGCTTACATGGATGATTATGATTTTAATGTTATAACAATAAATAGACAATATTATTTTTATGAAACTTGGGACCATGAGTCCATAAAAAATAATTCACCTCTAGAATCTTCTTCAAAATCATCTTCTTCCTTTACTAATAATCAAGAGCAAAAAGATAAATTAAAGTCTAAGAAAAAACAACATTAAGAGATAAATCTATCAAAGAAAGATAAAAGTATTAAAAAAAAAAAATATTAATAAAGGCATTTCAAAGTAATAATTAACTTATAAATTTACTCCTTTAAAAATAGTGGATATGAGCTTATATGCCATAACTTTTATCCCTTGTCAACCAATAAGGACAAACTTCCTTCTTATTCCCTTAGTACATGAGAAGCTACAATAGAAATAAGTGACACTCCTTATAACACATCTTGTGATGTTATTCCTATTCCATTCTCATGATTATATTTATATTATGGTACTCTTACACCACAATTTCATAATATTAGCATAAATTTACAACATAATGACAAGTATCTCTTGCTAGTGCTAATTATTTCAATATTATGGATAAACAAGAAACAAATAACTCTTGTATAATAAGTGAGTATTTTAATATAAAGGAAGAACCTATTGGTATAGAATTTTATTCTATGGGTTTTTTCTACATGATTTTTTATGATTACTTAGGGTCTTAGAGGATATTTGTGTCATTTGGGAAGATTAGTCCCATATTCACTATAATATGGGGTTTCACTCTCTCTCTCACCTATATATGTACCTATTTACATTTGTTTTGATCATCTAGAGTTAAGGAGAATATCATTTTATGCTCTTTGATTTTTGATAATCTCTCTCACCTACTCCACAACTTTTGTGTGTGCATTCATCTTGTTGAGAGGTCTTGGAGAAATCCAACATGGTATCAGAGCCTCACTCAATAATCATTCATCTTTATTCAAATCCTTCATGAGATTTATCCTATTTTTGCATTATATTAATGGATCTTATTTTTATTTGTTTTATGAGTTTGGTTTCATATCTATGTGTTCATCTATGGTTTTTTCTCCTCTAATTACCATATGTGACTCCTAGTGTTATTGGGATTTACATGTATATTTTATTGTATTAGCATATAATTTTTGCTATAAATCTGAGGTTTTATTCACCATCCTCACTAAGATTTAAAACCTTTATAGTGTTCAAAAAATTGGGTTGAAAGGAATTAAATATGTGTAGGAGGTATCTATCCATGATCTATCTCTCATGATTTTACCAAAACTGCCCACTATATTTCCTTATGTCCTGCATTTGGATCCAAATTTTGTTGAAGGGTATGTGTTAGTTTTTGGAGTTATTCATTGGTTTTGTGCATATCTAAGGGTTTATGTTTGGGATAGTTATGATCACTTATATGTATTATATGAGTATGCAGACTAGAATGGATTCACATAGAACATTGAAGCACTTGCAAGTCTGAGATGAGTCATTGGCAAGATCCATGGCCTGCATGTGACAATTCTTACCCTAGTTTGACATAGTCAAACTACTTGTTACTCATTATCTCTACACCATGGTTATGAAATATGTGTAAATAGAAAGGATCCTGGTGTGATATTCTCTCTCCATGTGAACATTTAGGCTACTTTAATGAGTTTCCAAAATGCTACATCTCCATATGGCCTGATAAGCTAGTAAATCCATCAGGAAAAAATGTCATTAGAGATTAGAGGTCAAGATTGGGTAAATCAAGCTTCATTCTTAGTTAACACTCCAAATTTTCCCACCTTAAACTAGATCCACCACCACCATAATATTCATGTTTGGATCTAAAATTTGAGTTGAGACTCTCTTGCTTCCCATAGCCTACTCTAAGGCATACCATCACTCTCCCTTTGTGCATCAACAAATTCTAGGTTTGAATCCTAATCTAATATATTATACACATATGTTATTCTTTATTTCAGTAATGGCACTATGTGTGGAAAATATATGATTAGAATGGTGTCTTTTCTAATTGGATTGCAACCTATGTATGCATTCTTCCCCTGGTCGAGGCTCTACCTAGAAAAATTGTGCCCATACACCTCTCTTAGTGCAAAGTTACTATCCAAAACTTGTATAGACTTGTATTGATATTATATTGCATACCTCTGAGGGGAATTTTTATAGGAGTTTTGAGAGGCATAAAGGTCTTGATATACTTTGACTAGGCATGGTGGTGCCAAATAACAATGATAGGAAAATATAAGGTATTGAAACTTTAAAACAACCTTTATTTTTCACCTCACATGGATACTAAAGTAAATAAGATATATTTGTATTCAAATCTACTTTTGTTTATTCAAAATTACCATTATTCATGTTTGGGATATAAGTCAATTTAAGGCAAAATTTATGTAAAGGGTGAATTATTGTTTATCCCCCTTGTATTTTTATACGTCGAAGATGAAGGGTGAGGCCTAGGTTGGTAGGAGGCTAATTCATCATCACAATCTAAACTATTGCATTATACACTCCATGCCTATTTCAATGAGTGGTTGGAAGGCTACCTTACCCCTTGTTTGGTCATGCATTTAAACTGCTTGTGCAAATTTAATTAAAATAGGCCATTAATGATGAGAAATGTTATTAGCCATAAATTTTATTCAGTAACTTGGATTTGAGTGATACATTTTGCAAAAGTGCTTTATTTTTTATTCTCAATGTAATTGTCCTATTGTTTTTGTAAATTCACTAAAATTATAAAGTTCCATATTCAGGGGGGTTACCTATGTTATGGGCCCTACTAATTTATGCATTATAATTCATGTACCAATTGCTCACATGTGGATGAATTTTTGGATATGTTCAACATACCCCTTATGAATGTGCATTATCCCTCATCAATCTAACACTAATTTCTCACTTGGATGCATTCTCAACTATGCTTGACATCCCATTTATGAGTTTGCTTTAAGGGTTCATTGTAATTTATACCATGTAGTTTTTCACTTCCTTGGTGTCTTCTCTTAGTCATGATGAATCCATTTGAGATACTCCATATGAGGAAGGTTGAGTTTACACCAGTGGTTCTTCTTGGGAAGATCAAGTATACTTCATGGTATGTGTACATGGGACATTCACTTATAGATCAAGACCTTATTCCATTCTTATATGGATAGATTCCTATTCCTATTGACCCAAGTTAATATAATTATTGGGCAAAATCTTATGACTATATTCATGTTCACTTATTGTTTCATGTTTCATGTGATCTACACCACCATGTGGATCAAACAAAGTGTCCCTCCACTATTTAGAGTGATATTTAGAGTCTTTTAGGGGATCCTACTATGATTTATGTCACACCTCCTCCTCCACTTCCTATTATCTCTTCTAAGACTATTGTAATCTCTCTGCGTGCTTTTATTTCTTGTGATGATACATATATGGTGGAAATTTCTCTTCCTTCTATCGATCCCCCACTATAACAAGAGATTCTACCATATGCTAGTTATCTCATTGTAGATTCTACATCTATTCCTATGGAGATTGTTTCTCTTCTAGAGCCTTCACAGACTTACATTTCAAAGGACTTTATTGATATTAGTGAGAGTATATAAATTGAGAGTATCAATGACTCAAATGTTCCTATGGACATTCATCTTACAAATATGAGTGATTCATTTATAGACCAGTCTTTAGTTTTGATGGTTGCTAAGCCTTTCTCTCCTCTTCCCATGGAAATTATTTTAGTGAATGTTCTATGTCTATTTTATTTTTTGGCTATTCTCTCTCCTCATTGTATGTTTCTTCATTGCCATATTATATAGTTAGTCATGTGATATTTGATTAAACTTTGTCACATTCAAGTATTAATAAGGAGAAATTTGAGCATTTTATAGAGATATACATCATGATTCCTACATGCATTCCACTTGAGTGGGAATTCAATAGTTTGATAGATTATGGTTTATTTATTATGAAAAAAAGAGACATCATTTTTTGTAGGACATACTATAGCACTTATCATGTGACATTTTTCTCTTACCTTCTCTCTCTTCTTTATGAAGGCACACAAATTTCATATTTTATAGGATAAAGGGATCATCTTTATATAATTGGTTACCTCATCAAGCTTCATTTTTAGGACCCAATTCTCTATCCCACATAAGCTATGATTAAGAGGGTGTTGGTATATACTTTTATCCTATAGGTTTTGTATACATGGTTCATAATGATTACTTAGGGTCTTAGAGGCTATTTGGGTCATTTGGGAAAATTAGTCCCATATTCACTAGAATGTGGGATTTCACTCTCTCTCCCACCTATATATATATATATATATATATATATATATATATATATACCTCTCTCCCTTTGGATTGATCAAATATATATATATTGGATTGATCAAATATATATATATATATATATATATATATATATATATATATATATATATATATATATATATATATATATATATATACCTCTCTCCCTTTGGATTGATCAACCATAGTTAATGAGGAATATCATTTTATGCTCTTTGATTTTTGGTAATCACTCTCACCTACTCCATAGATTTCATGTGTGAATTTGATCTTGTTGATAGGTATTGGAGAAATTAGACAGATCCTACCCCTCCACCTCCCACACCTCCTCATGATGGTGTTTATATTCAATCCAATATACCTAGGGTTTGTCTCATGAATCCATTTAAGATAAAATATACTATGAAACAATCAATGTAAGAGTTGAAAAAGAAAAAGAAATATTTTCTTTCAAATCTTCTATTACTTGAAAACAATAAAAAATATACAAAGAATATAGAGTATGCTAAAGTCAGTCATGTATCTTCATCTGCCTATTATGTTCCTCATAAACAACATAAATATATAATTAATGCTTCAAAAAGTATGCAAAAGGTTACTAAGATTCCAAGCGAACTTCTAAGAGAAATGATTTGAAACAAGTTAATTACATTACATTTTGTGTCACCTCTAAGAATATCAAAATATTATTGGGTATATGACATAATGCATGGGCATCATACCAATAGTTGCTTAAATTTACAAATTATAAAATATAATTGATAGTGGTGATCCTAAAATAGATAGGTCAAGTAAGAAACCTATTTATATTTCATCCCCTAAAAATCAAGTGCATAAATAACATAAAGAGAAGATATGGATGCAAAAAGATAGTTCAAAACAAGAAAAGATTCAAAATGCAAAATCAAAACAAGAAAGAATACAAAAATAACAAAATGAAAAAAATCAATATAAATAAGTAAACATTGTGTTGAAAATATTTATCATGAAAATATTTCCAAAGAAAAATATTCCTACATAGTCTAATGATTCAATTATGTTTACTAAAGAATCAAGCACTATATCTAATTCATGCATGGAGAAAAAAAATTCAAAGAAAAAGTTAGATCTTTTCGTAATGTTTAAAAAATAATACATGATCATTCTCTAGTTTAAAATAAGATGCAAGATCCTAAAAATGATGAACATATTAAAAATGAAACCCCAATCTATGGTGCAACGAGTTACTCATATACAAATAAAAAAAATAAGCTCAAAATGGCATATTACAATTTCAAACTCAACCTAACAAGTTAATCCTCTATTATGATAAGGATTACTTCTATGATTATGATATTAATAATACAAAATATTTATATGGTTCTGATGAAATAATGCCTACACATAGGCATATCCTAGATAAGATCCTTGGATTAGAGTTACAAATTTTCCATTTATACATAACTTATTTACTTTTAATTCATTACTACATCTTATATTCCTTATCCAAGTATTGTTCTACCCTTGGATTTATTTTTTCTTTGGGCATTTTCCCTCTTGATTTTCAAACTAGTTTGAATAATCCAAAGTAACTTATTATTTACTATTACATACTTATATTGTTATACCTGTCATTGCTCTTACACAATCATATCTTTCTCTTGTTCATGAAGAGAATGTACATTATTTTCTATCATAATCATTCAATCTACATTTATATGACACATTTACACATACATTTAGACGTCCATGACTTGCCTTCCTTCTTATCATATAATTCTTTTGCACCTTGTTAAGGATTTTTTGAATCCCTCCCAATTCTTTTATTTTTGAAACCTTACTCTAAATAGTTTTCAATTCCAATTTATCAAAAAATTCAAAAGTATTCAAATATGGAAAAAATTAAAAAACATTAAAATAATTAAAAAATAAAAGGAGGAAAAAATTATAATATGACAAAAATTTAAAAACATGCAAATATGTCAAAAATCCAAAAAATCAAAATATTTTCAAAAATTCAAAATGAAGACCTAAGAAGCATACACAAATTATTTCTACCTTACTTATTTAATATGTTATTTATTATATGTTGGATAATTTTTTTCAATATTTCAAATATACATTGATTGTCACAAGGTATTTGAGTGTGATACATGATACCCTTTTACATGGTTTTGATGTTGGGTTTACATCATTACCTAACAACCTTGCTAAGTTGGGGGCATATATTCAATCTTCATGAATAATTTAGTAGGTTATATTTATCCATGACCTTTATACCATGTTGAGATACATATCATATAAATTTTTTGATACTCACTAATACTATACGTGTGTTACATGAATATGTTATTTATTAACAATTACATTGATACATGTGGATAATACAAACCAATTTCATTTGTTCTATGCTTGTTTATTCACTAAATTATAAGATATGTTTTCCTTGATTATTGTGTGTGTCCCTTGACCTTATGTGTTTATGTGAAATTTACATGTGCCTTTTATGTGGATTTAGGGCCTTATGTATGACATTATATGCAATTTTTTTTCCATTAGTAATTACTTGTTACTCTAGTGCCTTGATTCATATCATGCATTACTCATTCTCTATACTTTTTATTTTGTGCCATGATACATATCATGGGCATCTTACTTATATGATTCAATGCTATATCAATCTAGCATATGAATCCTATGTAAATTAAATGTTATATTCAAATATTATGATGTAATCCAATGCAAATATTCAAAATGCTTAATCAAGTTTGCCCAAATTTATAAAACTTTAATAAAATAAACTTGACACTATATTTTATTTCATTCAAGATATCAAATAGATCAAGATAGGTTATATAATATAGGTTAATGAAATCTTTGATAGATGGAGACAACACCAATTTAAATCCCACATATCTCTCAACTATCCTAAGATATCTCACTTATCCCTTTATTCAATCACACACACCTATCTCTCTATGAACGTGAGTTATCAACTCGCATAATTATTTATCTAACTATTACAATATTATGTGAGTGCTAAATTATTTTCCTAATATTTCCCCCTTAGTGTGAACATGGAAAAAATATTATTTTGTACTATAATTACCACTAATGGAACTTGCTCATGATCTGGATGGTTTTTTTAGGACAACCAACAACCTCAATTATGGTTTTACACTTAGATAACCAACAACCTATAAACAAATAAGATGGTTTTACACTCATCTTACCACCAACTTACAAATAAACAAGATGGTTTTACATGTGGTTAGATAAAAACCATATACATCATGATGTTATAGTACCCTATTAGTTCTCACCACTATCTTACTCCATGGAGAAATACAAAGAAATAAGATCACTTATCGCATTATGTGAAAAATAATGTATCACATATTCTTATGTATAAATAAAAACTAAAAATAAGCCACAAATGCATTATGTATCCCCATTATTTATGGCTTATAAGAGGATGTTGATTTTCCTCCAACCTCCTATGTCATCCATCCTAATGTACATTACTACTTACTTATCAAGTTTGACAATAAGGCTAATTTTTATTAACCCCCCATAATTCAAACATTGTGTACAAGTGAGAATGCATTGGTGAGGCAATTTTTTTAATTTTTTGACTCTTTTGACACTTGACACGTAGACAAGAATCATAACTTATTTTTGACTAGACACAAAAATGACTCTAATAACTTGAGAGATGTGAATTTAACTTTTACATTAATAATTCCAACTAGTGAATATAGCTAAAATCTATAATTAAAATTTTAATTGACTAAAAACTTATACTATGGCATTACATTAACAAACACCCTCAAAATATTTAAATTGACCATTATTAGAAATGATGCCTAAATGACCTATTATTGAATGATAGACATTAACAAATTAAAATGTATACATGACTCTTGACTATAAATAAAAATCTAAAAGATAATACTAAAACAAAATGTAACACCTATACTAAACCCTAAATATAAATGAAACAATGAACTTATAACAAAACCACGCTATAAAATTCAACCTAAACCTAAAACTAGTATTATCTAAGATTAATGACTATAGATTTAGCTTAGATAATTATGTTAATGATATCGATAGGTTAAAAATGACAAATTTGATGTCTACATAAAGAGCACTAGAAGATGGCAAATTGCTTAATGAAGATAGATGAGCATATGCACTATCAGAAGATATAAATCTGAACACCTACGGATGTACTCATACAAAAACAATCAAATCTGAATAAGAATGACACATTTTATTAGACACTAGAGTATAAGTTTGTATTCTTTTCAAATAATGTTTTGAAGTTGGCAGGTGTTGAGCTATTCTTAGAAAATTGGTCTTTTCCAAACCTATATTTTCAAACAACATCTATTTTGACTAAATAATTAACCAAAATGAATAAAATCAAATACTGGTGAATACATTAAAATAAAGACTAAATCAAACAAACTATTCATGCATGGATCTATATTGGTGCTTCTTATGGGAATATGATTGGATTTACATATGGGGTTACATAATAAGCATTGATGCGATAATAATTAAATGTAGACCTGATTTAGATGAGATTGTAATTACACCAATATACCAAGTTGAGTGGATTTTTTAGACATAATTTTTTTGAACCAATACTAAGTCAAATAAAGCATGAACTGATCTGAGTGCCAACGCTAGTGGACTATAGATTTATGAGGAATGGTGTTTGATGTAAATTTTGATGGTGATTATTTAAAATAACTAAATAGGCATATCTATTAGAGTATACCTTACATGATCATAATAACCCAATGCCGATACTATGGAGATGAATTTTTAGAATGATGTCTCTTTCACCATATAGTAGGTCGATTTAAGAAGACTAAACACAAACTTGATATTCAATGTACATAGATTCAATAGAGGTGTCATATCTGAGTAATGAGTGGAATAAGGGTAACCTATAATTGATATAATGAATGTATGTAAGTGCACAAATCCTATAGGTTAGAAGACATGAGCTTTGGTTGGTGTTCTAGGAAGCATTTTAATATGGCATTCCAATGCTTAGTACATCTATAAATGTGTAATAGTGTATAGCTATCATAAACATTTAACTCATTGGAAATAGTAAAACCAAAGAAATTACCATGGATGGGGCAAGCCAGAAATTATAAGCTACCACATAAAAATTTCAAAAATGCATTCTCAAATATAGCATACTCTAATACCAGATAATAAATTTTGCCTAGATTTGCATAACTTTAATAAAATAAACTTGTACACACTATATTTTATTTCATTCAAGATATCAAATACATCAAGAGAGGTTACATAATATAGGTCAATGAACTCCTTGATAGTTGGAGCCAACCCCATTCCTAATCCCACATATCCCTCAACTATCCAAATATATCTTATCCATTTATTCTCTCTCACACACCTATCTCTATATATACATGAGTTATCAACTCAAATAATTATTTATCTAACTATTATAATATTATGTGAGCACTAAATCATTTTCCTAATAATTATATTACATTCTTTTATATTTTGCATATGCTTTAATTTAGGATACATAATTTTAAAGCTACGTCTTTCATCTCAAAATGGGGGAGTCATAATGGGCTTGTCTTGAGAAGTCAAGTTTTCATGAGATTTTTTAGATTTATGGCACTATATAGTTAAAAAATTTATAACATGATATAAAAATTTTAGATTATGGGGGCATGTGGCATGCATGCACACTCATTCTTATAAGTTACAAGTTTTCAAAATAATTACTTGTTTCAATAGTTTAAAAATTCAAAATGGAATTAAATATCAATTCAATATAGTACATGAGGCATGATACTCATTCATGTTCAAGTTACAAAATTACAATTTCAAAGTTCACAAATTCAAAAAAGTTTCAAAAGTTATAAAGTTTAAAATTTTCTCAAGTTCAAATGTTTCAAAGTTTCAAATGTAAAATAGATTTATATGTAGTGGTGTGATTCATATTTATGTTATGTGAGGGCCATGTTAATAATCTAGTGACACTCAATGTCTATGGTTGCACTTTTTAAAGATGTAAAAAACCACAGTTAGTGGTTGTACCCCTTTAATTATTTCAAAAAGTACTCTACACAATCAAATGAAAATTAAAACATACAATATTTATAACTCAATAACATTCAAACGTTTTAAAATTGAGACTTGATCACTCTCAATTTTCTATAGGTTAAACATTTCTCCAAATGCCTTAACAAGGGGTAAGCAATTATCCAATAATAACTTAGATAGTAATTAGGTTTTATACACTTTTAGGTATATACTTTTATTACTCTCTTTATAAATTTCAAATTTTAGATTTTCAATCTTCAAATATGGATGATAACCATTTCTAGTGGAATTATTGCAAGTTTCACATTAATACATCTTACATAATCAAGCTTTGAATCCAAAGATAATTTGTGTATGCAAAATTACATTTGAATCTACTTTAATATAGTATTTTTTTTTTCATCATTAGAATAAATTGATGGTAAATGTAGACATGTAAATTAATATTTAAGTGTGTAATAACCTAAAAGTGGTAATTGGATGCTAATAGTGTCGCTTGAGTTAACCTATTCCTAGCTTAGCCCTAGACCTATCTTAGAGCCTTAGACACACTTTTTCAATCATTGAGTAGACCAAAGTCACCTAAAGTCAACCAAAACATAGTCCTATAACTATCTTCTCAGATCCCAATTCAATTTTCTCATCAATATTCCAAGTGGACATTAACACGACATTTGGGACACTACAACCACATGGTGATAGTTTCCCCAACTAGGCTTTACTATCCTTATCCTTAACTCTTCCCAATGGATACTTTCTCAAATTTATGCCCCTCCTAAGGCCAACCTAAGCATATTTTCTTATTTACATAAGCTATAGAACTATATAAATACAAGTCTGGTTGACCTTTATTCACTAGATGGGAAATAGATACAAAACACCCATTCAAACCAAATATAAGTTGAGTAAAATTAAAGTATTTTATCCCTATTCTACTCTACTTTTGCATACTAGCACCTACATCATCCTTAAGACAAATTTTCAAATATTTAAAAGCTCAAGCATATTTAAGTCATCCAAGTCCGCTCTCATTCTATCATTCACTTACAATTGCATTAAGCACTAGATGGGAGAACTACATCAGGATTGATCCCTCTTCAGAGTATTGGTATGTAGGTAACTCTCTTCACAATGGGGTGTTGAGGATGTACAATCTATCCTACTAACAAACACATAATTATTTCACTTTCCATACTTGCAAGGAGGATTAGAAATTGTACACTAAATCAGGTTTTCTAAGCACAACACAAAGATCCAATTTTTATGCACATAGGAACATGACCTAAAAACATAGTTGCAAGTACTCCTAAAAAATGGGAACAATCCTACAAATGGGACACTACCACCACTTTGAGGACACTACAGTAACATGGAGCTACTATACATATGGGGCACTACTATATAGTGAGTAAAAAGACTCTAGAATCCTATTAATGACACTCAAAAATATCTATAACTCACTTCTTAGAACCTAAATCATTTATGATAGCCATTTTTTAGATAAGTCTATATTTATTCTTATTTATTGCTTTTTTTAGAGAGTCAAAGAAGGTCAAAAGCTATAATAAATTTGTTTTTAATTATTTTAATTTATTTTGTTGATTTAGACATCTGAGTCCTTTAATATAAAAATAATATTTACATAGTAAACCCCTAAAAGGTTAAATCATTTGTTGAACCTGACTTACTTCAAATATTGCTTCAAACCCTAGTTTGCATTAATTTAAATTTTTGTGCAATAAATTAGGGCTGCATGTTTCTAATTTTCTAATTTTTTAGATAACCTATCTAATTAAATCAATTTCATATTAGGGTTTCAAGTTATTTAAATATAATTTACATTTGTTGTAAATAAACCCTAGATTCAAATCAACCCTCCCCCTAGACACACTTATGGTTTGTATATGTTTCTATTTATACACATATTTTATTTCCAAAACTTAGATTTTATATTCATATATCTTTTAATTCATATAATCATGATCATAATGATAGATGAAATTAATCACTTTTGTTACAAAGTCTAAAACTTTCATTTACATGTTTGTTCTCTTTAATTTAGAATGAACTCAGAAAAGACAAACATGTGTATAGATGATTTTTTATATCAATTAAAATATATGTCATATCTCATAGCATGTTATATTTCTCCTATATGTAATTTCATTAAAAATCAAACCTATACACACATAGAGGATTTAGCACATAATCTAACAACTATGTTTTAAGCTTCAATGCCATATCTTATGCATAAGAAAGAATCTCCTTCTCCTCCTCATCTCCATGAGGGTGATAGCTAATTTACCTCTAACCATGTACATGCTATCATTCCTTCATGTGATGAAACATACTATAACACTATCACTAATCCCCCTACTTATCATATTCACACTTCTTCCCTACGGGGTGTGTGCCTACATGTTCAAACATAAATAAATAGGGTTTGCACTTATGAAAATCTATGTGATCAAGTTATCAGTATGAGTAAGATAATTACAAGTTTAAAAAATCAAAATCAATGACTACATGAAAATATTACAACACTAGAAAAATAATTTACAAGATAAAGGCCTCTAGGGCTTAATAGTGTAAATCATGTTTATAAATATTCAACTAGTCGATTTGTGTCAAACAATGTTACATTTTAAAACATGAAATCACAATAAATTACATCTACAACTAGTGATTCAAAAAGTATTCAAAGGTCAAATAAGAGTTTAAGTGAGGTGCTAAGGGAAATGATTTATTCTAAGTTGATCAACCTACCTCCTCTACACCAAATGAGGAGATCTATATATTTTTTTTCATATCATAGAATGCATGGGCATCACACCAATTCATGTTTAGCATTGAAAAGGAAAATATAATATGGTGATACCACCACTTTGAGGACACTACAATAACATTGTTCTACATACATATGGGGCACTACTATTTAGTGAGTAAAAAGATTCTAGAATCCTATTAACAACACTCAAAAATATCAAGAACTCACTTTTTAGAACCCAAATCATTTGTGATAGTCATTTTTTAGATAAGTCTATATTTATGCCTATTTATTGCTATTTTTAGAGAGTCAAAGAAAGTCAAAAGTTATAATAAATTAGTTTTTAATTATTTCAATTTATTTATTTGATTTAGACATCTCATCCCTTTAATATAAAAATAATATTTACATAGTAAACCCCTAAAAGGTTAAATCATTTGTTGAACCTGACTTACTTCAAATATTGCTTCAAACCATAGTTTGCATTAATTCAAATTTTTGTGAAATAAATCAGGGCTCCATGCTTCTAATTTTCTAATTTTTTAGACAACCTATCTAATTAAATCAATTTCATATTAGGGTTTAAAGTTATTTAAATATAATTTACATTTGTTGCAAAGATACCCTAGATTCAAATCAACCCTCACCCTAGACATGCTTAGGGTTTTTATATTTTTATATTTATACACATATTTTATTTCCAAAACTTATATTTTATATTCATATATATTTTAATTCATATAATCACGATCATAATGATAGAAGAAATTAATCACTTTTGTTACAAAATATAAAACTTTCATTTACATGTTTGTTCCCTTTAATTTAGAATGAAATCAAAAAAGACAAACACATGTATAGATGATTTTTTATATCAATTACAATATATGTCATATCTCATATCATGTTATATTTAGCCTATATGTAATTCCATTAATAAGAAAACCTATACACACATAGAGGATTTAGCACATAATCTAACAACTATGTTTTAAGCTTCAATGCCATATCTTATGCATAAGAAAGAATCTCCTTCTCTTCCTCATCTCCATGAGGGTGATAGATAATTTGCCTCTAAAAATGTACATGCTATCATTCCTCCATGTGATGAAATATATTATAACACTGTCACTAATCCCCTTACTTATCCTATTCACACTTCTTCCCTACAGGGTGTGTGCCTACATGTTCAAACACAAATAAATAGGGTTTACACTTATGAAAATATATGTGATCAAGTTATCAGTATGAGTGAGATAATTACAAGTTTAAAAAATCAAAATCAATGACTACATGAAAATATTAAAACACTAGAAAAATAATTTACAAGATAAAGGCCTTTAGGGCATTATATTGTAAATCATGTTTATACATATTCAACTAGTCAATTTGTGTCAAACAATGTTACATATTAGAACATGAAATCACAATAAAGTACATCTAAAACTAGTGATTTAAAAAGTATTCAAAGGTAAAATAAGAGTTTCAGTGAGGTACTGAGAGAAATGATCAAATCTAAGTTGATCAACCTACCTCTTCTACACCAAATGAGGAGATGCAGATATTTTTTTGCATATCATAGAATGCATGGCCATCACACCAATTCATGTTTATCAAGATCCTCAATTGAAAAGTTAAAATCATGCTACATAAACAAACATTCTAAAAATAGGTTTTCTATCAAAATAGCCTCCACAACACCATATGTCTACAATAAGCATAGTTTCAAAATGCAAAATCAAAATCAATATTCCAAAACACAACTAAGAAAGGTCAACTCCACAATATGAGGCAATTCCATCTAGCATTCTAGGTTATTATTATTTTGATGTTGAACAATATTATGATTTCGATGATGAACAATACTTAGATTCCTATTGCAACAACATTTAACTATAACATAATAATTAGATTACACAAGAGATTACCATTCCTATTTTCAACAAGGTCATGGTGATAGTGAGTCTCCCATAAAACTCATTGGTTTATATGGTTCCTACTCTTGTACATAATTATTTCTCTTTTTCTCCTTGTACATAGTTTATTTTCATTTGCTTGTATATAGCTTATACTCAGAAAACATAAAATAATATAACATGTCAAAATAAAAAAAACATTTAAATATTATAGAAACATAAATTTTATAGATTGTATGCATTATCATGTTTACATTTCTACTACTTGTCAGATATTTCATATTATTATCTATCCTCATATATTCAATTTTATTATACACATATGCTTCACTTATTCTTGTCAAGTGCTTCTAGATTCTAGATAGGACTCTAGTCCACTACATTGATCCAGGCTTGTTATCATCTACCCATTAGGGGCATTTATTCTAATCCAGGTTTATACATTTGATCTATCCACCCACTTGGGTGCATCTCATACATAGTTCTATAGCCAAAATTTATCTTTACATACTATAGATTCCAATTTATGCATTGATTTATCTTGATATTGATCATTGCTCTTCATTGATCATTTTTTTTCCAACTATCACTAGTTAGACTCATTATATATGCATCCTAACATCTACATAGATTTATACTATACAACTATACATGCTTTCATTTATATTTTTCCTATATTAGACTTGATTGTATTTCCTATATTTCCTCCATTTTTGAGGGCATTTGAATATGCCATTATTCTTTGGATCTATGCCACTTCTCTATTTTTATGCCTTGGACATGTGTCCATGTCCCTTATATGTGTTTTTACTACTTATTTATGTGGACATTCAAACATCTCTTTCTATGTGGTTCTAAGCCAAATTACTTATTGCTTATGTATGTGGACATTTGAACATGTCCTTGTATGTATTCATTCTTAGATTTAGTGGCATGTGCCCATTTCCCTTATATTATGGCCCTTTGGCCTATCTTTTACATGCCTCATGTGCTTGTATGTTTTATTCTACACCATGACACTTGTATTTAGTTGTTACACACACCACTTTTCAATGCCATGAGGGATGTCATGTGTTTATCCTTCCTACTTGGGAGCTATGATATGCCACACCTTGCTAGGTAGTTACTAAAATTTTCTACTATACACATTGATTACATCTATCTTGACACCCTTGTGTAATGGTATACTACAACATACATCTTACATTACCTACTCATGCATAGATACTTTTACATTTTGATGTTATGTTGTACTTGTATTAGAATATCATGTATATGCTTAACTAAAACATTTTGCAAATCTACTTATTTAGAGGGTAGTTCTTACATAGATTTCATAACTACCCTCAAAAGAAGGGGAATTCATAGGGTTTTATCAAAAAGATCATGCTCCTACTTTGCTATTATTAAATAAATTTTAGCACATATGCTTAGTTTCAAAAATTAGACATAAGCCAGACATAGGAAAAAATGTAGACTTAGAATTTAGTTTAGATCACCCAAATTTTAGACTAGGTAGACATTAACACCTATATTGTGACACTAGTGCCATAGGGTACTACTATCTAATACAACCCAAATCAATTAGACCAGTACATCAATTACAATATATATTTAAACAAATATAGTCACAAGTTTGATAGTTATGTTCAGATTTTACTCATATTCATTCATTATAGCTCAAATTCATACTAGTTGCTCAAATTTGGGTGCATCATGCACAACACGATCACTCCCACATTTATATAAATTACATAGATTCAATTATTACATACTCAATTTAGATTTAATATAATCAACAAATAGATTGGGGGCATGTGTGTGGCACATAGCTTCCATATACTTAGCTACACACAAATTGATAAGATGGAATGGCAAACTCCATGTCCTTATCTACACTGTATACACTTGATATCAAATTCTAGGTTGTCATTATATTCATGCCTTACTCCATTTATAGTGGTTAGCATTATTGAGTGGCATATAGTCACCTAATATACTTGAGTAGTGACAAATTAGACATACACAATTAGATTTACTTAGTTAGATACTTTCAACACTTTGTGCAATTTAGTTACAGTTGCATATACTTCACATAGGTGGGAAATTATGAAGTCAAGGCCTACTTGAGTTCTTGAGCCACCCAAATGAGAGGTTTAGACACACTTACAATATTATCCAAGCTATTCATAGAGATTAGGGTCAACCAAGTAGGGTAGGCAATAATGGAGTCAAAACTAGATTGAGTTCTTGAGCCACCCATATGAGGATTGAGTAATCCATTAGCTCAATCCAAATAATTTAATGATATGATCACTATATTCACTCACACACATAGGTTATCCCTAGGTTCATGCATTGGTTTGTGTATGCAATGAGGTGTAATCATTCCTTTCCTCTCTCTTTACTAATTTTTACCTAGTTAAATTATTTTAGCATAGTCTTTTGCTTTTGATTATCTCTTAAGGACTAATGTTTGCATGTTTTATTGAAGGACATTGCTTTGGATCATGTTTAACATACACATACCCATATTCACATACTCAGACTTAGCAATGAAGGCTTTGATTCTAAGTTAATTCTTGGTATGATTATTTTTCCTTTATATTAGTCATTTTGATTTGATGCATTACTAGTATAAAGGTGGGGGGAAAATTTAATTAGCTAAAAGTGGTAATTATATGATAAGAGTGTCGATTGAGTTAACCTATTCCTAGATTAGTCCTAGACCTATCCTAGATCCTTAGACACACTTTTTCAATCATTAAGTAGACTAAAATCACCCATAGTTAGCCAAAATATAGTCCCAAAACTATCTTCTCAGATCCCAATCCAACTTGCTTAGTATTTTTCCAAGTGGAGATTAGTACCACATTTGAGACACTACAACCACATGGTGCCAGTGTCCCTAACTGGGTGTTACTATCCTTAGATCTAGCTCTTCCCAACAGATATTTTTTACAATGTGTGCCCATTCTAATGTTGGTGTAAGTATTTTTTATTATTTACACAAGCTACATAACTCTTAAAATATGAGTCTAATTGGCCTCTATTCACTAGATGGGAAATAGATACAAAAACCACATTCAAACCAAAGATAAGTTGAGCAAAGTTAAGGTATTTGATCCCTATTATGACCTATGAATATTACCAACTATAAAATAATTAAGCCTAATTTTCAAATATTTCAAAGCTCAAGCACATTCAATTCATCCAATTCTACTCTCATTCTAGACTTCATTTTCACTTTCATCAAGCACAGGTGGGAGAACTATATCGAGCTTGATCCATCTTCAGAGTATTGGTATATAGGCAACTCTCTTCATAGTGGGGTGTTGAGGATGTTAATCTTATCCTCATACTAAACACACACTTATTTATCATTCTATACTTGAAAGGAGGATTAGGTTTTGCATATTAAATTAGGTTTTATAATCACAACATAGAGCTTCAAGTTTCATTTGTGGAGGAACATGACCTAAAAACATAGGCACAGGTGCTCCTAAAAAATAAGAATAATCCCACAAAGGGGACACTACTGTAGCTTTGAGGACACTATAATAACATGGTAATACTATTCATATGGGGTGATACTATCTAGTGAGAAAATAGATTCTATAATCTTACTGTCGATACTTAGAACTATGTAAAACTTAGTGTTTAGAACCTAGATAATCCATGATAGTCACTTTTTGTATAAATCTATATTTATGCCTATTCGATTCTATTTTTATAAATTCAAATAAGGTCAAAAGATATAAAAAATTAGTGCTTAATTATTACAATTTATTTAGTTGATTTAGACATATTATCCCTTTAATCTAAACATAAGATTTCATAGTAAAACCCTAAATGGTTAAATCAAAGTGCTTGACAATGTTTATTCTTGACATCCTTACCTTGGTATATTAAGAATTTTGATAACTCACAATATATAAGATGTCCTTCACTATATTTAAAACATAGAAAATATCATGCATACATCCCTATTTCAATCCCATTCATTCCTATTCAACCTGAAGGCACTTGGTAGGCCTTTTCTGGTAGTTCTTATCTTTATGGTATAGGACCATGTTAGGTTGAATTGGGACACACTGTGGCCTTATCCCCTACACTCTAATGATAACCTTTTCAAATTTAAACATTTGAAAATGTCTCTGCCACACTTTTTTTAATATTTGACTAGTGAAAATATTCTAAATATTTGCCTATATAAGCATATCAAGGTTTCTCTAAATATATCTAACAATCTCTTGATAGTTATACTTCACATGAAAAAAATGAGAAATGTCTATCCCAATTTCAATTATGCAACATTATAAAAGTCATAATCCATGTCTGAATATATTTTATTTTAGGTCAGTGGCATCCATTATCAAGCATTACATCAATATTATAGCTTTAATCATATAGTTTCACAATCATAGATCATAAAATCACCATATGAGGCAGAGCTACATCAGCTCGAGGCCCATTTTGGATATGTAGGTAGAACTAAAATTACACCAAGTTTTCCAAAGATAGCTTGACTATCCCCCTTATCTATTACCCCCCTTTAAATTTGATTTTCCATTTTATTTTTGTGTAGGATTAGGGTTTTATCTTTTATAGGTATTCCACACATCTATTTGGTTCTCGTACAAAATCATGAAACCCTCATAAGTAGTCACGCTAACCTGGATAGATAAAATATTGGCACAATCAACTAAGACATGGATTCAGTTAGTAGACAAGGATAAAGTGTGACCATATCCTCCTTATGTGGCCTTGTGCCTTCACAATGTATAATTATGATTTTAAATGTAACATAATACCTAGGTCATTTCAAGTAGTTTCCAATCAAAATATTAAATCCATTTTAGAAAGGTTTGCATATTTGTAGGCCCATTTACTATTTTTTTAATAAAAATACAACATCTATAAATATTTATATCATACTATATTTTAATATCAGATCTGTACACTACAACATTTTAATTTCAATAGCTTAATATTTATTCATTTAATTAGTTTAATTTTAAAATAAATTAACCACTTATATGACCACTTTAAAAATAGGTTGACCATTTTTTAAGGATTATTAATTTAAAATCATTTTGATTATAGTCCTGTTTGTCTTGTATTCTGATTTTGTTCACTACTTAAGATCTCCATCTAATTTTTGGAGTTTCTTATACACTATTGTAGTACATCCTTTTCATTACTTTCAACCTTTATCAAAATCGAAGTAAGCTATAAAAATTATTTACCTATCAAATTCCTTTATATTTATATTTATTTTGATTTTGAGGTACTTTAATTCATCCCTTTTTCAATATATTGGTGTTATTTATTTAATTTTATTATATTTAATTAGATTTATCTAGTGCCTTATATTTTTATGGTTGGTTTAGTGTTTTTAAACTTAAGCACCCTCTATGTTAAAACATTTTTGCAAGTCCGATCTTTTTTCTTTCTTCCACATTCTAGTGTTTTTTTAAAACTTATTTCAGTTCTAATTTTTAGGGATTCCTTTCATTCTTTCATTATTATGGTTTCTTCTTGCTTGTTTCTTATCTTGTGCCTTTGTTTAGTTTACTTCAAGATTTATATTAGAAAAATGGATTTATGCAATGTAAATGATACATCTTATTTGAAAGGAAATATGTGTGTTTTAAATGATTGTGATTTTGATTTCACATTAAACGAAAAGCATAATGATGATCATTACAAATATTAAAAAAAAATGTTATGAAAAACCCATCTTCATTTTCTAAAGTTATGAAAGTTTTGAAAGAAGTAGATAGTGTCAATTATTATTATGTATTAAATAATGTTTCCATGAATTGTAGTGATTTTTCTTCTTTTTATTGCACGTCTACTCCTCCTAATACTCCTATCATTGAAACCAATAAAAAATGTGGCCTTTTAATGATCCAATTCATATCTTATTTGTGCTAACTAATGGGATATTCACTATGATGCATGCAATAGGTGAGTTATAAAAATAAGTACATGATTTATCTTTTGAGTTTATTGCATCTAATGCTAGGATTTATTTTAATGTTATATATGGCGAACCTATAGTATTAAAGGTTTTTAATTCTCCTTTTCATGTGGTTTTCTTATGCATAAGTTTAATTTATTTGATGGATACGGATATCCTCACTTAAAACTTAATAATTATAATGCTTATATTAGGAAATATGCTCATATCGATAGATTATTACTTAAGACATTTCCTAAAAGCTTGACATGACATGATTTAAATTGGTTTCATAACTTATGTAGAGGTTCTACATATAATTTTATTGAATTGGGAAATATTTTATTCTCATAATTTATTACTAATAAAGGCTCACATGTTATATTTGATCATATTTCATAAGGTTTACTCAAGGTTAACATAAGCCTATTCATGATTATATTCTTAGATTTAAGGGTAGAATGAATTATTTTGTATATTAGTTATTAGATAAAGAGAAACAATTAATATTTATAATAATTATCTTGCCTCATTTCAAGGATAAGGCATTTTTTAATGTTTACAAGTATTTCAATTTTATTTTTATGAGGTTATAGCACTTGAGGATGAACTTCTACAATCACATGAACTTAGCTATGAGATTTGTGCTTCACATTGCTCTAATATTAAACATGTTTCAAGTCTCAATCATAGCCATGTGATAATCAAGAATAATTATAAATAATTGACTAATAGTAGAGTGTCACCTATAAAAAGTTATACACCTTCCCTTAGTGGATCACGACAATTTACTTTTTTAAAGGATAGTTAAATTAAAATATTGAAAATGTTACTATATAAAAATGTGATTGTCTTACCTTATAGTAGGCATCATGGCATGACTCTATTCCTAAGAAAAAATAGATCAAACTTATTTTATGTTTACCATAGAATTAACAATCATATAATTTTCTTATTTGATAAGGTTAATAAATGGGTTTTAAAGGATCTTGAACAATTACATAACTGAGGATTTTCAATAAAATATCAAAAAAAACATATAAGGGATTAAATGCCTGAGAGTTACTAAAAAAATAAGGTAGATTTATACCAAAATGACACTAAACCATTATGAACATTCCACCAAACTTAAACAAAGAACCTAGGACCCGACCCAACTTAGAAATAAAATAAAATGACCAACAAGAGGTTGAGGGTAAGAATCTAAAGAGGCTAAGTAGTCAACTAGAGTTGTAAGCTTGGTTATGTATTTTGTTTTCTTTCTTCCTCATTTTTTGGAGTGTCCCCTAGTTATCTTGTTTGGACCTTCAATTGAGACTTCTATCTTACTCTTATTTTTTAGAGTGCTTTTACTCATAAGTGTAGTCACAACTTGCCCCTCTATCTTCTTGTCCAAATTAACTAGGCCTTTTAAATTCTTTTTGCGAACCTCTTTTTGGATTGGGTTGAATTTTCTTCTTTTTTTTCCCCTACACTTAGCTCTTTATTGATTTCTTGAAATTCACCCTCCACCACATAGGCTAGGACCTTTAGTACCTTCAAATCCTCATTCATCTCATTGTATAATTTATGTTTTTTGGATATTTTAGATTGTAAGTTTTCCATGATCTTCTTTAGGTCTAGGATTTAAATGTTTTTTGATATGAGAGACTTCAAAGCTTTCCTTAGTATTTTCCAATTTATCCCTCCCCTTTCCTTTCATGGGAATTTTTGAATTTTTATTTGCTTTAACCCTCTTAATTTTAGAGTCCTCTTTAACATATATTGTTTTCTCTTTACCTTTACATTTATTCTTAATATGGGTGTAAGTGGATTTGTTAGAGGAATCCTCTTCTTGAGGCTCCTGATTCTAACCTTTGGTATCCTTTTCCTCTTGGGTTTCCATTTCTTCCTCATAAATTTATTCTAGATCCTCCTCCCCACTATTGACTTCTATTAGTTCAATGACATATTTCTCCCATAATGTCCCACTCCTCTTGAAAATTAAGAACATAAGGCCCTAATGTAACATTTCAATAGTGGGATTAAACTTGAAAGGTTTTATAGAAATATCCAATGACTTCAATAGATAGTAGGGGAAACTAATTCTATGCCCTTTAAAGTGTTCATCAGTAGAAAGTGATGGGAGTAGATGATTCTATACTTACCCTTTAATGTGATGTATTTCATGATTTGAAGATATATTTTAGACCACTTCCATAGTAGCTCCACTCTAATAAAACCTATCTACTTAGTATGAAATCCTCATCAGTATTGAAGAAGATTTTGTTCAACTCTTCCTTTCATATTTTTTCTTTGAACACCTTCACTCCTTCATAGTCCATTCCTATGACATCACCAATGAATTCCTTAGTGAATGTTAATGGAAGGGCTCTCATTCTCACCCCTCTCATCCCAACCCCTGGTAAAATCCTTAGAGATAATAAGATCATCCCCAATGATCTTCATCATAAAGTTAGTGAGACCTCCTTCATTAATTTTCACCACATAAATGGGTCTTCCTTGGCTTCAACATGAGATAATAATTATATCCTATCTCATTTTCCTCCCAACATAGAAATATTTTTACTCCACATGAGCTTGATTTAGATGAAACATAAATTTACCCACCCTTATTCCACTCCTAACTTAATGGAATAATTAATGACTAAGTTTCTTCAATATTTTTTGCCATGATTGATACTTATTATAATTAACTCGAAAGGAGAAATAACATCATTAAATAAATATTTCATGGGTTATGACACTAACCATTTATGTTAAATAGTTATTTGATTATGCTACCTTCCACATTCTTAAATATTTTTCCACATCATTTACAATAAAGTTCAATATATGGTTGGGAAGGTCTTTAATCTTATACCATTAATTAAAGTAAGTGTTGTAAACTCCAATATTAGCCATTCTATCTACACTTTTATTCCCTTTCATATATACATGGGATATTGAAACTTCCTTAAATTATTGTATGAACCTTTTGACATCCTATATTTCCTTTTGGATGGACCATGAAGGTTTATTTTTATCCTAACAAATAATTGAGGATATTCATTGAATTCCATTCAATTACAAGTTTTTAAATTTTCAACTTTGATACTAGTTGGATGCCCCATAGTTCACTATGGCTTCAAAAACATGGTTATATTTCACCCCTAGTGGTCTTGCATAGGATGTCACCACTATACCTTCAAAGTCTCTTATGACCCATCCTCATCCTGCCATGCCTAGATTTCATTTGGATGCACCATAAATATTTTTATTTAACTAAGTCCTCATCAATTTTATCCACTTGACCTGAGATATATACACCTTAAAGTATTGGTATTTCATTAGAGGAATAATTTTCCAACTTTTGAAAATGATAAAAACTGATTCATTGAGATTAAGCTTGTTATTTGGTGTAAAATTATTCCAATTTTATTTGATGGCCTCATAAATTGGTTGAGTGGTAGATTTTTGGCAAACCATTTTATTTTAGAAGAGACAATTATTCCTGCTCTTCTATATTCCTCAAAAGATATGGGTTAGAGCAATGTACCAGAGAAATTTTAAAGTAAGCATATTTTAGGGTTGCTTACACTATTATATTGAGTCAAGAAGGGAGTCGAGTTTAATCGAAGAGGTATTAAACTTCTAAAAGATGAAATCCATTATTTTGGAGATAAAAAGACACTCCAAGAATAAGGGTTTTATTATTTACTCGTTATTTTTACACAAGACACACCTATTGGGAATGAGTATCCCTCTCTTGGTAAAGTTATAAATCATGAAGATCTTGTTATAGGTTTCTAAAAAAAGAATATATTAATCCTGGGGGTTAGGTTTTTAATCCAAGGTTACTTTTAATGTAAACCATCTTCCTCTAGGTCTAGGTCCACCAAGTACCCTTATTTGACCAAGAATTCTCTAGTATCATTCATAGTCTGCACAAATTCATCATTTTTTAGAAAGATACTAATGTGGGCTTGTTGAAGCTTTAAGTTAATATCTTGTAAGATTATAACTATACATTAATTAGCATTGTCCTTCTGTAACACTTTTTAGTTACATCTTCCATTCAAGTTCTCCCAATAATCTGTCAGTTTTGGACCAAAGACCTCATTGAAATCATGGTTGAGATTTATCCAAGGGGTTTTAGAGTGTAAAGATAATTAAATAATTATGGGTCATCATAAAAGTTGGTATTTTTTCCATCCTTGACACTCTATATTCACCTTTACTTAAGAGACTTGTATAACTGATAAGGGATTTACAAAAGGCAGAGCCATTATATGGTCCTTCCTCAATCAAGAAACTATCTTATTCATTGCCTTCAAGGTATTTAGACTTAATAATCATAGTTCATTGGTTGTCTTCCTTAATAATTTTCCATCCTTGTTTTGAAATTAGATCTTGATTCATATTCTTTACTCTCCATAATTCAAGTCTACCCTTACTCTTAGGTAGACAAGCTTTTTTGAAAGTTACCATTGGAAATTTGAATCTATCTTCTAAACCTTTCCATTAGAAGATTTTCTAAAATTGATCCACTTTAATTGTAATTTTAATAGGCATAATAAAAAATGACATAAAGTATATGGGAATAATTTGTATTAATCTTTTGATGAGCTAAAGTTTTCCCACTAGATAAAGTAGTTTGCCCTTACACCCTACAAATGTTTCTTGAATTTTATCTAGGAGGGAATTCTATAGGTGAAATTTAATTTTATGACTAAACAGTGGCATCCCTAAATAATAATAAGGAAACAGAATTATTTGGCAACCCACTATTCTACAGAATTTCTTATGTAATCCTTCTAGTGTGTTGAGGAAAAAAAAGAGAGATTTTGGATAAATTGATACACTGACAAGAGACTACCTCATAATCTAGAGAATATTATTAAATGATTTGGCTTCAACTATCATAGCTTCACCCATAAACAATGTGTTGTATGTGAATTGTTAGTGGGTAACTGGAGTCATTATTAGAATAAATTTTATACCTTTTATTATTATTGTAGATCTAACATTATCTAAAATTGTTTCAAGAGTTTCTACCAACATTATAAAAAGATAAGGAGGTATAGGATCACCTTGTCTCAGTCCTCTTCTAGTAGAAAATAAGACTTTAGAGATATCATTAATTAGAATAAATAATATATGGGTAGAGATGTGGGTTGAAATCAACACCTTAACAACATCATTGAAGCCAAAACTATCAATAAACCTATCAAGGAACCTCTAGGAAACACTGTCATAGGATTTTTTCATATGCAACTTAAGGAACATGCCTTGTCTTGTTAAATTAGTCACCAAGTGGATTACCTTATGTGTAATGATGATTTCATCTATTACTTGTCTCCCAAATATGAATGCACCCTATTTATTATCTATAATATTATTCATAATTATTTGGATCATAGGGAAAGATTTTTGGTACATATATTATAAAATGTAGTACAAATACTAATATGTTTGTAATATTTGAGCTAATTGGCTACCATTTTCTTGGGGATTAGAGCCAAGAAGGTATTGCTAAGATCCTTAAGAATAGTCCTTGACAAGAATATTTTAATCACCACTACCATCACCTATAGTTAGATAATATCCAAAAGATATTGGAAAATAATGGTAGATAACCATCAAGGCCTAGGGATTTGTCTCCTTCCATAGAAAATACTACAACTTTGATTTATTCTAGAGAAGGAGGTTTGAGGATTGTCAAATTTTATTACTAGATTATTAGCTTCAGAAAGAGCCCTAACATCTAGTATTCTTTACCAAGGTCCAAAAGGGAATTATTTTAAAGATGGTTATTTAAGTACTAGATGATCTATTCATCCCTCTTAGCTTCTTCCCTAAAAACTGTTCCATCTTCCTTAACAATTTCATTGATTTTATTAGAATTCCTATTCCTGGATACTGATTGATGGAAAAACATAGTGTTATTTTTATCTCCTTCTTTTAAACGCATAAATCTTGAATTTTATCTCCAAAATTCTTCCTCCTTTTCTTGAATATTATGGAAAGTGCTAAGGAGATCCTTTTTCTATTTTTGGAGATCATTTGGTCCATTCTTGATGATTTCCTATTCAATATTCTACAAATCTTCCTCAATGATTTTATTTTGGGTAAAAATATTACAAAACACTTATTTATTCCATATTTTGAGATTTTTATTAATAAATTTAATATTCATGTATAAAATTTACATATTTTTTTGAGATATAAGTACTTTCCACCACTCTTTGAGCAAATTATTCAAATCTAGTTGGTAAGTCCACATATTTTCAAATATAAAAGTAATATTTTTGTTTCTCATCATTATTTCCACAATGAACATAATCAAGTTGTGGTTAGACCAAATTTTGGGTAGGGAGGTCAAAATTATACTAAATTTAATGCCCTATTTTGGTAACTAGGAATATCCAACCTCACTTGGATTAAATTGTCTCCTAGTCTTGTGTTGGACCAAGTATATGGATTTACCCTGAGGTCCACATCCACAAGCCTTCTTTTAGAAATTAAATCATTTAGATTAAACATGATTTCACTAAAGTACTATAATCCCCCATTTTTCCATAGGGGAGAGGGGATATTTGAAGTCTCTAGCTACCAACCAATTCCATTCCTCACAATTCTTCCTAAATTATTTCAACTCCCTTTAAAGAGTTTTACACCCTTATTTCAAATTAGGGGTGTAAATATTAGATAAAATCCATTGCACATTTTTAATTAAATTCTTGAAAAGCATGGAAACGTGATTACCATTTTTAGTGAGGACACTCCCCTCCATGATTTGGGGGTTTCAAAAGATCCCAAGACCCCCTGTAGTTCCTTTTGAACTACTTTGTATCAAATTATCCCCATTCCATATTTTATTCTTACTATTTGAAAAAGTTTCTTGTGGCATTTTTGTTTCTTGTAATATTTTTTTTATTTATACTTTTTTATCAAATTTCTAACCAACCTCTATTTCTCAAGGTTATTAAGTCCCATTACATTCCAAGAGATAATCTTCATTTTTTAATATTTGGAAAGTGTTTCTAAAGGGTATTTTGGCTACCCTTTGCTAACTGTTTCTTTGTTTCCTTCTTTTTGGTTTTTTGTGAAGGGTACCTACCTACACATATTATTCTTCACCCACTTCCACCTTCTTCTTACCTTTTTTGGTGGTAATTTAAGTCCAATGTTCTTCCCCTTTTCTTTGTTCTTGTTATTTTTTCTTGGAAAAATAACATTGTTCATGTTCTTTAAGATTGTCTTGATACCTTTCCTTTATTCTCTACATGGGGTTAAGCTATTTGAATTAGACTTGATAGGGTTCTTGGTATTTATTAGGGTTTGTGTGATTACCTCCTTCTAAATACTTGAACTTGGAAATTTTTTTGCCAAATGTCTTGTTGAAAATGGATCTAGGGCTTCTTCCATTACCCCACTTAGAGATCTAATCTTTTCTCTTGGCATGCTTACATCTTATATCAAACCACCCTTTTCTTCCATACCTAAGGAAAATATGGGGAAATGTCCATTTTTAGGGATGTTATTTCCTTTTTGTTTGGTCCTTCATTTCCTTACTAGTCTATCTCTTTAATGAACCTTTAGTAGTTTCAACCTTATTTATGTTTTCCATTGATTTTGTTTTTGATGGGGGGTCACCTTATATATAATTTTATCTATTGGGACTAAACCTTTCTTAGGAAGACTTGTAGATGCTTTATTTATCCAAAATGGCTTTTTAGGATGAGTACTTTATTTTTCTTAGGACATTCATTTATCGAATGATCGAGGACATTACAGGTTTTTCAACTGTCTCCATCCATCTCATACTCAATATTTTGTATACACTCCTTATATTAAAACTTGATTTTGATGGAGCATTACAGAGGTTTGTTAGTCAAGACAAATATGTTGAATATCCTAGCAATCTTTCTCCTTTAAGACTTAGTTACCAGATCTATTATAATTGGTTGAACCAAAGCCTTAACAATTCCCATGGTAACCTCTAGTTCTAAAAATTATAATGGGATATCTAACAAGTTCACCCACATGGGAATAGACTCTAGAGCTAAAATATTCAGATTGGTGCCTTCTGTAGACACTTAGTTTTGGCCACTTTCATGCCTAAATTAACATTCCATTCAATTTATAGTAAATGACACATTTTAAGCCTAAAATGACTTGAATTACCTAATTTAATGTTTTTAAGGGATTTAATTACCCAAAAATGTGATGAGGCTAGATTATTTGATGTATTATCATGTATACATCACTAACTTGGTTTAGTTCTAACCCTAGTCAAATTATGACCTAATAATTTGGCACTTTTGGCATGTTAAGATATTAATTCATGATATTTAACAAAATTACCAAAAGATAAAAAACACTAAACAAGACTTATTAGATTTCAAATCCTATTAACTTGCCTAATAAAAATTTCAAATTAAATTAGTGAATTTCATTTACTAAAAAAAGGATTTTTCAGCCAAAATGAAATCAAAGAGTCAAATGAGCTAATAAATTGATTTTTTATTTGATAAATATTCAAAAATATGACTCATACCTCAAAAAATATCTAAATTGAGTTGTCATGCCTCATAAATATCATAAATTGAGGTGTCAAGATTTCATGAGTGCCTTAAACTCAACCTAGGTTAATTTGGACGCAACCAGAGTTAGAATTTAACCTAACCTACTTAAGGTTAGAGTTATTTATTGGAGAATTAAATACAAGTTCCCACACCATTGATAAGCATTATTTTGTGTGTAAGGTTATTCTACTAGAATAATTTCTTAAAGCCCTTAAAGAATAGTGTTATAATTTCTATTTAGGCCAAGATTCACACCAAGCCACAAGTGACTATTGGAGAGATGATACCACCATAGAAGATAATTTATAAAATACTAAAATTGTCATAGGCTGAACATGAACATCCTTATGCCAAAAAGTAAGCATCATATAAGATAATGGAGGTAAGAAAATTGTATTGTTTTCATCTCTATTTTGTGTTCTTGCTTATTATGTTATGTTCCCCTAGTTCGTAGGAAAGACTGTTTAGTCTTAGTGAATTTTTTTTCTTTATTTTCTCTCATTTGGACTAACAAGAGACTAATCTAAATATTTTTTCCTCTTTGAACTCTTAAGGTACATAAATGGCATGCCCAGTGGGATAGTTACCCTATATAGCCAAGGAGATTAATATACTTACTTTAGTTTTTATAATAAATGCATTTAAAAATTCAAGTTTCAAGTTTTAGCTTTGAATTTTACATATTTTTTAACAAATTTTCAAGTATTGACACTAATTTTATAGATCAATGTTAATTGTAGAAATTGATGGTGATCTATGTGTAGAAAATAGAGCAAGGCAAGAACATGGATATAATTGTTTTTTCTTGCCTTTATTTTATGTCTAATGAGATGTTTGTTGTTTGTGTAACTTTTCCTTTTTGTAGAATTGTGAGAACTATGAGTTTTAACCTTGTTTATTAACTATTTTTCCTTTGAAATAGAGTTATTTTTGTGTGTTTGTATGAAATGTCAATGATCTGACTAAATCAACATCAATTTTAAGAATTGACATCGATATATGTGTGATATTTGATGATTCTCTCTAAGATAGAAACATAAACTTGAGAGCTCAATTTAAATTTTTGTTTACTCACTTTTGGTCTTATAAATAGGCAAACCCTATAACATTTTGTAGGACCTAAGGTGGAGAGAGAAAAGTTTAATAATTGTTAAAAATCTCACATACATTTTATTTAGTGTTTAAAACTCATTTAGTTTTTTTGTATTTTAGCTATTTGTGAAAATTTTAGAAGTGAAAGCAAGGCCAAGGGGCCAAAATTTCAATCACACTTTGATTTGGTTCTATTAAAAGGAACATACATCCTAGTTAGAACTCTTAAGAGTTTTTCACTTTATGTTTATTTTTCATTTATCAAATAAAATTTTAATGTTGTTAGACTAGTTTCTTTGTTTATGGTAAATTACAAACTATTGTGTGTATATTCTCCCCATGTCTCCTTTAGGGAACTCAGGTAACCAAAAGTGATTAGTTTATTACTATTTATTTGAAAGGTATGTCAGAAAGAATATTATGTATGCTCTCCCCAAGCTCTGAGTGACTTGGGTAACCTAGAAATGACCTTTAAAGTCTTTCCTTTTTTGATTTATTTATTTTTATGCATTTAGATTATGGGTTGGAGTTAAAAACCTACCCACAAGTTCTTTAGGGGTGTGCTGACCTAGGGTTTCATCTCCTAGCATTGTACCAAACCCACTCCATGGTGGGGTATATAAATTGGGAAAACCATTTAATGGGATAGTGATGATGGGTTAGCTTCACCATCCCAATAGGTACATCGGCAATGTGGAACCCACACATTGAACTCCACTAAGTAGTATATAGGTGGAGTTGTTATGTAAAGGAATAGACCCTTGCATAGTAATCTAGGTGATTTGGATACATTTGAAGTGATTATGCCCTTATGTTACCCACACTTAGGACCATCTAGTACATGTGAGGTTTATAGATTTTAGTTAAAACCCTACTTGCCTTAGTATTTCATGCCAAATTCTAAGTTATCCTCACTCTAAGTTCATGCCATATATTAATGCTTGAGAGATAAAAGGGGGCATAAAAAATCTACATACTCCTGTACTTTCTTTTTTTGATTAATACTTATTTCCTCACAAGCATTTGTATATCAAAAAAAAATTTGTTGAAGCTATGCACACCTATGTTAGTTATAGGGAATAGGATAAGTCACTCATGTTAATTCCATTTTTATTTGATTTACATGTGTGTTTTTAGACTAAAACTATTTGTTTATATTATTTCATCAAAACAAGTCCAAAACTATCACATGTTTTGGCACCACTTTAGGCAAAAAGGTGTTACCCTATCTATTTGTGTTGCATTTTGTGCCTTAAAGATGTGTCTCAAAGTCATTTGTGTGTTTATTGTTTAAACAAGGCATCATTATGCTTCCCATTTCATTTCAAACTTTTTCCTTGGATATTATAGTCCAAAAACCATTTGCCATGGCATCTATTTAAAGGAGTGTTGTTATGCTATCAAATTCATTCCAATCTCTTGTCACTTTTGAAACTAATCTAAAATATATTTTCATACCTCTCTTGTTTCAAATGCATGGCTATGCTTCTCATTTTTGTCTAGCCTCTTTGCCTTAGAACATATGAGTCTTTTTGCATTAAATTTGAAACTCAACCTTTCAAAGTGCAAATCCTAAACCAATCGGGTTCATGCCAAAGCCTAATCTAATTTGGGCTTAGGTTTTATACCTTTTGTGTTTGAATTATGTCATTTGGGTTAATT
This sequence comes from Torreya grandis, assembly GCA_037957365.1. NCBI lineage: Eukaryota > Viridiplantae > Streptophyta > Pinopsida > Cupressales > Taxaceae > Torreya > Torreya grandis. Next base: position 508,670 of record JARHVA010006771.1, read on the forward strand.
TCATATTTTATCTAAAAATCCCTTTACCTAGACCTAGTGATTATTATTTGTTTTTTACCTTGTTTAGAGCATCCTTTTGAGCCAAGTTGTTACCAAGTACTTTGTTTGAAGTTTGTTGTGCCAAATTTTCAAGTCTCCTAGTTTTATTTTTCCAATATTTTTTATGAATAAAATTCTTAATCTTGAGTGAGCCAATTATCGAGTGTCACTTGATCCAATTAGCTTAATGTAATTTGATTTTGAGTTCTTGTTTGAGTTTTGTGTTTTTAAATCTAGCCTTATTTTAACATGATTATAACCACCTTTGGGAAAATCATTTCTATCTCTTGATCCTAGTTTGTAATTGTTCTAATTTGTTTAGACACTCTTGTTACTAATTATAACTACCTATGGGCAAATTAGTAGTCTAGCCATAAACAAGTTTGATACTTTATGCTAATTTTAACACTAATTATAATCACCTTTGGGCAAATTAGAATCATTTTTTTAGACTGGTCTCATGTTTGTTTTATTCTAACTTTTCTTAGTTTAGTTGTTTATCCATTTGTGCCTCTTTTATAGAGCCAAAGGTCTTTTGTTTTTAAACCTCAATTGTTAATTATCTTTAGACCCTTTATTTTTAATGTGACCTATTTATGGATCTAAACATGACTCATAACACACATATGAGAACTATGTCTAATCTTATCTATGGGAACTTTTTAACCAATGATCCTTTTTTTCAAAAGTCATATGATGATGTATCTTATGAGATGGATCCTTATCCATATTATAACATCCCATACATTGAATAGAGGCATGACCCTTTAGTGCATTATTTCTTAACTATGCCTGCTTATCTAGACCAAAAATTAGAGAAAACATAATAATATCTTGCTCAAATAATGCCCATAATTTAACAAAACCATAAACAAGAGCATTATTACATGATGATGCCAACATAAACTAGCTATGACCCGTACTCATTTTAATGTCATTTATTGGAAAACAAAGATGAAGTTTTAGTTAGAGATATCGAAGTAGGAGTGATGTTTCTATCAAAATTCCCATAAGAAAGTCTAAGTAGTTTGATTATAACACCTAGTAATACACTATGAATTCAACCATTTGAATAGGCATCTACTAGTTATACCCAAGATTTGGTCCAAATACCACAATAAGACCACAATATGCTTATAAAAAGAAAATCTATTATGGACAAAAACATGGAATAGGTATAAAAACTGTACCAAACCTATCTCAACCTAGCTCATAACCTCAATTAAAGGTTTATTTATAACACGTCACTTATTAAGATAACTCCATAAATAGCAAAACAATTAGACGATTAGGGATAAACAAGTCAAAACATAGACCCCTTTAGACAAAACATGTTGGTTAGTGATATGTATAATGCCCATATTTATACAGAAGATAATGTTGATCAAAAATAAAATACCACTCAAAATATTGTGGATGATACACAAGTGTAGCTCAATTTAAACTAAAGTGGGTCTAAATTACCAACAAGAAATATACAACAAGTTCTTCCAAACAAATCCATGAATGGATTGCAAAAATAAGGGATATGTACACCTATTTCCCAAAATCAAAAAGTAATCTCTACTCAACCAACTACTTATTCAAGTGTGCAATAGGGGGAAATGAGCCAACAATGGACCAATTTATCACCATTACAAGTATAGAATACTTCACCACCTCAATAGGTGTAAACAAATGTTATACCATAATAAGCATAGACCAATATACCTTATCAATCATAAATGTTTCCTAACTAACAATGCATTCCTATTAGTCAACAAGTACTAGTTGGTGAACAAATGCTAAACCCCCATAAAATACCAAACTAATAATTTCTAAACCAGCAAGTGTCATTATAAAAACAAATTCCAAATCAACAAGTGTTGATTCAACAATAAACACCAATCCAACAATAGGTGTTTATCCAACAACAAGGTTCTTATGCACAACAAGTACTAAGTTCTCAACTATAATTTCCTTTCACCTAATGGGTATCACATGTGTAACAAGGATCCATCTACCAACACCTTCAACAATAGGGATCTAGTTAGTAACATGTTCCTTAGATTCCATAGGGTTTAATGAGTATGTAACGAATTCCTTCCTAAGCCCAATAATACCATCATATCCTATAGGTCCAAATGCCATTATTTCAGCCATAATTCACTAGATAGGGTTATGTATCTAACCCAAACCAAAATTTTCTTCAACAATAGCATATTCTATATCCATAGTATAATACTAATGCATGGATATGCATACCTAGTCATCTGACCAATTCAACTAACATCCCAAAATATACCTATCGTGTTCAAAGTAATCCACCTTTGGTCGCACAACCTCCACAACAACAAGCCATCCTTCTAATTTCCTAGCCCAAGAGTTGCAATAGATGAATGATGTGATTCAAGTGATACAAGTTGGAAAATAAATGAATAAATTTAAAAGGAAGAGATATGATCTTACCCATTTAACATGGAGTATCTAAAAATACCATTTCTACTAGTTTATGAGCCACCTAAGTTTGACAAATACAAGGGCAAAGGTGACCCTAGAGAGCATTTGAAAGAATTCTTTGTTGCCTACTAGTCAGTGTAATATAATGATATATATTTGATTCTACTCTTCTTTAGGAGTCTAGATGGATAAGCCTTAGAATGGTTGTTGAAATTACCAAAGAACTCTATACCCAACTTTGATGATATCTCAAATAAGTTTGTACAACACTTATCATACAATCTTGAGAATGAGATTACTGTTGTGGATCTAGGCCAATCTAAACAAAATATTGGTGAGATTTTATTTTCATACTTGTAATGATAGAGAGTCCTCACAAGCTGAAATATACATAATCTACCAAATAACTAGTTGGCCACAATATTTACTAGGAGCTTACACAGTGAGATATCTTACAATCTCAAGCTATAATGTGCTCACACATTTAAAGAGGTCATTTCAAAAGGAATATAAATTAAGAAAGCCCTTGTAACCAAAGGCATAATAAAGCTATCCTCTACCAATCAAAACCAAAAAAAGAATCAAGTCTAGAACTATAATCAAAACCAAACTCAAATACTGGCTTCAATTCCACCTAAAGCCAATAATAATGATAGGCCTAAACCCTAAAACCAAAAAAGAAATGTTATTATAAATGGGGTTACTAAATAATGACATGTTTAGATAGTGCAAACACCTACTGTCTATATACCTCCACCCACTTAACAACCTCTTCCTCCATAATTCAACTAGGACCTCCACAAAACCAACCACAACAAAATTAGATGAAATTATAAATCCCTCCCCTGAGGAGAAGACCACCCATCACCCAATAATTTAGTGACCCTAGTGAGCCTATAGAGTTTGTGTTCTGAAGATTGGTTCAAGCAACTATGATCAGTTGGCCTATACTAATTTCATTTCCTAAAGATACTCCTTTTCTTGATTAATAAAAGGAACATGAATTTTGTGAGTACCATCATGTTTAAGGACATTCCATAAGATGGTGTATCCAACTCAAACATTTAATTGAGAACATGTTAGAATATAGAGGGATAAAAATAGACACCCATGCTCCTATGAACAATCATAACTTAAATATCTAATATAATCCATTTCCCTAATATAATAATAACTACTAGTAGTACCAATAATAATAATAATAATAATAATAATAATAATAATAATAATAATAATAATAATAATAATAATCGTAGATTTATCCACCACAAAATTAGTAACAATAATGCTAGCCTAAAAAAAAATAGTAAAATGGTCAAAATTAAGGGAAAAATGATCAAACCAACCAATGAGGTCATCATGCTATTGCGTATACCTAAATTTTTTTGTAGGACACATTTCAAGTGATCACATTACCACCATCACTATCAACCCTATACTAACCACAAATAGACATGGATCTTTACATAATAATGCCTATTTTTTGAATAATATCTATCAAAATACTTATTCTAGTGGTTCTTCTATGGGCTATGTTGATAATTAGGAACCATACCATCCATGGATCATCATTCCAAGCCTCCATACCTACCCAATCAAATACCATATCTAAGTTTTATATTAAGATTGTGCAATCACACTTAATGAATAAGAGTCACTATTAAAGGACTAAAACCAAATCCTAAAAATGATCCTAATCAACCTTCTATGCTTATCATATATCAACCAATTAAAAAATCTAGGGGGGAGGCCTATGATACTATAGAACAATTGAACAAGACACCTGCACACATATCCTTCATGGATTTTTTTGCATACATATACTATCTACAAAGATGTCCCAAATGAGTTTTTGAACCAATCCCTTGTGCCAAATGATATAAGTCTAGACAAATTATAAGCCATGGTAGGACACTTGGCTCTTGGCCAACATCTCACCTTTGACGAAAGTGATGTCTTCTCTAGAAATTCTACATAATAATCCATTGTACATTGAAGTTGGTATAAAAAACCATAGAGTTAAACATGTCCTTATAAACAATGGTTTGGGTATCAACATTGTGTCTCTAAAGTTGGTCAAACATCTAAGATATAAAACAACCAAATTGTAGCCAGATACCATCTTTATCAGGGCATATGTTATTGAAGAGTAGGAGTCTCAAGGTACCATTAGCTTTCCAGTAGTCATTAGGACATTGAATCATGATACTCTATGCCATGTTTTAGATATATAAATATCATACAATTTGTTATTAGGTCAATAGTAGATCCATGAAATTAGGGCTATACTTTATACATTTCATAAAATTTCCACACTTGGGAATGGAAGTGACCATACCTATTGATCTTTAGCTATATCAGTATTATAAGCACTTTGAGGCTAAGTATAAAATGTAAAATTACTAGTTTGGCATGAATCCTATGCCCAAATTAGATACAAAAAAATATGATAAGGGAAAATCCATTGAATTAGGCCTATAAGATAATTATATTGACCTAACTAGCTTAACCTCTACCTATGCCATGCCTCCACTAGAAATTTTCAACCATTTCTATGTCACTGACAAAGGTATTAGAGAATATAACACCCATAATGCATTCCATATTGAAAAATTACCTAAAACTCTAAAAGCTTATGGGAGACCTAATGCCAAGACTACTAATATGGCATAGGACACCAAAATAAAATCTCAGCTAAACAAGCCCATTATTTTAAAACTAACCTCTAGTCAAGAATAGGACCCCTTAATAGAAGATGATTCATGGCTTTATATTGATGAGTTAGTTGGTTATTACCAAAGATCAAAGTATCATATTCCCAACTGGATTATGGATCACCTAGCTTATGAAGGCCAAGGCCTTGGGTTACATCAATAAGGCACTATCAAACTAGTTTTAATGATCAAATACAAGGGAAATTATGGTATCAAATTTAAACCACCTAGGGGTGATCTCACACCTAATTTGAGTTCCAACACTAATGACTAATGACGATAATGCCAAAAATGATACAAGGTCTAATTATAACATCTACGATGACCTTGTTGTTATAAAATTATTTTATCCCCATGTCATTTTCATTATTAGCCCTATTTAATAACCTTCAAATTTACCCCTTTACCACCCAAAATTGATTGACTTAGACCAAAAAGAGTTAACGATTCCATTAGATGAGTTCAAAAATAATGAGGCCATATATGACTTTTTGGGTTAAGGAGTCACATTCCTTTTGGAGACCACAAGAATGAATTTTCTATTAGATTGGATCTTGATGCCTACTCAGAGATTGAATGAACTTCCCTAGCTAAAAATAAAAATAAAATAAAAAATTGAGGTCTAAAAGTGAAAACCTCTTTGGGGCACTTTCTAAACAAGGAAAAAGTAAAGTGAAAGGTAAGTATCTTGGTGAAAAACTTGTTTCTAATACATTAAATGGGGTTGTTCAGCCCTCTTCCTATGAAGCACATGAGACCAATAGCCAATAGTCTATTTATGGATTGGATATCAGTACTGAGGAGTGGTAGGGTTTAGCATAGATTGTTTAAGATTGCTTTAAGGTATTTGTATCATGGTCAATGCCAACATTAAGAGTGATGAGTCCACACTATGACTCATTATAACCATGATATATCATCCTTCATAGCCATAAATATGCCATTTAGGTTGAGCATTGTATGTAGTCTTAGGGTTTATAACTAACTAAGGTATAAGATGAATACTTTTGTCTCTATAATTTTATGTGAGTCCATGTTAGCATTCTTTACATGATGTTCTAACTATTTATATGTTTAATATTCCATATTTTATATGTATAGGTATTATAACATCTAAATAAGAGTTTTTTTATGATCTCATAAAGACAAGGAAGTGCTATTTTTATGAACTGATCATTTGAGTAAAGTTGTATATTTTTATAGGAATTATATGGACTTTGATAGACAATTATAGATTATGATAGTCAAACTATAGATTATGAAAATCAAGCTATGAACTTTGAGAGTCACACTACCGACTCTCACAACTCACTATGGACTCTTCCAAAATAGGTTTCAAGGCATTTCAGAAGTTCCTTCAGCTATTTCATGATGATCTAGGACTCCTCTAGATACTTTAAATTTTTACATATGTTTATATATAGACTTTTATTTATGTGTATCTTTCCATTTATAGAAGATAATAGATATAGGTTGTAACTTTAGATAAGATGATATGAATACATTGTATATAAGATTTGGTAACCATATATGGTTAGTAAAAGTAGATATAAATCCCATGAGGATCTTCCTAATTATGTGTGGATCTTGTTGTAATACTCTTCTCTATTTTGGCCATATAAACCAATCTCTCTGAATATCCTCTTGTTTTAGTTAGTTAAATTATTACCTAATATTTAGGATAGTTAGTTTCTTTTGTATCTAATAAAAGGTGGACCCATGATTGATCTACAGAGAGTGAAAACATTGTAAGAATTGTCATTTTTGAATATAAAAAGATTTTATGGTAGAATACTCTTTCATTTATATGCATTAGTCAAGATAGCTTTCTAAGGATTGAATTGTTTTGACCCTGAATCCAAGGGTGAGCAAGGGCCCACTCCCAAAGGAGATATGATGTGTAATTTTGGTATTTATAATTTATTTATTTAAATATAATTCATATAAAAACTTTGTGTTATTGGATTGATAACTTGCATGTTAGAATATACTATTAATGTATGTGTGTTTTATAACAAGCATTTATCATTTCTTCAATTTTAGTAATCTTAATTTTATAACTTAGCTTAAAGTGTGGATTTAATATTTGTTTTTGGTGTATTTAATTTTTAATAGAATTATGTGATTGATTTAAAATCATTTCATTCAGTTTGGTTTGTTTACATTTTGAGTAAATGTGTTTCCTTCAAGCATTTACTAAAGACAATAAGAAGTAGGAAGTTAGGATAAATCAACACCAAAAACCCCTAACCAACACTGTTAGTTGAGCCTAATAAATGAATTTTTATAGAAAACCTTGGACATTGACCTTGATAATAATGAAACCAAAATAGATTGGTTAAATAAAGGGTTAAAAATGATGCCCATCATTTTTAGCACCATTATTGAGGTCTTCTTATAAAGTGTTAGTAAGGTAAACTCTTAAGCTAATGGTAAAAAACCAAAAATAGAATAAATTTCTCTCTTGTTAAATATAGGTATATGATTAGGCAAAGGGATTCACAAGGAAAGTTTATTCCAAAATATCCTCATCCTTTAGGAAAGAGAATCAAGGTACTTTAAAAAAAGATAGAAATATTGAAGAAAGAAATAAATGAATCTTTTAGAAGTACATCCCAAGATCTAGAGGAATTTTCCTCTACAAAAGTTGAATTTTCAAAAAAAGAACATGCAAAAGACCTTGAAGGATCTCCTCCTCTCAATATAAATCTATTTACAATAGGATACAATATAGGTCATGTAGAAAAACCTCACAAGAATCCTCCCGAGAGGACATTTTCTTACCGCATCATCGTTGAGAATGATGATTGAACAACAATGAAAAATATTTCCCCATCCAATATACCTACCTTTAAAGGTTTGTCCACTAAATACCTAGATCAATTCCTTTTTGAGTTCAAATTTATCTACCAAACTGATGACTACACTTTAGACAATCAAAATTTGAAACTCTTTCCCTCTACTTTGAAGGAAAGAGTAATGAGGTAGTTTATGTGACTAGAAAGAAACTTTATCATCACTTAGAGAGAAATGGAAACAATATTACTGAATAAATACTAATATTACTATAGGGTCAAGGATAGAAAAGAAGAATTCTTCAAGATAAAATATAATGAATATGAGAACCTTGAATATTATGTAGATCAGTTTGCTTTTGTTCACAATAAGTGTGGATATGAGTTATCTAAGGAAGTGATCAAAAATATTTTACTTAAAGGATAGGATGGTTATTTTAGGGATCATTTGAATCTTATGGGTAAGGGATATATTACAAAATTAGACTTATAAGAGATTACCTAACTATGTACGAGCTACTCTAGGAGAAAACCTAGTAGTAGGAGAGGTAAACTAGGGAAATTTAGTGATGCAAGCCAACTCATAGAGGAACTAGAAAATTTAAAATAAGATATAATGGTTCAAATAAACATAAAATTATATGTATTATAATCTAAGGATAAATCTAACACTTAACCACTAGAAATCTATTGTCCAAAGTGCAAATTAAAACATGCATTTAGAGATTGTCATCTAGACAAAATAGAAATCTATGGAATATGTGATGCTCAGGATCATGACGCAAGAAATTTTAGTCACCTTCCTAATCTTAAAAACTATTTAAAATAGAATATAAAAACCATAAATGATTTAAACCATGTACAAAGGCAAGGAAATGACTTCCCACAAAATCAATAATAATAGTTTGGCTTAAGGATTTTTGTTACATAATGACATGCACCTCTACAAATTTGGGTAGCACCACCTCAGTGGGGCAATTAAGAATGGATGACATAACCATGTATGATGCCATAACCTTTTTAAAAAACTTGTATATCCCAATTTCATTAATAATCACAGGTAAATCACTATTGGAACCCTAGTCTAAAATATAATCAATAAAAAATAAGGTTTCCACAACAATAAATGTTGATGGCTCCTTAGGGAACTCAAACACCCCTATAGAGAAAGTAAACCAACATAAATTACCTACTTATCCAATAAAAAATACAAATAATAGGTAGGTTTATGTAAATTAAAAATGTGAAACCATAAGGGTAGGTGCTATTGAATGTGCAGACATACATCTCAATTCAGGAAATTTTTTACAAAAACCTCAAATTATCATCATAAAAATGCCTTATGAAAAAGTAAGTTAATAGACTCAACTAGTGTAAGAAGAAGAGTTAGAATTAAAACCTATAAAATAGAGGAAGTCACCATAAATCCTCCACCTATTCCCTTTCTAGAAATATTAAAAGAAGTGGAAGACAAAAGGGAATCTAAATTAATTTAGGAACTCAGAAAACTCAATATAAAAATTCCATTATTTCAAGCCATTAGGGACATTCCACAACTCAATCAAGTGATAAAATTTTGTGTATTAAGACACTTGGTAGTAAAAGACAATATCCCAAGACTATACAATTAGATGGCAAGATTGATTATTTATTAGCAGGTAAGTTACTTTTACCCAAGTATGAGACCTAGGGAGTCTTATCATTTTTGTAATGATTGGAGATATTGAGATAACAAATGTATTGGCAGACTTAGGAGATATTATTAATGTAATGGCCATGGACACCGTTATAAATATCTCTCTAATAGATATGCAACTTGTTGTCCCCAAAAAATGTCACTCATTTTTGGGACAACCTATAGATTATTTTGGCCTTGCACAGACCAAAATTGTCTCTTCCCTTTTCAAAATTTGTAAATCCTCTAAATACTCACCTACAGTCAACACTGATCTAATGGTGCAAAAGCTAGCAAATGAAGTGCTAGCTCTCAGAAAGCAAATGGTACAAGGGATGTCATCCGCTCCTGCATATAGAGAAATGCCAAGGAGGACATTTCAAAATTAGGCATACCAAGGCCATGCTGCCAGGAATCAAGGAAAACTAAATCACCTTCCTCCTCTATAGAGGAACCTTGCCCTCGAAGCACCTCTAACCAACTCAATAGTTGGATACCTTGAAGCTAAATCAGATTTCTCATACCAGCCTGTGTTAAATCCTGAAGATGACACTAATATCTTCATTGAGGAAGAAGAAGAATTAGTTGGTGACTCCAACATTGGTTTCCTAAACTACCAGGATGAACCCAAAAGTGAAGGCAATGTAGCTGAGGGATCATATGTTATATTCACCTGGTCCATGAATCAATCAGCTCAACAAGTTGATAAAGAGAAGATAGAGGGGCAACCTCAACTAGCAAGTTCAATTGCTAAGTGTGGAACCACTCTACCTTTCTAGCCAAAGGACCTGGTGATTGCAAGAAGGGTAAGTACCTCAAATACCTCTATGCCTTCTACTTCAAATTTGTAGTCTAGTCTTCTCCCTTCCAAAAATCAAAAGGATGAATTCCCATCCTCTGCTCTTGGTGCATTCTAGGCATTTGACATAATTGACCATAAAAAGAAAACCAAAATTCAAATGCCTGAATTTGAATTTCTGCAGTCCCATCCTGAGCAATTAGATAAATTGGTTTAGTATGTGAAGAACCAAAACACCCCTATAGGACAAGACATTCCCAAGGTGACTCATGATTCTCCCAAGAATGCACCCACCAGGAACAACCTTGTCATTACTCCCCCTGTTGCTCTTGGTAGGACTAAAACTTTCTATGTCTCATTGCTGATAAACAGTCATCAGCTAAATAACTGCATCATTGATTCTAGAGATTCAGACAATGTCATGCCTACCAAAGTGGCTAAATCCCTTGGCCTCACACTAACTAAGATGTTTGGTAGATGCTTCTCCATGGAGAATAAGTAAGTACCTTTGCTGGGACAAATTAAGGATGCTTAATTTGCATTTGCAGTGTTCTCAGACAAAAGAGTCAAGATGACTGTCTTGGTAGCCAATGTCCCAGCATCATATGTCATCCTTCTTGGGTGGAATTTATATAGGGATATTGGTGGTGACTTGAGCATAGACTTATTTGAGGCAAGGATTCCAGTCAAAGGTGTTATGAAGAGGCTACTCCTTGAGAAGGAAGTGAAATACGTGGTTACCCAAACCTTAACACCTAAAACTAAAATTATGTTTGAGTCTTCAGGCATGGGTAACTACTTTCTATCCATGGATGAAGTTCATGAGGCATCTGATGAAGCTCCTATAGCTGACAACTTGGAAATGCATTCAGCTAGAATAGCAAAAGAATTGGCAGAGCACAATGCAAGTGTGGAAGTTTCTCCCCCTCTGAATAAAGAAGAATCCAAAGAAAAATTAGTATCAAATGAGGTATGGATTCTTGAATTTGATGGCAACTGCTCCTCCACTAGTTTAAGAGTAGGAGTTGTGTTGATATCTCCTCAAGGAGATATTTTTCCTTCATCCTACAAGTTGTAGTTCAACAACATGAATAACATAGCTGAATATGAATCTCTATTGCTTGGATTGAGGGTTGCTCGAGAGAAAGGCATCAAGCTCCTTCATGCTAAAGGAGATGCTAAACTAGTGGTTTGTCAAGTGAGAAACTTGTACCAAACCAAGAATAAAAGATTGCATCACTACTATAATCTAGTCTGAGACCAAATTGAAAGCTTTGATGCTTTCAACATCTCTACCATTCCTAGAGAATTCAATGACCAAGCTGATGCATTGGCTGTTTCAGTTACTCTCTTGGTCCCTCACCTAGACTTCAAAGGCAACAAGTACACTATTGAGCTGGTCTTTAGACCAAGTGTACCTAATAATGCCAATCATTGGTAGGTGTTTAATAATGACAACCAAATAAGTTTTTATGGGCTTTATAGGATGAAATCTATGGACTCAACATGCTTGAAATTAATAGGTTCAAAAGGTTTGATGGCTTTAACAAGTAAATTTCTTTGAAAAAGCGAGTTTCCAACACTTATACATTTCTAGGCTTGGTTCATTTGGTTGATTCAATCAAATGATTCAAAGGAGTGTGTTGAAGAAAAATATGAGAGGAAGCTACCAAGTGTCATCTACCAAGACACATTATGATTTGCTTCTCAAAGGAGCGAAACATGCCACATGTCCCTTGTAGAGTTTCGTGGAAGGTGACAAGTGCTAGCTACATAAGGTTTCAATATCTTTTTCTCAAAGCAACAAAATGTGCCACGTGTCATCTATAAAGCTCAGTGGAGGCTGCTAAGTGTCAACGGCTGTTGTATCTTCCCTTGGTTTCATTATCGAGTGATGAAGCTCTTACAAGTGACAACTTGGGAATGCATTTAGCTGGAACAACAAAAGAATTGGCAGAGTGCAATGCAAGTATGGAAGTTTCTCCCCCTCTAAATAAAGAAGAATCTAAAGAAAAATTAGTATTAAATGAGGTATGGATTATTTAATTTGATGGTAGCTATTCCTCCACTGGTTTAGGAGCAAGAGTTGTGTTGATATCTCCTCAAGGAGATATTTTTCCTTCATTTTACAAGTTGTAGTTTAGCAACATGAATAACACAGCTAAAAATGAATCTTTGTTGTTTAGATTGAGGGCTATTTGAGACAAAGGCATCAAGCTCCTTCATGCCAAAAGAGATGCTAAACTAGTGGTTTGTCAGGTGAGAAACATATACCAAACCAAGAATGAAAGATTGCATCACTATTGTAATCTAGTTTGGGACCAAATTGAAAGCTTTGATGCTTTCAGCATCTCTACCATTCCTAGAGAATTCAATGATCAAGCTGATGCACTGGCTATTTCAGCTACTCTCTTGGTCCCTCACCTAGACTTCAAAGGAGAAAAGTACACTATTGAGCTAGTCTTTAGACCAAGTGTACTTGATAATGCCAGTCATTGGTAGGTGTTTAATAATGATAGCCAAATCATTACCTTCTTGGAGCAAAAAGATAGCTTTGAATGGCTACATTTTGAAGGCAGTGAACCTCAAAAGTGTGAACCAACTCCTGAATCAAATTCAGACATAGGTGAAGACTTCTTGCAACTTAAAGGGAATAAGATTCCCAAAGGCTTGGTTTCCCTTGAGAAGCCATTTGATAAACACGACTGATTCATCAAATTGTAGCAAATGAATTCAAGCTCCTCTCAGGAGTTTGATCAAGTAAATTTGGGAACCAAGGGAGATCCCAGGATGGTTAACATTGGTAAATGTTGTACTCTTGAGGAGAGGTTCAAGTTCACCACTTTACTCAACCAATACATGGACATCTTAGCTTACTCCTATGATGACCTAAAGTCACTCTAGCCTGATGAAATTTGACATGACATTCCTTTCAAGGCTGATTCAGCACCTTATAGGCAAAAGTCCAAGCAATATAATCTAAAAATATTAGGTACCATTTTGTTTGAGATCCAAAAAATGCTAAATTCCAAGATAATCTTCCTAATCCATCATTCTACATGGATTGCCAATATAGTGCTTGTATAGAAGAAGAATGGTGAAATTTGCCTCTATGTGGATTTTAGGAATTTAAATCAATCATCCTTGAAGGATAACTACCCTTTGTCAATCATGGATCAAGTGCTTCAGATAGTGATGGGTTCAGAGATGTTATCAATGCTCGATGGCTTCTTAGGATATAATCAGGTTGAAGTTGGTGAGGCAGACTAGCACAAGACTGCCTTCACCACACCTTGGGGCACATTTACATATAAAAGGATGCCTTTTGGCTTGATAAATGTTGGTGCCACCTTCTTAAGAGCAATGGAATTTTCCTTCAAGGATGAGATGGGTAAGCTCATCATAGTTTATCTTGATGACTTGACCATCTTTTCTAAGCATCACCCAGATCATGTGTGCCATTTGCAACAAGTGTTGGAATGCTACCGCCATAATGAAATTTCCTTAAACCCCAAGAAGTCAATTTTTAGAGTAATAGAGGGGAAACTTCTCAGACACATTATGTCAAAAGGAGGCATAAAGATTGACTTAGACAGAGTCAAGTCTATCCAAGAGCTTACCTTGCCCACAAGTAAGATTATTGTTCACTCTTTCTTTGGAAAGGTGAATTTCTTATGGAGGTTCATCCCTGATTTTGCTAAGAATATTAGACATATTGTAAACATGATGAAGGGAAAGGCCACCTTTAGCTAGACTGAAGAAGGCAAGTCTACATTTGAGGGTATCAAGACTGTCATTACCCACACCCCAATTTTGGTTTGTTCAGATTATAACAAAGATTTCTCCATATACAGTTATGCTTCAGAACACATGCTTTCAGTAATTTTGGTTTAACAAAATAAATAAGGTATGGAATCTCCCATTTACTTCATGATCTATCCTCTCAAATCTCAAGAGCTGAAATAATCAAACATGGAGAAGCATGCTTATGTAGTGGTGAAGGCAGTAAAACATTTCTGCTTCTACATCTTGAATTCACATACTACTGCCTTGGTTCCTAACACCACGGTCAAATCCATATTGAATCAGTAGGAGTTTGGGATGAAAAGAGGCAATTGGGTTACAAATATCCAGGAATTTAATCTGGTCATCAAGCCAACAAAGCTGGTATAGGGAAAGGGGCTATGCCAATTAATTGCTGATAATAAGCCAGAAGGAATAGAGCATGAAGAGTTAGAAGAAAAAGACATGCCAATATTCCTCTTTTTCTCCACCACGAATGAGTGGTATTCAGGTATTTCTCATTTCCTTACTTATGGTGAGTGTCTTGCTCACCTATCTTAAAAAGAAAGGAGGACTATCAAGTTGAAACCTGCCAATTTCATCATTTGGGACAATGGCCTGTACAAGAGGAGCCTTGATGGAGTGTTCCTCCGTTGTGTAGACAAGGAACAACAAAGCCAACTTCTAAAGTCCTTCCACAATTTGGCTTGTGAAGGATATTTCTCCACTCCTATAATTGCCAATAAAATTTTGTGGGCTAGGTATTACTGGCTAACTCTCTTTCAAGATGCATATAAGTGGGTAAGGAAATGTGAACTATGTTAGTAGTTTATTGGAAGACCCAAGCTGGCTGCCCTACCTCTCAAACCAGTGATCATAGAAGAGCCATTCCAGCAATGGGGCATTAATTTCATTGGTGCTGTAAACCCATCTTCAAGTTTTGGACATGACTATGTCCTTATAGCCGTAGATTACTTCACCAAGTGGTTGGAGGCTATCCCAACCAAACATGCTACTTCAGAAGTAGTGTGTAATTTCATCAAAGAGAACATCATTGCCAGGTTTGGGGTCCCAATCAAAATTTTCATAGACAATGCAACTTGTTTCAATTCCCAAGAGATTAATCAATTCTATTTTTACTATGGGATCACCCTCTCTCACTCTTTTGATTACTTTCCACAAGGGGATGGACAAGCTGAATCAAGCAACAAGAACTTGGTGATTATCATCAAGAAGCTGGTAGGTGACAACCAAAGGACATGGCATAAAGCATTGGTTGATGCCCTATGGGTAGATAGAATTACACCAAAAAGGGCAATTGGTATGTCTCCTTTCCAACTTCTTTATGGTATTAATGTTGAGATACCAACACCTTAGAATTGCCAGCATTGAAATTGGCTAAGGAAATTAAAGATCAGACATATGAAATCCCCCTTGATAAGAGGATCATGTGCCTGACTAAGCTGGATGAGTAGAGAACTATGGTGGTGGACTGAATTAATGCCCACCAAAGTCTGGTGAAGAAACTCTTTGACTAGAAAGCAAAGAACCATGATTTCTAGATTGGAGATCAAGTCTTACTATGGGACAAAAGGAGAGAGCCAAAGGGGATGCATGGAAAGTTTGATTCTCTTTGGATAGGCCCATTTATTATCCATCAACTCAATGGTGAGAACAACTTCTTATTGAAATATCAAGATGGCATGCTCTTTACTCTACCTTAAAATGGGCAGCATTTGAAGCACTTTAATTCTTGAAGTGTCAGATAAGTTCACCTATACATATGTATATCTGTATATTTTTTGTTTCTACTTTGTGTTGTTCATTTTCATTTTTTTGAGCCTTTCTTTTTGGGTAGCATGACTCCATAGCCGAATGGCATATTTCAAAGGCACTGGAGATTCTGGTTTCTACTCCCCCCAGCTGTTCCAAGTTTTCAACTAAAGGAAGTTCCCCAACTAGAGCCAACTATTGTCCCAAAAAAATTTCACTCATTTTTGGGACAACCTACAGACTATTTTGGCCTTGCACAGACCAAAATTGTCTCTTCCCTTTTTGAAATTTGTCTTAAACATTTAAATTCCTCATTTTTCAAGCTTCTCAGTTTCCATGGGCTTTACAGGATGAAATCTACAGACTCAACATGCTTGAAATTAATAGGTTCAAAAGGTTCAATGGCTTTAACAGGTAAATTCCTTCGAAAGAGTGAGTTTCCAACACTTATACATTTCCAAGCTTGGTTCAATCAGTCAGTTTAATCAAATGATTCAAAGGAGCGCATGAAAGAAAAAGATGAGCGGAAGCTGCTAAGTGTCATCTGCTAAGACACATTATGATTTGCTTCTCAAAGGAGTGGAACATGTCCCTTTTAGAGTTTCATGGAAGGAAATAAGTGGTAGCTATGAAAGGTTTCACTATGTTTTTCTCAAAGCAACAAAACATGCTAAGTGTCATCTGCAAAGCTTGGTGAAGGCTGCCAAGTGTCAACGGCCACTGTATCTTCCTTTGGTTTCATTATCAAGTGAGAATTTTGGTGGGCCCTGGATGAGTTGCTAAAAGAGTAAGCAGAGTGCTCTAAGTGTCATAGTCTGTGTGATTGCTAAAATAGAGTGAAAGTTGCCACATGTCCCTGCTAAGACTCAGTGAAAGCTGCCAAGTGTTGACATCTGTAGTTATTAAGTAAGGACTGTGGTGGACCCCAGGTAAGTCACATGAACAAGCAAAATGTGCCAAGTGTCATTATATATGTAAATCCAAATGAGTCCTGAATGTTTTTGTAGCATTTCTAAAGCAGCAGAATGTGCCATGGGTCAAAAATGTAACACTCCCAATTCAAAGACATAGAGCCAAGGAAAGATTTCCTTTGGAAAAATTGTCTGAAGGAATTCCTTCATACTTTTTGTCTGAAGGAAATAAAGGATCAAGCCTAACCAAAGAAATTAAACCCAAAGGCCACCTGAAAGATCTTGAAGGGTAGGTACCCTTATGGGGGGCACTCAACACTTAGAAAGGAGCTTTTCCAAAGACCCGAAGGGGCACTCAACACTCAGCAAGTGGAAAAGACATGAAATAATTGCTAAAGAGGATGACGGACCCGTAACCATCAAATTTAGGACAACCAATTAGCCGTTAGCTTTCAAGTGATGACGGACCCAAAGATGTCAAATTTGTGACAATAAAATAGCTGTTGATCTTCATAGACTTAAGTGTGAACCCAAAGAAATTTAAAGGCTTAAGGCTAGAAGGAAGATAAATCTAGGAAGGGAACAAAGAGCCAACTATAGAAATGGACAAAATAGTCCAAGTGGCAAAGGAAGGTGTTGACTCAAGGAGTTACTCTAGTGGTTGACATAGTGTCTATGAATTGATCATCAAGAGGTGCAAATAGTGAATGGTGCAACCTATTTTTCTTCACTTTGCATTGATGAGTAGATAAGCTACGTGAATGCCTTGAAGGAGCGGTCTTGTCTATAGACAAATGGCATGGCCTATGTTCTAAATGCCTGAAGTTAGAATAGGAGCTGACATAACATTGTCTATCAAGTGGCTTCCTCTTCCCAATGCTGGGAATGCACATGGGCCACTTGTAAAAGGGCACTAAAAGTCTTTTCCAAGAGGGGCACCTTCTTTTTCTCTCTTCTCTATATATATTGTAACTTCTCATTTTGAAAAGGGAGATCTTACCTTTACCAGAAGCAAAACTCTGCCCAAACTGAAAGGCATTATTGAGACTTTGAGCTCAGATTATTGTTCATATTTCTTTGATTGAATGAGAAAGCAAGTTACTTGCAAACTTTATGCTATTATAGCTTGTGTTACTTTAGGAAATTGTTCCTATGTCTATTTCCTAGAAGCATTCTTATTTATTTGATCCAACAAGCAGAACTAGTGGAAGTAATTAGGAAGGTGTCTTGAAACCAGTTACTTTCAGACTTTGTGTTGACATAATTGTTTTCAGTGTGTGTTTTTAGTTTCTTTCTATGTAAAGGACCTTGGGATGACTTTGTGCCCCCATTTTTCTTTGTATTTCACTCTTGGGCAGTCAAGGTGGAGACTTTGTGCTACATCTTAGATTTTTGGTTACTCTGTACTCTGTTACCAGTTACTTATCCTGCCTGAAAGAACTCTTGCTATCACCTACAAGAACACTTTTGAAACAAGAGAAGTTCCTTTAGTGTTTTCACCAAGATTTTCTCCTCTATTTGTTAACATCATCTCTGAAAGAAGAGAGATGGATGGTGTATCCTACCCTTGAGTGTTGTTTTTTGCTTATTTATATAGTATATAGCTCTTGCATATTCATAGGAAACCTCCCCTTGATGAGAGGAGAGATTTGTCCCCTATTGATGTAGTAAACCTGCACACCTGGTTGACCAATCTCCCTATGCTATGGTTGAAGAGACCTATTTTTCTCACCAGTTAGCTGGTTGACAAAATATTCACCCAACACAACCCATCACCACAATCATACAAATGGTAGATCATTCTACTGCTAAACCAGAAGGTGTCATTGAAGATATAACATTAACTATAGAGTCATGGGAATACCCCATTGATTTTATTATTTTCTAGACTAAAATCAAATAAATTGGATACCCATTGATGGAAGGCCTTGGTTATCAATATTGCCATCTCTGATTGATTGTAGATCAAGAGATATGACCATCTCAAATGGTCTCAAAGCAAAACACATTTCTTTATATCTACCTGCACAACCATCAATCAATTTATTAAAATAGTTATGGGTAGATCAAATTGAAGAAAAATGTGATAATATATCCTCTCTAACTATGGTCATAAGCACTGATAATGTGGAATAAATAGAGGATGAGTTAACAAAAAGTATAAAAAATTCTATGGACTTTAACAGTCCAACTATGCACCTTATGAGTTCAACTACAAACCTTTTCAGTCTAGTTATGAACTTTTAGAGATGATACTATAATAAGACCACTTCCCATATTTATTAATGTCCATCATTTCCAACCTCTTCTAATATTATGTACTACCATAGGGACATCCAACACAATGTTATGAAATGGGCACATGAAGGTTAAAATGCATTTTTGATAGCATTTCATTGTCCTTTAGTTGGAGTGATTTCTCTAAGAGATAAATTCTTCAAAGATGTTATTAAATTCCATATGTTGTTTCCACATCCTTGTCATCTCAAATATTTAATGAGTGAATTCAGAAAAAGAGATTTTTCTCATCTAGGCACTAAGCAAATAACAATGGCACTAGGGAAGTTACTCAACATAAAAAGTTGGTTAACAAATGATTAGGATGTAAATGTCTTTGATGTATCAAGAGAACATACTAAATATTTTTCTTTGGAATATCAAGACATGAAGGGAATACATCCAAGTGTATGCACCCACCATATCTACATAGATAACATTAAACTAGTGAGGCAACCTTAGAGAAGAATTAATCTTGTCTTAAGAGACATTGCAAAAACTAAGATAGAAAATTTTCCAGAAGTGGGATTCACTTATCCTATTTTTGACATCCAATGGGTCTCTCCCTTAGTTATTATTCCTAATAAAAATGGTAAATGGAGATTATGAATAGACTACAAGGAACTAAATAAAGTAACCATCAAAGATTATTTTCCTTTACCATTTATTGACCAAGTACTTGACAACTTGGTAGGGAAAAGATACTTCTCTTTCTTGGATAGTTTTAGTGGATACAATCAAATAAAAATGGCACATAAAGATTAGGATAAAACATCCTTCACTTTTCCGTGGGGACATTTACATATAGGGTATTTCCCTTTGGTTTGTGCAAAGCACTTGCTACCTTCCAATGAGTAGTATTAGCCATATTTTAAGATTTAACCAATGATTGTTTGGAAATTTATATGGATTATTTTACCATTCAGGGAGAATCCTTTGATCAAAGTATAAATAATCTAAGAAAAGTACTAAAAATATGTAAATAACACCATCTATCCTTGAGTCATGAAAAAGTCTGATCATGGTAGAGGAAGGAATAGTTTTAGTACATCATATTTCTACAAAAGGAATCCAAGTGGATCTAAAGAAAATTAAAGTCATTTTAAACTTACCTATCCCTCAAAACCATACTGATATCAAAATATTCTTAAGCCGTGAAGGATATTAAAAAAGCTTTATAGAATATTTCAATAAAATTGTTGCTCTAATGTTTGCTTTACTAATAAAATAGAGTGATTTTATTTGGATTCCAGATTGCCAACAAGCCTTTGAAACTATTAAAGAGAAACAAAGTGGGTCATGTACTTTCTTAGGCCCATAGAATAGCCTTCTTAAGGCAATGAGTATTTGTTGGTATGTGTAGATTATGTGACCAAATGGGCTAAATTACAAGCTCTTCCATTTTTAAGAGATGATGTAGTAGCATACTTTTTATACTCCAAGATCATGCAAACATTTGGAGTACCTAGAGAGATAGTGTTTGATCAAGGACTCTAATTCATGTCCAAACTGATTTAAGCATTCACAAAGATTTACCAAGTCAACCATAGGAAGTATTCTCCATACCACCCATAAGGAAATAGATAGATATATGTTACCAATAGAGAATTAGAGAAATCCTTACCAAGATAGTAAATAGTAACAGGAAAAATTGGGAATCCAAGCTTGTAGAAGCTGTATGGGCATACAACACAACGTGGAAGACCACTATTGGTTTTTCACCATATGAATTAGTATTTGGTAAAAAACCTCTCCTTTCAATTGAATTTGAAATGCAAACTTTAATAACTACACTAGAAGTAGGTATTGACTTGGATGAAGCATAGAGAGAGAATTTTATAATGAAATGAGAGTAGAAGCTTTAAAATAGACATAGATGATGTATTACCAAAGGAAATAATGGCATGATTTACACATTAAAGATAATTCAAAGGAGACTAGGCACTTTTGTATGATTCTAAGTACCGACACTTCAAAGGCAAGTTGAGAATTAGATGGTTAGGACCATTTCATATAGAATTTTTTTTTGTTAATGGTTCAGTACAATCGATACCTATAGATGGTAATGAGAAGATACTCCTAGTCAATGGACATAGGTTGAAGCTATATTAGAAGCCTTCTAGTAAAAAAGAATTCATCCATATGGTATACAATGAGTTTGGTTTCATTGAAGAACTCAAATCTTCCATGATAATTGATCCTTGAAGACAAGATGGTCGTAATAAAGGAAGGGGATTCACCTCTTCTCTAAAAAAGTAAAAAAAAATAGTAAAAAATAATAAATTTCAATATTGAAAATCCTTAAGGATGTTATTGAGAGTTATGACCAGAAAACCAACTTGCTAGATGATCATGTATTGCAAAATGAGGCTTGACCAAAAAATCAGCAAATGGCTTGTCAAGGGCAAAAAACTAAAAAAATTCAAAAAAGTGAGTTCAAAAATTTAGGATTAATTATCATCTATGATTGATTATCCTTGTTCCCAAAGTCATAAAAAATGATGTTACTTTATTTTGTACCATTATTCAAACTAATCCATTTAATTTATTTTTATTTTAATAGGTAAATAAGGACAAGGAAGGACAACATCATGAGTGTTAGAGGTTTAATATTTATTATTTTATTAAGGGTTAGATTTTAAGTTTCTAAGTCTGCAAGTATATGCTCAATATTTTGGCAAGACTCCATAGTTTTTAAGTGAAGGATGTGTGTGGAGCTACTCCTAAGACATTCCCATGTCAATAGGGAATCTTTTTATAAAGTTACCTTTTGATAATTGACTAAAAACTATAGGCTTTGTCCTGTCAAGTAAAAATCACTTCCATGATGACCTTATCTTTGTCATCACATCACAACTCACGTGGACAAGTAATTTATAGAATACTTTGTGTCATGATGATTATAAATGGATAAAATATATAATAATAAGTAATCATTATCATTTAATTACACAATAAGCTTACATTGTCATCATCACACCACACACTTGGAGAGATTCAAGCTTTATTTGTAACACTAAGACAAAAAGGGTACCATTGAAATCATAATCCATTACTTAAACCCAATGAAGTGCCATTTTCCTTGTTGAGCATAGCTATAAACTATTGTGATTGTAATACTTGAAAAATTTATAATGGGATAGAAGAAGAAATATGAGCCCAAATCTATAGAAAGTTTCTCAGGAGATGAACAAGTAAAAGTGATGTGTGAAGCTATAGGGTAGCTCAAGTTTCTAATGAAATTCTAGGTATTCAGTGAAACCCTTGTCATAAATTTTATTCTCCACTTGAAGACAATTTTTTCCACTATTATAGGTGTAAAAATTCCATTCTCCAACCAAGTCATTAGCTCATTGTCTAGAATTTTGGATCAAGGGGCTAGGATCGTAGGAAGATCTTATTTCAATGACCTCATCCACATTTTACATGGTGAGGGATAACCAATGCCAGAGTGTGTTCATGATGTCAACATAAAAATTAAAGGCATCAATAGAGATTCTTTATCAAAACCATGGAGGTCTGTATCTTTTTAGCTCATCAAATATCTCACTTGTGATGGATAGTGTAGTGTTTTGAGTTGTGTTATGATGAGAAAGTTGATTCATTTGAGGTATAGTTTGCAACACCCCAATATATAATCAACTTACCTTAGTTTTTTTAGGGTATATACAAGTAATGGCCATAAGGTACCCTAATAATGCATACTCTATCTACCATCATGGACTTATTTAGTTGATCATCCAACACCATTTTCTTCATCAAGAATATGGCACAGAAGCATGGAAAAATTTTTGTGAGGAAAATAAGAGGAAACATCTAAATATTTATAAGATCATACCATAAGATCCTTTTGCTTATACCTATAGGGATTTAGCAAAGGCCTCTTCCTCCAAATCATATACTCCTAAACTAGTCTAGAGTATAAGATCATCCTTTAGGGATATTGTACCTAGACTTACATATCCCCTCAATGTGCTTATACCACTAGAGACAAGAAGATTAATACTTAGGTCCTCAATAAGAAACCCTAAGCCATCTTCTCAACCTACTTTTACGTAGGAATCCATTCAGATCATATAAGATGAACCTACTATAGAAATTGTTCCACATTCAACACCTTAGGAGGTTTCACATAAAGAAATTATTCTTCTCATTTAGAAGAGAATAATAAATTTGATATTAGCTAATGACAATGATGAATTAATTATTGCATAAATTCTTAACAACCTATGGCATGAATCCAATGATAGTGTGGCATAAGATAAAGAGGAATCCTTTTCCATAATATGTTTTTGAAGGAATTGTTCCTATTACCTCAACACAAATATCCATTGATAAAGGTAAAGATACCATGATTGATGAAGAAGCCAACCATCAAAGGAAATAGAAGATGTAGAACTACATTATGCCCTGGCATTATCCCAACTGGAAGCTATAGTCAAAAAAGATGTAGAGGACATTAATTAGCTAGTATCTTTAGTTTAGCGTAAGTATTTTTTTATCTCTTTTATTGAAAAATGTATAAATCATTCAAACTTAGTAGTTTGAGAAGGGTGAACAGATAGAATCCTTACATAAGAAGTTAGATGAATCTAAGAATGAAGCTATTGATCTATGGAGTTATACCCAGAAAATTGAAGAAGATAATGTGTCCTTGAGAAGGAATATCCTCAAATTTGAATAGGAAAATACAACATTGAAAACATAAATAACTTCCATCTCTTATAATGTGTCCCCAAAACCTATGGTAGAACAAGGTTGCCAAACCATTATATCCTACCCTAATGTTAGAAGTCACTAGGAACAAACTTGTTTTGAGCTTGGAGAATTGAAGAATTAAAAAAAATTTATTAATAATGAGAAATAAAATTTTCAAGAAGACTTGATACGAGCATAGTAATAGGAAGAACAAGCTAGACAAACTATATAGTTTAATTATCAGCTTGGTGAAAAGATTTTAGCTTGTAGGATCCCATCTCCTTCCTATAGTTTATTCTTGCATGAGAAATTTTGTAGATGGTATTTAATCCAAATATATTGTGGATTTCCACATGAAATTAACACAAGTGAAGAATTATTAACAATATATTAGAAAAGTACTCCTGACAAACATGAATTATTATGTAAATTTATCTATGCAATATTATTCTGGAAAACATTAATGATTTATTAGTTAATCTATTTGTTGGTGAGTTACAATTGAGATCCCTTATCTCCACCTATATAAATCAAATATCATTGAAATATAGATATAATGATCATGTGAGTACTGTAAGAGAAGTTGGTATATGCATCAGACCCCAATTTGGTAATACACGACAAATAAAAGAAAAAATCAAAAGCTTCTATTTTAAACATTTTGAAATTTGTGATAATTATATTCATGCTCTATAGGATGGTATTATCAACTTTAAATTGTTTTTTCAACATTTATTTGATCAATTTATAATTGTCTGTAGTCAATGCTGAAATCTATTGACAATTCCTTTGAAAAGGAAAAAAGTTCTCTCTCCTACTACTATTAAATGGACCCTGAGGAAAGTTGAGGCCATCACTTAGATCATTACCAATGTAATCCAAAAATGAGGACAAAAATTATGGATTGGGATGATATTTAGACCACCTCTATTGCTTTTTCCCATGTCTTCATGAGAGAACATAGGGCCATAGTTTGAAAAACAATTTATTCTTTGGATTCACTTTGTTAATAGGGATATGGGATTTACTTCTCCTCATGAGAAAATATTACAATATTTATATTCCATATATGATCTCAGCCTCAAGTTGGAGTAGATAATCCACACTTATTAATATAGGAGAATATATTTTGCAATGGGACTTGCAAAAGGTAAGGTGTGTGGGAAATGATGAGTCCATACTATGACTCATTATAACCATGATATATCATCTTTCACAACCATAAATATATCATTTGATTTAAGCATTGTATGTATTCTTAGTATTTATAACTATCTTAAGGTATGAGATGAATGTTTTTGTCTCTATAAGCTTATGTGAGTCTGTGTTAGCATTCTTTACATGATGTTCTAACTATTTTCATGTTTAGTCTTCCATATTTGATATGTACAGGTATTACAAAATCTAAATAATAATTTTTCTATGATATCATGATTATAAGGAGGTTAAATTACCATGAAATGTTCATTTGAGTGAAGCTCTTTAATTTTCCAGGCATTCTATGGACCTTGACAGATAGCTACATATTATTATAGTCAAGCTATGAATTACGATAGTCAAGCTAAAGACTTTGACAATCACGCTATATATTCTCATAGTTCTTCATCCAAAACATGTTTCAAGTCATTCTAGAAGTTCCTTCAGCTATTTCATGATGATCCAAGACTCTTTAGATACTTTATATTTTTACATATGTCTATATATAGGCTGCTATTTATGTGTAGCTTTCCATTTATAGAAGCTAGTAGATATAGGTTACAACTTTAGATAAGATGATATGGATACATTGTATATAATGTTTGATAACCAGATATGGTTGGAAACACTAGTTGTAAATCCCATGATGATCTTTCCAACTATGTATGGATCTTGTTGTAACACTCTTCTCTATTTTGTCCATATAAACCAATCTCTTTGAATATCCTTTTGTTTTAGTTAGTTAAGTTGTTACCTAGTATTTAAGACAATTAGTTTCTTTTGTATCTAATAAAAGGAAGATCCATTATCGATCTATAGGGAGTGAAAACATTGTAAGAATAGTCATTCTTGAGTATAAAAAGATTTTGTGGCATAATACTATTTCATTTCTATGAGTTAGTCAAGATATATTTTTAAGGATTGAATTGTTTTGACCCTAAATTTAAGGGTAAGCAAGGGCCCACTCCCTAAGGAGATAAGACTGTAATTTTGGTATTTATAATTTTTTTATAATTTGTTTTTTTAGCTAGTATTAATATAAAAACTTTGTGTTATTGGATTGATAACCTGCATGTCAGAATAGATTATTAATGTATGTGTGTTTTATAAAAAGCTTTTATCATTTCTTCAATTTCAATAATCTTAACTCTACATCTGAGATTAGAGTGTGGATTTCATATTTGATTTCAATGTGTTTAGTTTTCAACAACATTGTGTGATTTATTTCAAAGCATTTCATTTAGTTTGGTGTGTTTACATTTTGAGAAAGTGTGTTTATTTAAAGTATTTACTTAATAAAATAGGAGGTAATAACTTAAGATAGATCAACACCAACAACCCCTAACTAATAGTATTAGCTGAACCTAATAAATACCTTGTTGTAAACAACCTTAGACACTAGCCCTGGTAAGAAATGACACCAATATAGAGTATTTAAATGAATGGGTAAAAATGATGCCCATCAAGGAGATTATAATTTATCCTACTTAGGATATTAGAAGAATCAATCCATCTAAAGGAATTTTATGTTTCCAATCAATTCAATTCCTTTCCAACTATTATAGATGTTGGTTCTACATTTCTAGTGGTGGACACTTTAGAGGTGAATATCAGGTCTCTAAAATACCCAAAGTGGATTAAAGTAGGTGTATCCATCACTAAGGAGGATCATGAAGATTTTATAACCCTTTTGAGGGAATTTGTTGACATATTTGCATTGGCCTATTTAGACATGCTAGGTTTAGACCCCACCTTAGTTGTAAACCATCTCATTATACATCTTGATGCTAAACCTATTAAATAGAAGTTATTTAAGATGCATCCTTGTATTTCTATGTTAATAAATAAATAGTTGGAAAAAATCTTAGACAAAAATGCATAAGGAAAATTGACTATTCAGAGTGGATTTCAAACATTATGTCAGTAAATAAAAAGCCACAAGGTATTAGGATCTACACTGATTTTAGAGATATAAAAAAATCCTACCTAAAATATGACTTTCTTCTACCTATTATTGACATGATAGTTTACTCAATGGTTGGTTATGAAATTCTTTCTTTAATGGATGGATTTTTAGGTTATAATTATATAAGAATAACACCAAAAGATAAACACAAGACAATGTTCACCACTATGTGGGGAATATTTTATTATCAAGTAATGTCATTTGGACTTAATAATGCTAGAGCCACTTACCAAAGAGCTATTAAAATGTTTTTTCATGACATGATGCATGAAATTATTGAGGACTATGCCAATGATATCCTGGGTAAATCAAAGACTTATGCCGAGCACTGAATTTTGATACACATGATCTTTGAGAAACTTTGTGAGTACAACATTAAGCTTAATCCAAAGAAATGTGTATTTGGTGTTAATTTTTAAAAAATATTAGGTTTCATTGTCTCTAATAGGGGCATTAAATTCAACCTAACCAAAGTACATTAAATTAAAAAAATTCCACTAGCATCTACCTTGAAGTAGCTTTGTAGTTTGCAGGGAAAAATTAAATCTATTAGGCATTTCATCTAATAATTATCCAAAAAATGCCATTCATTTATGAAATCTTAAAATAAATGTGTTACTTTTTACTAGAATGAAGAGTTTCAAAAAGCATTTGATTAACTTAATAAATATCTTGCCAACCCACCTATTTTGTTGCCACCAACACCAACCAAGCCATTACTTCTTTACCTGTCGGCAACTAAGAATGCCCTGGGGGCACTTTTGGCATAGCATGATGAATGGGGAAAGGATATTTCAATTTATTATCTCACACAAACATTGGTTATGTATGAACATAATTATATGCTAATTATAAAAGCTTGTTTAGTAATCGTGTTTGTAGCCTAAAATCTACATCATTATATTCTAAACAACAAGACCATTATTATCGCCAAAGTAGATCCACTCAAATATCTAATTTCCAAATCAACTCTACATGGACATATAAAAAGATGGATTATATTATTTTGTGAGTTTAAAATTGAATATGCCAAATAGAAGGCTATTAAGGGGCAAGTACTCACAAATTAACTTATTGAATATCCTTTTCAGGATACTCAACCTCTTACATTTAGATTTCCAAATTAGGTCATTATGACTATTGAATAAGTAGACGCACCTATTGAGGCCCAACAATGAAAGATGTAATTTGATGGATCATTAACAAATTGTGGAGTAGGGGCTGAAATATTATTTATTATGACACCAGGGGATTTCATTCCCAAGTCTTTCCACATTGGATTTCCCTATAACAATTACATGGCCAAGTATAAAGTACTCATTTCAAATTTTTGTCAAGTAGTATAGTGGAACATTCAACATTTACTAGTGTATGGTTATTATTGGTTAATCATCAATCATGCCACAGATCAATATCAAACCAAGGATGATAAGTTGATACCTTATAAAATTATGGTTGATACTCTCAAATAGTAGATTTACAACATCCAATTTGAGATAATACCTTAGGCCAATAATAAAATAATAGATGTTATGGCCACTATTGGTTCCATGATGTAGATCACTAACAGAGCTAGGCATTATCAATTTCTTGTTGAACATCTCTTAGAATTGGCACATGAACAATTATATGTCAATATGTTTTGTGATATTTATGGTCCCACATATCCCTGATACTTAGATATATATTATTATCTTTAGAAAAAAACCATGCCTCCCGATTTATGACGTAAAAATAAAAAAGCCTTTACCCATAAAGACTCAAGCTATACTCTACTTGGACCAACTTTGTATCATACAAGCTATGATGGAAATATGATTCATTGATTACCTTTGGTATAATTTGGACCAAAATTAAGGGAAGTCCATGAAGGAGTGTGTGTATCCCACATCAATAGGGAAATCTTAGCCAAAAAGCTACTATGTACTAGTTATTACTAGCCAATGATGCAAGTAGACATAGTTTCATATGTGAAAAGGTTTGTCAAGTGCTATAAGCATACCAATCTGATTCATGCTCCAGCCAAGACACTCAAACCATTAAAAACACCATGGTCATTCTCAACATAGGGACTCAAACTCATTGGGGAAACTAATCCAACATCTTTAGATGGCCATAAACATGTCTTCAATGGTATTGAATACTTTCACTTACATCACTGGTAAGTAAATCTCTAAGTTCATATTCAATCATCTCATTTGCCACTATGGCATTCCCTCTGACATTATATCTGATAATAATAGATCTTTAAAGAATAAATATGTAAAATCACTTTATTCTTAATACCACATCAAAAAAAACTTATTTACCACTTACTATCTATAAGGTAATGGACAATTTGAGGCTTCTAATAAAACCATTGTCAACATCTGGAAGAATATTGTCAATGACACTAGTCTTAATTATCACTGACATCTATTTAATGCCCTCTAGACATAGCATACCACATTCTATACTCCAACGTGAGCTACATCTTATTCACTTGTTTATGGAATTGAAGTCATTATTCCCATTGGGGTTGAGTTGCCTTCTCTCCAAGTTTCATTGTAGCACATCATTGATGATGAAGACTATATAGTGGATTGCTTGTAGGAGCTAGACCTATTTTATGGTAAATATTTGGCAATCCTAAATAATATTTATGCTTATCAAAACTGACTCAAAGTCCAATATAATAGGTGCATAAAGGATTTTGAATTCAAGCATGGTGACCTAGTATTAAAGGAAAATCAAAAGAAGGTAAATTCTAAGTCCAATAAAAATGGAAATTTCCAACCAAACTAGTTTGGGACCTATGTAGTTGTTTCCAACTATGGTTCTGGAACATACAAGCTCACTACACTAGAGGGAGATGAACTTGATGAACCAATGAACATAATGCACCTAAAACAAATCTATGTTTGAGGGATTTAGATTATTGTCTACAAGGATCATCTAAGTTATGCTACATTATACTTATTATTTGTACTATACCCCTTTACCATTATATCATACCCTTAACCTCTTATAATCTAGTTATTTTTACCTAACCTTGCCTATCACATTTGGCCTTGGTTCCAATTCATTTTTACTTCAAACACGTTCAATGGTTGATAATGGATTCAATTATAGAAATTTTTTCATAATTACATGTTTGAATAGTAGTATATGAAAGAAGTTGACAATGGTCTTAGAAATAACATACTTCATTTATTACTATGGTTGAATGGTGCCACTGATTATAACTGCCTTTGGGCAAATAAGTGTCCACATTGTGCTACTAATTATAATTACCTATGAGTGAATTAGTACTATTGATCCTTTTCCATTATTTCCTAATTATAAACACATATGGAAAAATTAATATTAATACCTTTACCATGTATTTTCGCATCACCGTGCCATTATAGTTATCAGTTACCTTTCCATTTGCCTTTTACCTAAAACTTATTAGTACTTAATTAGATGACTTTTTGGTAAGCAGAACTATAGTGACTTGAGGTCCTAATGGGAATATGTAGGTAGCATTAATTTCATGTTTAGGTCAGCTCAGTCACCCCATTTTCATATGCTCTTACCATTTTCTAAGCATGGGCCATGTTTTAACTATTAATTCTTGATGGATTTGAGATACTAAAAACACTAAAAACATTGGAAGACATTTACCACCTTTACCACTAAAGGCAAAAATACAATGACTTTATGTCCTAATGGGACTATGTAGGTAGTGATCAATTCATGTTAATTTTAGCTCAGTCACCCTTTTTCAATGCTCTCACCATTTTTCAAGCGACTTAAGCCATGATCTTGTAATTTTGTGAGTTGGACTATTCTATGTCTCATAATTATTGATTGAGTTAAGATGCTTAGAAAATTCTAAAAATATTTTAAATAGTTTCAATTCGTAAAGAGATAGAAATTACTAAAAATAAAAAAATCATGAAAATTGGCTTAGAATTTTCATGCGAGATATTGAGCCACCCAAATGTTCTAGGAAGGGCCATCTTATCTATTCAGTTTCATTTCTAGACCACCTTGGTATTTTTCCTCCCATTTTTGGGAGAACTACAAGGTTCACATAGACTATGTAGGTAACATGTGGATACATGGGGTATCTTGAGCTAGCTCAACAACACCTTCATTTTTTTTGACCAATTCTTTTCCTTAAGGATCTTGGGACCCATAACTATATAATGAATAACCACTTGTCATTTAGTTTCGCTATTATTATTGGTCTTAAGTCATACACTCATGCCATTTTATGAGTTCATGTTGTGAACATTATGTATTTGAATTTGATACAATAATGACCACTTGGATTTTATTATGCTCTGACCATTTTATGAGTTAATTCTCATTCCAAGACTTAGATAAATTAGACACTATAAATTACCAATTCAGTTCATTAGTGGACAATCATCTCTTGAATTTTAGTGTAGTTTTATCGTAAACCATACTCTCACACTTGCATGATTTGCTTGTGTTTACCTTCTCATGATTGTGAAACATCATCCCCTCTTCTCTCATGTACTCACCATTTTGAAAGACTATTCCTATTTTTATCTACACATATATCATGTTTTCTCATCATTCATTTCATTCTATCCCATATCTTGGGAGAACTAAATTTGGCTTGAAGTTCACATTGGATCTTATGTTCATGGAACTATGTAGGCAACATCCACTAGCCTAGTGCATTTGGAGTCAACTCAGCTACCCCTTCCTTTCATTCTACTCCTTTCACCCTATTATTTTTTATTTTTTGTGTCATTTCCTCCCTATAGCCTAGGGGCAAACTTGTACCAATTTTTCTTATGTTGTATTGGTGTCATTGCTACCTAGATTAGGGGTCATCCTATCGCTAAGAGTAACACCTTTATTACACATACACAAATAATTTATTTTTTGTTTGTAATAACATTGTGATTAACCATTGTTTGTGTATTATTTTATATTTAGCTTAGTTTATTTGTTTTTATGTGGTTAGATTAGTTTGCTCACTACATTTTATTTGCTTTCGATTATTTAGTTATTTTTGATTGTTTTATTCACTTCGTTTATTTGTATGTTTTGTTTGTTTATTGGTATTTTATTGTGTTTTTATTTGTTTATTTTTATCCTTTTGTTTTTTTTGGATTTGTTTTTTGATTTCCATAAGATTGTTATATTTTGTTTGCAATTAAGCCTTGATTATCCATATCATGTAATTTGGTCATAACTTTTTGTATTTAGTCTTACACTTGATTTATTTGCTCTATTTACACTTGGGATTTGATTATTAATATATTATTCCTAGGTTATTTATATTTACATTTAAATTAATTTTTCCAGGCTTAGGATATGAATTTCCATTTTAGTTATTCATAACTATCATGCATAATATCACAAGCTATAATAAAACTATGCTCACAAAGTCTTCTAGCAATGGAAACATCTCTTTGATATATCATAAAATAACCAACTACCCTCACACATCCTAAATCCATGAGTAATAAATAAGTGCAACAAATGATTTATTATGTGTTCATACAAATGAATATCTCTAAATAAGCATCTATGTGAGTCATACAACATAATAATATAAAAATCTCATAAGAACATCTCATTAAATAATATACATCCTTTTTGGGTCTCCCTTTAAGATATATTTAATAACATGATTTTTCAACCTATATCGCATGTTTTTTTGAACATGCATATTCAAACTCATATTTAGGATAGAAATGTGTTGATATCCTTTGCCAGCTCCATTTTTTTAGGCCTTCCCTTGAGACCCATTTAAAAACATGATTTTCAACCTATATCCTATATTCGTTCAAATGTGATTCTTCAAACTCACATTTATTTTGGAAATGTGTTGTTATCCTCTATTGGCTCATCATCAATCCATTTTATGGGTTTTTCACATAAGCTACCCTTACCAATTTTCCTCATTTTGGTAAATTCTATTTTTGACTAGTTTAATGATTATAACGACCTATGGGAAAACCATTATTTTTTCATTCTATGCTAATGATTATGACTACATTTTAGAAAGTAATTATTTTTACCACTCTACCTACCATTTTAGGGTAAATGTATGTGTTCATAATTATAACCACCTTTGGGAAAATCAATCTTTTCCATTTGGTTACTGATTCTAATCACCTTTGAAAAAATCAATATCCAATCTACCACCCTACTAGGGAAAATATCTATGCCACTAACTATAACCACTTTTGGGAAAGTTAGTGTCTTACCTTTTGTTACTAACTATACTTTCCTTTGGACAACTTAGTGACTCCATAACCATCTTTGTCTATAACTACCTTTGGGAAATTCATTAATCCCACTCCCATTTCCATCTAGATCATGTTGTTTTCTTCATTTTGAGGGAATGCTTAATGATTCTATTTTTCCACCCAATACCTTGAGGGGGAACCAAGGTCTTATTGATATATTTTTTGGGAATGAACCATTTGGATCAATGAATTTTTCATTCTTTGAAATTATGTTACTATGCATGTGTCTATCAACACCTTATCAAATAGGGGTGAACTATAGACACTTAGTTTTGGCCATTTTCATGCCTAAACTATTAATCAATATAATTTATAAAAAATGACACATTTCAAGCCCATAAATCACATGAATTTCTCATTTTTATCTGTATAAGGTTTTTTATTTCCTATAAATGTGATGAGGCTAACTTATTTGGTGTATTATCTTATATGCATTTCTAACCTGGTTCAGTTCTAACTTAGTCAAATTATGACCTAGTAACTTAGCACTTTTGGCATGCCAAGATATTAATTCATGAAATTTCAAATAATTTCCAAAAGCTAAAAAACACTAATTAAGACTAATTATATTACAAATCCTAATTAAATTACCTAATCAAAAATTCCAAATCAAATTTATTTAAAATGGTATTTTTAGTTAAAATGAAGTCAAACAGTCAAATGAGTTAATAAAGTGATTTATTATCTCATAAATTTTCAAACATATGTCTCACACCTCACAAATATCTAAAGTGAGTTGTCATGCCTTACAAATATAAAAAATTAAGATGTTAAGATTTCAAAAGTGCCTTAAACCCACCTAGAGTTAGACTAACTCAACCTAGGTTAATTTAGACTCAATCCAAGTTAGAATTTAACCTAACCTAATTAAGGCTAGAGTTAGTTATTTGAACTATAAATACAAGTGCCCACATCATTTATTAATAGATTTTGTGTGTAAGGTTATTTTACTAGAATACCTTCTTGAATCCCTTAAAGACTAGTGTTCTAATGCCCAATTTATGCCAAGATTCACACCAAGCCATAAGTGACTATTGGAGAGATGCTACCACCATGGAAGAACATTGATAAAAGAATATAATTGTCATATATAGAGAATGAACATCCTTATGCCAAAAAGTAAGCATCATATATGATAAGGGAGGTAAGAAAATTATATTATCTTCAGCTCTGTTTTGTGCTCTTGCTTATTGTGTTATGCTCCCTCTAGTTCTTAGGCAAGAGTGTTTAGTATTAGTGACTTATTTTTTTTGGTGTTTTCTCATTCAAAATAAAAAGAGACTAATCTACATATTATTTTATCTTCAAACTCCTAACATATACCTTATTTCCATTTTTTGAGACTAAGGTTGGATTTTCCCATGAACCAAAAAGGTCCTCCTATCACAACCTTGATGTAGTCCTCTAGGTTTATGAAATTCTCTAAGAATAAGTCCTTATCTAGGGCCATGACTTATAGTTGGCCTTTTGGCTTCCATTGTTGTTTAGTCCATTTCCTTAAGGGAATCAATGTTTCACCTAAACCCATTGAACCTAGCTAGTAAGGAATTTGATTGATTCAAATCAAAATTTTCAATAGTAGAATACAAGATATTTACAATTATCTCATTAATTTACAATTTGGGGTCTCTAACACAATCTTCCATCTCTGAGTTCAATGCATGCTTAACGAGTAATCTATTTTCCCATAAAAATGGGGATTTAGGAATTGGGTTATAAAACATAAAATTCCCCCTTATAGGACCCTATATTTGACATGGGTATTGAAATTTGGGTATAATACATGTGAACATGTTCCTTCCACCATTCCCTTAGTTTTGATCACCCCTATAAGTAACTCATTGGATTATCTTGGTGTAGATTATTGAGTCCCATTTTCTCACTCAATTCTAGGTTTGAATTTTGACTTATCCTTCACCTTTTCTTCTCCTTTGTTTAAAACATCCATGACTTTGATATATTCCCTCAAAAATCATATAATGAATATGTGTCTTTATTTTAAAAATAAGATCCAAGATCTTATTGATAGTGGTGATAGTGAACTTGATATATCTTCTAGGAAACCCAAGTTATAAGTTCATATTTTGATCTAGAATGACCTATACATGATGATGTTTCACATATAGTTCTTAAGAACACTACATTGACACATGTATATCATACAAAATATTTAGTCATTCATGATTTATAGAAGTGTGCAAAATCTAGGAAATCATGATAGAAGATAAAACTCAATTCAATATCTACACTATCACTTTCTTTAAAAAACTTGGATATGATTTAGTTGATTTTGCTCAAATATCAGTATCTTTACCTGGACATGTAAATACATTGGGTCATTTATATTATCTATCACAATTAGCCCACAAACCTTTCCTATTTTTTTTAAAAAAATTCTACCATGCTAAAATACAATGCTACACTTGGTTTTCCATGATTACAAAAAATGAAGTCAATGATTGATAATGAAAATGAACACATTACATTAAAATATCAAGGTGAAAAAATTACAGTTGAACAATATAGAACATATTGAAAACTAGATTTAAAATTTATTAAAGTGCATTGTAGTGGAATATGTTACATGTCAAAAATAAATCATGTGGGTACCAAATAAAAAATCAATTACTGATATATTTATATATAAATGAGTGAGCCAAAGAAACCAATTCTTAAAATATCTCTAAAGAAATTTGACATGATTGATACATATTAATGAATCAAATATATTTATTTTGATAATGATGATTTACTAGGTACACCATCTAATGATGAAAATATTAATCCAAGTATGCTTCAATACATCATCTATTTTAACTATTGGTTAGTGCATTTACTTACTTTGTGTTTAAATGTATCGATAGATTATGTTATAATATAGGTAATTAGTCTTTATATATTTTAAATTTCCTTTACATCATTCATGTTGAATTTTACATTTATTTTGGCCATCACATAGAAATAAATGAAAAATATGTAAGTCAAAGCCATACATATGGATGTACAAAACATAGATAGATCATAGGAAAAATATATATATCATTTGTCATATACATCTTAAGTAAAAAAACTAGGTCACATGACCTCTACACGTCTCACCATTCATAGGGAGTTGAGTAGTCATCTAGTCTATCAATATCCATATTATTATCTCAATACCTACCTCTGACTCTACTACCCTCAATATTTATATATGTTGTAAATCTCATATTATTTTTCCTTGATCTATCTATAATTTAGGCCTATTCTAATATCCCATACTAATGATATTGACCTAACTAAACTAATGTTTTCACTTGATCCCTCTGTAGTACTACATAATAGGTAAAAATAGTATGATAAAGATCACCCTACCTAAATAGTGGTGTTATAATTCCTAAACTTGTACACATGCTTACAGATATCACTCCAAACTATGATCAATAGTGTATAACTATTGACTATTTTAAACCCTAGTCAAAATAGATCAACCCCGTATAGTCCAAAACCTGATATAGGGGTCTATTATCATGTCATAGGGTGTGTCATGGTCAATTTGATGTGATTTAATGTGTTTTTATCCTTGTTCATAATTCAATTTAGTCCTTGTGTCATTTTATGTCACTTAGGGGTCATCAATGAAAGTGGTACAATTTTACAAGCTGTCCAAGTGCTATAAACTCATCATAAACTTACTTAATGTTAATCCCTATCATATATGTTAGTTTATAACTAAAAAATTGTAGATGTTAACTAAAAATCATGAAATCAAGTGAAAAAGAGGGAGTTTTAAAGGTTGTACAACCCATGGGGAAGTGTGGCACATGGGATAAGCTCATGAAATGACCATTTAACTTTATCAAATCCATTTACATTTTTTATTTACTTTTGAAGATCCAAAAATAGACCAAAACCATTCCTCTTCTCCATCATTCCATTATGCATATAAAATTGGTTAACAGGTCTTTTGATAGTACAACTAGTAGGAGGACTTTTAGGTGAAATTATCTTGGTGGTGGATAGTAAACTTGGTATGATTTATTTTCATGTTTTGAGTTCGAATAATGGTTTCCTATACTTTATGAGCCATTATTAACAAGTTGACTGTCTTGTTTTGCTAGCTAATCCCCACACCCTATAGGTTTTCTTCTTGTATGAGTAGGTCCATAAAATCCAATTTTTGAAATTACTTATAAATAATGTGTAATTCCTCCTTTCATTTTTTCCATCTTGGTTTTCATGTTTCTAGTTGATTTCATGAGCCAAATAGTTCAAGTTGCAGCTTGATGTATGTTAGTGAGGTTACAATCAAGTTTTACTATTTGTAGAAGGTTTATTTATATTAAATGGTTTAAAATAAATGTGATATTATTTTCCATGCATCTCAAATGTCATTACAACCTCCTTCTTCCCAAGCTCACTCTAAAATACTAACATCATGAAAGTTACAGTCACGAATGTTTCACATAGTCAACTTCCTCTAGTTTTTCATCTATAATAATGACATATAGAGGTCTTAAGCATGGTCATGGATGATTAAAAAATATTTAAAGGTGTTAATAACATTATTTAATCATTAACGCTTAATCAAATACCATTCAAATGAAAAATTATGGACAATGACAGTCAATTCTCATACCTACATAGTCATACACCATTAGTGTGAAAATACAGGTACTCTTAGGAGGATATCACATTGAAATTGGATGTGTAAACTTGTTTCAAGCCTTTAATTGTTATAAAATCTCATTTTAATACTTTGATAGAGTATATAACTAGCTATGATGTCATACCATGCACATTGTTTATGTTTTCACTCATTGCCTAGTCTACAACTAAATGTACACCTATAAGTGGCCCAACATAGATATAGAAATGTTTCTCAGAGATGTTGAAACATGTTTTTATATCCTTATTTATGTATTATGATGTTGGAAAGACTATGATAGTCATGTTTGAGGCATTAGATTGGCATGCATAGTGAGAAGTCACTTCAAGAGAAGAGAATTTGAAACCAGGGACAAGTTTCCCTAAAGCCCCAAAATAGAGCCCTAAATTTTTTTGGAGATACCATAAAATAGTGTGATAAAATTATATATGAGTCCAAATTCATCATATATTATATCCCTATCCTAGGGGTAGAACCTTACAAAATAGAATGGATGTGTGACTAGAGCAACATGATGTTTAGAGGCCTCCAATTTTGATAATTATTCATTGTAGTTTTCATCTTATATTATAGCCCTATCCTAGAGGTATAAACTTAAAAAATATAATGGATGTGTGACTATAGGGACATGATGTTTAGAGGTCTCCAATTTTGATATTTATTCATTATAGTTTTTCAGCGTCTTCTACAGGGTTTGAACTTTCAAGTGACCTTCACATCCTAAAGTGGAAATGTAAGAGAATTAATCCATGATAAAAGGTTTTATTGAGTTTAGGAACATTAAAATGATAAAAATAACTTAAATTATGGATTAAATACTAGGTTTTTGACCTATAGATTCACCTATAGGTGTACTTTTGCTCAAAAGTACACCTATAATTGACTATAGGTATCTAGTCTTATGATATAGAATTTAAAATGGATACATGAAAATAAGAACACATAAATGTTTTAAATTTCTAAAAATACCTTAATATATGTTTTAGATCATGTTACATAGGTTTAAAGGAGAAAAGGTAACCTATAGGAGCCCTGCTATTCAATCTGTGGTCAATTACATTTGATTGTAGTTAACAATGTTCTAAAGTTAATTGTCTTGGAGTATGTCATAGCATGAACATGATGGGAATATATAAAAATGTATTTAAAATGAATTTTGGGATTATAAGGATCTAATAAATCCTTTATAAATTATGTTTAAGGATGAACCATGTAGTATGCACTTATAGGTGTCTCTTTCAAATCAAGAAACACAGTCAACACTTGTACCCAATCAAAGAGAAAGGTGTATGTTGAAGTTTTTGAAAAGGTTTATATGGTAATTAGGTTTGTATCACCTCCAAAATTTGTATACTATCCTTTTTATACCCTCATATATTAGAAATAGAGTATGGGTGAAGCCCTACATAAAAACCTATAGCTGATGCCTAGAACCTTGCACATAATGAGTTATTTGAAAATTTATCTTGAGGGTTTGTTGATGTTTGGAGGGTCTAATGGTATGTATAATAATTTAAAAATTTAATATATTATATATATGAATTGGGTAAGCCATTTATATCACTATTTGGTCTATTGCAACAATGAAAGTGCCATCTATTTTGTCTCAGATAGAGAGCACTCCCTAAGGGTGCAAATCTATAGGTTTTAAGGAAAGGAGATGACAAGTTGAGCTATAGGTTGATGATAAATTTAAATAATATGTTTAAATATATTATAAACATGTAAAAATAATAAAAATAATTCATAGGTATCATAATCTCAATAAGTTGGTCCAAACCCATATAGATGCAGTCAAAGCCCACTAGGCCTAATCTAGGCCTAATGCCTAAAAAGGGGTCAATTTCATTTATAACACTATATATAAATTATAAATAATTATAATACATAAATGATGATTTATAAGGTGTGTTTTAGCTATTCGAATGTAAATAATATCATAGGGAAGCCACATCTTGGCTTAAGACCATCATAAGGTATGCATAATAGATAATAAAGTTTGAGAGGCTAACTTGAGACGTTCTCATCTGCATGGAGGTTTAGCATGGGATTATAAGTATTTTGGGATGTTGAATAAGGTCTTGAATTTTTTTTTATGGAATTTATTTAGAGTTCCAATGTCAGACCTATATGAACAATCCTTAGAGGGCAAAAGTACTCTAAACTCTCTAAAACCCTTGTTAAGGACTTGATTAGGAAAATGAAGAAGGATATGGATCCATATGGGTTATAATGGATTTGGAGAGGATTTTAATTTTCATAGGAATCTCCACATCTCCTACCTGTCAACTTGAGTTCTACCCTACATGTACATACAAGGTGGAAAATAGATTTTCCTAACTATTTTTGGTGTTTTATAGGTTCAAGGGAGAGTCAAAGGATGAAAGTAACTTTGGGAGATATGTTGGGACCTAAGATAACCACTCATTTCCATTCCAAGAATAAAAAAATCTCACAAGTGACTTCATCTTAGCCAACCCAAATTGAAATAGTGAGCAAGTTAGTCAGAAGATGGAAACTTCAAGAGGGAGGACTTTTAAGGTCTAACTAATGAATATAAAGGCATGAGGGATCTTGATAATTGTCATGCACTCCATTTTATATATTGGTTTGGAAATATGAAGACTTATTTGGTGCCAAGTGTGAGACATAAGTGAAAAGAGGGTGATTATGACTGAAGGTAGTGATAACTCACATCTAGAAGAATCTTGGTGATTAAGGACATAACCAATGTATGTTAGGGATTGTTTATAACCCCTATATCTTATTAAAATAATTATATCTTTCCCTAGTCAGTTATGGGGTACTCATGGAAGGATAAATGATGAAGACTATTTCTAGGAATGCAAATGAAGAGTCTTGTATCACATTTTAGGAGTTTCATGCCTTTAAGGGACATTTATATTATGATACCTTTCATGTTCTATTCCATGTTCATTATTTTGCATATGTAACTCCTTTTCTTATCTTAACACATGTTCTAGTGACTGTTGGACTTCATTCTTATCACTTCTCTCTCAAATTCTATTAGTAGCCATTTTGGCTCTTGTAGACTAATAACACACCATGTATGGTGAAACCCTACTACTTTTGACATTGTAATTTATCTTTGAATAATAAATACAAGTTTGTTTTTGAGTTCATGAACATTTTAATAAGTGTGTAAAGTGATGTATGATGATGTTAAGTGATGATCTTCTATCCTTATTTCTCTTTATCCTCTCATGTTTATGCAAGAGTTCCTATTATAAAAGGTCATAAAGAGTTTATCTAGTGTGTTTGGATTATTTAAAGTGTAAAATTATCCTTAGAGTTTGAAATATTCCCTCTTGTTCACTTACCTTGTGTTGTCTCATGCATATCACCTCTATGTTGAAACACTTATGTTAGAACCTCTTAGGACATTGAATCTAATTTGTAGGCCTTGTTCCTTAGTAAAAGTAGTATGATGGTCTTGTGGAAATAATTTTTGTGTATCAACCCATTAGATTATTTTAATTTCATGTAAAATTATATCTCTTTTCCCATAAGTAATTAGTTAAGTAGGTGATAAGAATTTCAAGGCATATTCAGGGAGCTAGCTCTTAA
This sequence comes from Torreya grandis, assembly GCA_037957365.1. Lineage (NCBI taxonomy): Eukaryota > Viridiplantae > Streptophyta > Pinopsida > Cupressales > Taxaceae > Torreya > Torreya grandis. Next base: position 550,232 of record JARHVA010006771.1, read on the forward strand.
ACCTAGAGGTCTACTTATATTATAGGTAAACCCACATACCTATAAGTATTCCCATGTTGCCAAAATATGGAGGAGGATTTAAAAACCTCATCTAAGGTGAAATATTTTGTGACAATAGTTCTTTCATTCTTGATGGGACCCATTGTCCTCAAGACAACTTGTCAAGGTGAATGATGGTCTTGACAACATTTAGAAATTAGTGTGCTAATAAGCATTTGGTGACTCAATTCAAGGTAACATATGATTCAAGGCCATTGTTTTGTCATAAATTTTCTCTCATACTTTAAGGTACTTACTAGGTCATCATCTAGTATAGATATAAATCCTATCAACCCACATATTCAGCTTGAACTTTAACTTGAAGTTCAATACCCTCATCTTATTCTGCCATTTAAAGATCAAGAAGATTTTTCTAGTCAAGAGAGTGAAGAACATGAAGAAATCCAATCCATCATGGATAGGCCACATGCATTAACTAAATTTAAAACTAATATTTTAATTCATCTTGAAGCATATGATGTCATTCCCCCTAATTCCATAAAGAGTGTGCTTACATTCAATGGTGGGGGTCATGTCACACCTAGTGAATATATCAGGGATATCTCCATTTTTTCTAGTTTTGACAATGTCACTAAGGATAATCTTTCCATTACACTCATTACCATGTCCCTTATATGGAAAGGACTTTATTGGTATAAAATTTTTCTTGGTGGATGCATCACATCATGGGGTGACTTTAGAGTGTTTTTGAATTCAAGGTTTGAGGATGTAAGTGACCATACTTCTCTCATACATCATCTGAATGTGATAAAAAGATATTTTAAGGAAATAATGAATGATTTCAATGAGATGGTTTAAAAGACTTGGTATATATTTCCTCATCTTATGAGACCACCTACTAGCTTTGTGTTTCCTACAAAATTGAGAGCCATTGGTACTGATATTGTTATCATGTTTCAATCCATGGGTGGATTCACTCTTTTCAAAGCATATGAACATGCCATTAGAAATGAGAATGGCCTAATTCAAGTAGGAAAGTTACCTCATAAGGTATTTACACATCTACTACCTAATTTTATAGTTGATTCTCCAAATATTACTCAAATTCCTAATGTTAATGCCAAGCCAAATTCTTCTCCTAAGAAGGTATAAGATGCTATTAATTGGTAGTCAAGGTATAATATCTATGAGACAAGATGCCAAGCCTTATAAGCTAAAAATAGGAAAGATAATATGCCAAAAAAATTTCATAAAAATACCTATCCTTATTATTATAAATATGGCCAACAATATGGAAGAGGAAGAGGTCAAGGGCAGCCCAACTTCAATAGGCCTACCAATATGTACAATCCTAATTCCACTACCAATGCAAGGGAGATGGTACCAATGCATATCAACTTGGTATAAGGAGAATATTAGAAACAAAGACAATTTATTGATTCCAATGAGGGTGGATAGAAATCTCTTGTTACTCAAATAGGATTCACTCTTCTCTTATAATCTAAAGATGAAGTCATGATGCAAGCAAATGAGGTTTGGCAGTCTCAAGGAGAAAGCTTCACTAACTTCTTGGTAGAAGATAATTTTATGCTCAATAAAGGAATTTATTTAAAAGAAACACAAGAGCTAATATTACTGATTTATGAGGTGATATTAATGTTCCTACAAGTTCATCCAATCCTTCTACAAGGTAAGAAAGCATGGTAGTCCTTAATGTTCCTACACCTTCTTCAAATCAAAAAATTGGAAGGTCTACTCAAGGTACTTCAATTACTAAATTTATAAAAACTTATTTTACTCTAAGGACTCAATATAAGGTAAGAGTTTCATCTCTAAACATATTGGACTCATTGAAGAATGCTAAAGCATCTATCTCCTTATGGGATGTATTCTATATGCCTAGCCAAAAAGAGATCTTAAAAAATAGCTATCCATTATTCTTACTATTCATTCACATTCAAGTAAAATTCATGTTCATTTTTATTTTATAAATTACCCTAACACTATTTTTGAAACATATACTAAATCTGAGAAGCCTCCACCCTTCTACCTTACTCTCATAGTGGGTGACAAACTAGTACACACATAATTGATAGTGGAGATTCTACATCAATCATGCCCAAAGTTGTAGTTAATAAATTGGTAATAAAATATGAACCACATAGAAAAGGAGTGCTTAAAATATATGGTACACTTTCTAAGACAATAATATTGATAATAAACTTTAAAGTCTTCCTCCATGACTGTCCTAGCTTTCCCATCCTTCAAGACTTTATTATTGTTGACCTTTCTACTCATTTTACAATCTATCTTTCAAGAGAATTTACAGAAAAGATAGGTGTCTACCTCTAATGTTATTAGTCCTTCTTGGCCTTTAGGATAAGATATGGAACTAAGGTGACCATAAGAACTCATCCTCTTTCAAGGTTTCACATTGAACCTTATGTTGAAGCACACTCTAATTTGAATTGTGTGATCAATGAGAAGGGGGAATCTAATATGGATGATGGTTTTTATCAAATTGAAGGCATATATGAATTATTAATATGGAAAAAAATATTATGATCATGATCCTTATGCATACTTTGAGAAAACTAACCTTGGTACTTATATCATTCATGAAGAGCCATTTGAGGGAGCTGAGGTAAGTGTCAAACATTCTTTCCCACAAGATTATGAAGGTAACTACATTATTAATGAGTATGATTATGATAGGTTTAATAACCTAATTTATCACCATAGTGGGAAGAATGATGTCTTTCCACCTGCTATTGATGAAACTGCCCTTGATGATGACACTCATGAGGGAGGGGAGGATGACTTATGGTAAAGGTTCAATGCTATATGTCAATAGTTTGATCAATTAAGTAATGCTACTTCCCCTCATAAGAGGTCTATATTTGATGTGTTTGATAATGATTCTAACAAACATGATTTTGAGTATCTCACCAAGAATCTAAAAGAGCACCATGTTGTGAATAAGGATGAACTATGGCAAAGGTTCAATGTCATATGAAAATAATTTGATAAGTTGGGTAAGACTTCTTTTCCTCTAAGAGATTTCATGTTTGATATCAAATTTTCTAATGAGACTAATGAAGAATTTGTTAATTATTATTTAAAACATAAAAATGAATGTCATTGTATTGATCAAGAGTTTGAAGTCATGAAAGAGCTTGATGAAGCTATTGCCAAAGAAGTTATAAACATGGAGAATGAGTTGAAGGTAGATTTGGATGTGTTCAAGGGATAGTTGGGATCTCCATTTTATGTTGATCCACATTCAAAGGTATTATAACATAAATTAGAAGAGCTTGATGACACCATGTATCAATAATATGCTAACCTAAAAGATCAAAAATATAAGGTAGTTGTTATCACTCCTATTTTTTAGTTTGAGGAGTGTAGATCAAATATAATAAAGATTAATCAACTTAAATCCTCAATCAAGGCTCTTAGAGAGAAATAAATAACACTCATGAAGGCTCCAAATAGTATACTTGTAGGCCTAAGAAGACATAAAGGTGGTTGGATTCTTGGTCATCTACATATGCAAGTGGTTGATGATGAACATGCTTTACATGATAGATTGCCTTCATGGAGTAACAAAAATTCAAGAGGAACCATCTTTGACCCTAGTTGAAGTATGGTAAGATGTTTTTCACCTCATGAGTGAGGTTTTGTAGATAGTAGATTAGGTATGTGTGTGTCTTTATTTTAGTTTTGTTGTGTTCTATAAGTGTTAGTTGAACACATGTGTGCTTTCCTTTGGTGTGTCTTATTTTTGGTGTCCTTATTTTATGTTTGGTGTGGTTTTAAATGCACATTTTATTTCAAACTAGTGTATAGGTTACTCCATGGCCCAATGGATAGGATTAGCTAACTGGTCTTGGCATAACAAACATACCACCCTTGGAAAATCACTAATAATGTTGACTATTGTGACCCCTAGTCAAAATAGGTCAACCATCTATAGTAAAAATCTTGATATATGGGCCTATTATCATGTCATAGGGTGTGTCATGGTCAATTTGATGTGATTTAATGTGTTTCTAGCCTTGGTCATAGTTTAATTTAGTCATTGTGTCATTTTATGTCACTTAGGGGTCACATATAGGTCATAAATGAAAGATTTATAGGTTTAAAAGGTTTACAAATGTTTTAAAATCCTTATCAACATCCCTCATATGAGTCCCTATAAGATATGTTAGTTTCTAACTAAAAACTTGTAGGTGTTAACTAAAAATCAAGAAAGTAAGTGAAAAAGAGGGATTTCTAAAGGTTGTACAATGTATGGGGAAGAGTGGCACAAGGGATAAGCTCATGCAGTGACCCTTCAGCTTCTTTTATTCTATTTACATGTTTTATCTACTTTGGAAGTGCCAAAAATGGACCAAAATTATTCTTCTTCTCCATCACTCCATTCTACATACAAAACTAGTCAATAGGTATTTTTTTGGTATAAAAAGTAGGAGGAATTCCATGTCAAATTATCTTGGTGGTAGATATTACACTTTGTATGATTAATTTTCATCTTTGGATTTGGAATGGTTTCCTATACTTTATGAACCATACTTAACAAGTTGACTGTCTTGTTTTGCTAGCTAATCCCCACACCTTACAATTTTTCCTCTTATATGAGTAGGTCCATACAATAAAATTGTTTAAATTGATTATATAGGGTGAAAAATTACTCATTTAATTTATCCATCTTGGTTTTCATGTTTGGAATTGATTTCATGAGCTTCAAGTTGCAGGCTAATGTATGCTAGTGAGGTTGCAGTCAGGTTTCACTACTTATAGAAGGTTTATTTCTCTATAGTGGTTTCAAATAAATGTGATATAATTTTTCATGAATCTTATATGTCATAAAAATTACATTATTCCAAATCTCACTCTCTAAGACTAACATCATGAAATTTTTATTCATGAATGTTTGACATAGTCAACTTCATGCAAGTTTCATCTATAGTCATGGTGTATAAGGATCCTAAGCATGGTTATGGAAATGAAATGAATATTTAAAATTGTAAATAACATTATGTAAGAATTAAAACTCAATAAAAGAACCTTTAAATGAGAAATTATGGATTGTGATATTCAATTCTTAGACCTACATAGTCATACTCCATTAGTGTGCACCTATAGGTGCTCTCAAGAGGATATCACATTTAAATGGGATGTGGTAACTTATTTCAAGCCTTGAAATGTTTTAAAATATCATTTAAACACTTTGAGATAGTTTATACCTTTTTATTATGTCATATCATGCACATTGTTCATGTTTCTACTCACTACCAGGTCTACAACTGAATGCACACATATAGGTGGATCTACATAGTTCTAGAAATGTTACTCAGAGATGTTGAAACATGTTTTGCAACCATTTTTGAGGTCTTATGATGTTTGAGAGACTATTATATTTATTTTTGAGGTATTATATTTGTAGGTAGAGTGATAAGTCACTTTAGGAGAAGAGAATTCGAATTCAGTGACAAGTTTCCCTAAAACGCTAAAATAGAGACCTAGCTAATTTTGGAGATACCATATAATAGTGTGAAAAAAGTATAAATGAGTCCAAGTTCATCCTATATTGTATCCATATCCTATGGGTATAACCTTTTAAAATATAATGGATGTGTAATTAGAGGAACATGATATTTATAGGCCTCTAATTTTGATATTTATTCACTACAATTTCTTAATGTCTTCTACAGGGTTTAAACTCTCAAGTGACCTTCAAATCCCAAGGTGGAAATTTAAGATAATTTATCTATTATAAAGGTATTATTAAGTTTAATAACACACCAAGGATCTAAATAACATCAAGGAGGGATGGAATAATAGTTTTTTGACCTATAGATGCACCTATAAGTGTACTTTTACTCAAAATTCCACCTACAATTGACTGTAGGTATCTGTAGTCTTATGATATATAATTAAACATGGATACATGTAAATAAGAACACATAAATGTTTTATGTGCATCCAAAGACCCTAATTTAGATTATAGATCATGTGAAATAACTTTCAAGGAGAAAAGGCAACCTATAGGACCCTTTCTATTCCATTAGTGGTCAACTCCAATTGACTGTAGTTAATAATATTCTAAAGTTAACTACCTTGGAGTATGTCATAGCATGAAAATGATGGGAATATATATATATATATATATATATATATATATATATATATATATATATATATTTAAAATTAAATTTGGTATTGGAAGGATCTAATAAATCCTTTATGAATTGTGTTCAAGGACCAACCATGTAATATGCACCTAAAAGTGTCTCTTTCAAAGCAATCAACACTTGTACCCAGTCAAAAAGCAAGGTGTATGTTGAAGTGTTTGGCCAAGTTTAGGTGGTAAATATGTTTTTATAACCCAAACCATTGATATAATATCCTTTTGAGACACTCATATAGTAGAAATAGAGCATGAGTGAATCCCTACACAACAACCTATAGCTGTATATATATATATATATATATATATATATATATATATATATATATATATATTGATGTAAATATGCCACCAGCTATAGCTAGTATATCTTTGTCTCCTAATGTGGCAACCCTTGTGCAAGAGATAAGATCTCTTCAATCCAAGGTGATACATGTTGATCAAGGTGCCTCTAGACCTATGTAGGCTTTGGATTAGTTTGTTCTATTACATAAACCATTAGCACATCACATTTATTCTACACCCTTGCCATAAGGTTTTGTTCAACCCAATATTATTCTGTATGACGACAAGGGTGATCCAAAGACACATTTTAGAGATTTTCATGTAGCATGCTTGGAATATGTACCAAATAATTGGCTACTTACCAAGCTATTTCCATGGAGCCTAAAATATTATGATTTAAACTAATTCTACAATATATTGAATCATTCAATCAATGCATTCAATCCTTTAGCCAATATGTTCCTATCTCATTTCATCATTAACATTGGTGATAAGGTTTTATATTCTCAGGTTACATAATAAAAACAAAAGTCAAATGAGCATCTCATAGATTATGTTCTTTGATATAAGACTATTTTGGCTAAGATGACTAGCCCCATGGTTAATCAAGAGTTACAAGATCTCTTCAAATAGATTCTTCTACTAGCTTTGCATGAATCAATCATGTTCAAAACATTCTCTTCCTTCATTGAATTATGTCACACACTAAAGTATTGGAAGGATCTAATAATTCCTTTAGGAATTGTGTTCACAGACCAACCATGCAATATGCACCTACAAGTGTCTCTTTCAAAGCAATCAACACAATCAACACTTGTACCCAGTCAAAAAGCAAGGTGTATGTTGAAGTGTTTGGCCAGGTTTAGGTGGTAAATATGTTTTTATAACCCACAAAATTGATATAATATCCTTTTGAGACACTCATATAGTATAAATAGAGCATGGGTGAAGCCATACACAACAACCTATAGTTGATGCTCAGAACCCTACACATAATGAGTTATTTGGTAGTCTACATTGAGAGTTTAATGATTTTTTGAGGGTTTTATGGTATTTAAAATCCATTAAACCTTGAAAAAATTATATATATATATGACTTGGGTAATCCCTTAATATCACCCTTTGGTTTGAGGTAATAGGGGAAGTGCCCTCTATTTTTTCTCAAATAGAGGGCGCTCCCCAAGGGTGAAAATTTGTAGGTTTTGAGAAAAGAAGATGACAAGGTCAAATAGAGGTTGAAGATACCTTGAAATAAGATGTTTATAGATGTGGAAAAATAATAAAAATAGTGTAAAAGTTTCATGATCTCAACAAGATGGTCCAAATCCATATGGATGCAGTCAATTCCCACTAGGCCTAATCTGGGCCTACTAACTAAAAGGGGGTAAATTTAATTTATAACACTATATAAACATTAAAAATAATTTAAATACATAAATTGGGATTTATAAGGTGTTTTTAAGCTATTTTAATGCAAATAATATCACAAGGAATCCACATCTTGGCTTAAGACCATCATAAGGTATGGAAAATGGAGAACAAAAATCGAGAGGCTAACTTGAGATGCTCACACCTACATGGAGGTTTATCATGGGAGCTTAAGGAGTTGGAGGATTTTTAATAAGATATTAAAAAAAATGGTGTAATTTATTCACATTTATAACATCAGACCTATATAAATAATCCTTATAGGTCAAAAGTACTCTAAACCTTATAAAACCCTTACTAAGGACCCGATTGGGAAAATGAAGAAGGAGATGCATCCATATGGTATAGAATGTATTTTGAGATGATTAGAAGTTGAAGATGACTCTATATGTATACTCCAAATTAAATTTAGTTCTACCCTACTTGTATGAAGAGGGTGGAAAATGGATTTTCTTGACTACTTTTGGTGTTTTACAGGTTCAAGGGAAAGTCAAAGTGTACAAGTAACTTTGGGAGATAGGTTGGGACCTGAGATAACCCCTCATGTACATTAAATTCATAAAAAAATTTCACAAGTGCATTTTCAAGTCCCTTCATCTTAGCTAGTCCAAACTGACATAGTGAATAAGTTAGTGAGAAGATGAGAAATTCAAGTGGGAGGCCTTTTAAGGTCTAAATGATGAATCCAATGGAATAAGGGTGCTTGAAAAGTGTAATTCAATCACTTTTTTTTATTTTTTTGGAAAATTTAAGACCTCTTTGGTTCCAAGTGTGAGAGGTAAGTGAAAGGAGGGTGATTATGACTATAGGCAATGATAACTCATGTACAAAAGAATCTTGGTCATTAGGGACATAACCAATGTATGTTGGGGATTGTTTATAATCGATCCCTCAAATTTAAATAATTATATATGTCCCTATTATATTTTGGGTCCCTCATTAAAGGCCAAATGATGAAAGTAATTTATAGGCATGTAAATGAAGAGTCTTATGCCACATTTTAGGTGGTTTTATGCCTTTGAAGGATATTTATCCTATGATACCTTGCATGGTCTATTACACATTTGTTATCTTTTATATGTAACTAATTTTATCATCTTGACACATGTTCTAGTGACTCTTAGACTTCATTATTCTCACTTCTCTCTCAAATTCTATAAGTAGTAACCATTTTAGATCTTGTATAATAATACCACATCATTTATGGTGAAGCCCTACTAGTTTTGACATTGTAATTTTCATTTTAAAAATAAATTCAAGTCTATTTTTGAGTTTATGAACATTTGACTAAGTGTGCAAAGTGAGGTATGGTGATGTTGAGTGATGATCTTATATCCTTACTTATCCTTATCCTCTCATGTTTATGTAAGATTTCCTATTATAATAGGCTATATAGAGTGTATTTAGTGTGTAAGGATCCTTTCAAGTGTAAAATTATCCTTAGAGTGTGAAATCTACCCTCTGGTTCACTTACCTTGTGTTGTCTCATTCATATCACCTCAATGTTGAAACACTTATGTTAGAACTTCTTAGGACTTTGAAGCTTATTTTTAGGCCTTGTTATTTAGTGAAGAAGTATGATAGTCTTGTGGAAATCCTTCTATTGTATTACCCCCTTAGATTAGTTTCATCTCACGAAAACTTCTGTATGTTTTCCCACAATTAATTAGTTAAGTAGGTGATAATTATTTCAAGGCATTTTCAAGAAGCTAGCCCTTAAACTTAGAGGTCTACTTATACTATAGGTAAACCCACATACCTATAAGTATTTCCATGTTTCCCAAATCTAGATGAGGCTTGAACAACCTCCTCTAGGGTGTAATATTTGATGACAACATTAAACCCATCCTCTAAGTCATCAACTCTACAAACCTCTTTCAGATATGTTATCCTCACTTGGATCACATAGTTAAAAAATATTAATATGGATCTACCTAAAAATGTGCTTGATTATTTAGTCTAGTGACACTAGACACATCACACTAAGTATTTGTAACACTAACTTTATCACTATGATCCAAAATGATAACACTATAAAAGAAGGTAACCATCAACATATTAAAAATAAACAATATAATTATTATATAATTGATAAATTTACAATAATAAAACATATATGAATCCATTAGAACCTCATCAAGTATGGAAAATACTAGTTCCATAACTCTCTCCCATCTATTAACAAGTCCCTCAACCATAGGTGTTTCATACTACACCACATCATATCCACTTTTAGAAATTAATATTAGTGGTAAAAATGTGCCATTAGTGCCAATTTCCATCATATCATTAAAGTGTCCATCATACCAACATTATCCAAACACAATTTTACAAATGGGGTTTCTACCTCCTCATCATATGTGTCAATCATATTAATTGGCCTAGGTGGTGGTATCTCTCATAATATCTAGGGTAATTGATGATATATCCTCCACAATTTTTCTTTTGGTAGTTTATCATGTAGAACCTAGAGTTACTCCATCACAAGTTCATAATAAAATCTCTTCACAATCCCTACATGTTGGTTAAGGTACCACCTACTAACAAAGATCATCCAAAGTTCGATGGAATCATCATGCCATATAGGGTACTCTTGATATGAGTGAATTACTATCTCACCCTATTGTGATCTATCCAAAATATATCTATAACTAATAGTATCCCTTACTTGAATCCTCTTAAGGTGTGTCACCACCCATCTCATGACATAGAGTTCTTGGGATTCTATCCCTTTACATGTAGTGATATGGGTCATACCATGGGAAGATTCTCATACACATAAACCTATAGGAATATCCATGCCACTATACCTCTTCCTTGAGTCTCAATTATTTACCACACACACTTAATAATAGAAAATTAAACAACAATTCTATTTTTGGATTGATTTGATCTTTATTTATTGCACACACTTTTATAAAGTTTCTCCATCATTATTAAATTGATATAAATAATTACATATTTTTATGATTTTGTGATATCATTTTAGATATGATGACACACTTATATATACTTGAATTCCATATTACAATTTATTGGGAATTTTCCCCAACATTTGTTAGGGGCATTACATTTTTTACATTTGTACCGATTAGAGATTTGTCATTACTTGCACTTTATTGATTATATTTTATATTTTCAAGGACATCACACTATAATATTTTATTTATATCATAGACACATCATTTTTAATCATGTGGATATGGTTTTATCATATTTATCATGAGCTTCATTTATTACACTTTTTCCTTTGTGGGGCATGTTTTACATTACTACCTTATTATTGACTAGACTTTACATACATTAAGGATAAGACCATTTGTGCACCTATATTAGATATTGATGCAAGTGCATGATATGATTTCAATTAATTAATTAAATCTTGCTCATTGGTAGAATTATACTACACCCATATTACTATTAATTATACATGGATGTATCTAATTAAGGCATATATATTTCTCTCACAATTTCAACCTTTACTTATCTTGATTCTATGTTAGCATACTAATATTGGGTTACATGTTTATATTGAGATTGATTGACCATATATTTATATGTTTACACATTAGACTATGTTGTACATGAGATTTTATTATTACTAAAACTTTTTTAATCCATGTTTTTGATTAATTAAGGTGACAAACTAGGGACCAAACCCTATACAGTCAAAAAAGATAGGAAGACTAGCAAACAAAAGATGCCAGCACCGAACCAATGGCACAGCCGAGAAACAAAGTCAGAAGAAAAACAAAACATTGGAAAGACTAGAGTTAGAAAGGACAAAACTACATAACTATAGAATTAATCCATGTTACCCATGGTGCACATGATCCTTTTATTTTGAGATGATGTATTTTCAGGTTCATCTCTCACCTGAAAAGGAGCCAAATAGTTAGCCTATTCAAATTTTTGGCTACAAAATGTCAAGAGGTAACAAGATGTCAATAAGGATATCAAGTGGTTAATGAGAAGTTTCAAATCTTTGATTATTTGGTTAAGAAACATTTTTTTTAATGGATGATAGAGTCAGTAGGATCCAATTTTTAGAGTTTTTTCCATGTGGAAAAGATAAATGAATCCCATGATAGTTTTATAGTTTTGAAAGATGGCACCATGGTTCAATTGCCACTAGATATATTAATTCCATTTTATCATTTAATTTTTTTACTTATTTCATTTAGATACTTTATTATCAATTATTCAAACATTTATCTACTTGTACACATTCATGTTTGATTTTAAGTACACTTAAGATGTTGACATTGGATCATTGATGGAACATACATGCACATGTCGAGGATACATTATTTTTTATTTGATAGGTTTTCAAAGCTGGATTTCAATAAAAAGTAATCTCTTTGCTCATTTTTAATTTCAAATTAATTTCATATTAGAAAATAAATTCAACCATAACTTATAGGTATCGAGGTGCTAGTAGAGAAAATAATATACCCCTTTATTTATTGTAATTCAATGTACATATACACATGCACATTAAGGTGAAAAATTATTTAGACACCCAATTTAGTACAAGCCTTGTAACTACAATGTCATTAACATGATTTTGTGCATATATATCATTGACTTATATTTAAAAAAAATGTTAACATTTTATTTTTTAGGGGTTCTCCTTTATTATTTGTGTGGCCATGTGTTTCTCTATTTATTCTATTTATATATTATATGTATTTTTTGGTGCTTTGGGATCCTTGTGTTTTATGTTCTTCCATTTGTGATTTATAACCATTAATGGAATTTTATAATAATGTTCTAACCATTATCATAAAATTATGATAATATTCAATTTGTCTTCATGATTTCTTTGACCCTTTTTTTAATTCAACCATTGTTTGGATCTCCATTTTTTTCATCTTTTCCCTATTTTCTTATTTTGGATTGTCCAAAAATAGGTCCTTAATTAAATTTTGAGAAGTATATATATATGGTAAAATATGGAATTTTAAATATTATGAATTATGCACATGTGATCCTAAAATATCAAGTGAATAATTATTGAAAAATTAAGAAATTATAAGGTTTTATATTTGTTTTACTAAATAATGGAACAAAGGGTAAAATTTACTAAAAATTTAGTAAAAAAAGAGGCACTCAAGAGATTAGGTAAATTAAAGAAACTATAGTAAATCCCACTTGCCTAGTGCCAAAATAGGGAATGAAAGTATAATGATTTAAATGATCAATAACAACATAAAGAGAGACAAAAAACTAAAAAAAAAACCCACATGTTTTTAAAATGACTTATAATAGTGGAAAATAGGGAGAATGATCCAATAGGAATATATAATTCAAACTATGTTTCTGTAAGATGACCAAAATGGACCACTATAGATTAAGATAGAGTGAAATTATATGACTGAATGTGGAGTTTTTTGGATATTTTTGTAGATAACTAAAATTAGGGAAATTATGATATTTTGGGTTTGACATTTTATAGGATGCTTTGTTAGAGTAAAATTTTAGGGAATATGGATTTAATTAATGGAATTATTTTTCATAGTATTCTAAATCAATTCTCCTTAGATGAAACCCTCTTTCACCAAAATAATACAATAACTTATAAAATGTGCAAAGTTAGTTTCCTAGGACCCCTTGAAGGTTGTAGATACAGATATAAAATTATCAAAATTAGGGATCAATGTATTTATAGTGCTTTCAAGTGTTATCAACCCAAATAAGAGAAACTAATTCACCTCCTCTCCCTAAATAATCAAATGCAAGTATGTGTTTTGCTATGAAAACTTCTTTTGGTATAAGTATATTGGCACAAGACTTGAATAGATGATACATGTAGAATCAGATCAATATGCACGATCATTGAAAAATGTAAAATGAATATAATATATGTGAAACTCAATTTGAAATCAAGGATATTTATCGATGAATACTTGATTAAAAATTAAGTAGGGTAAATATGTATATATGGGATTCATAAAGACACATTCAAACAAAAAATATATGGAAAATAATGAGAATTGACAATCAAGAAAGAAAAATTAGCCCAAGGTGCAAAGGAAAAAATGGTAGGTGACAAGAATCAACCACTACAACCTATGGTCTTACCATAGTATTGGAGTGTTGATTATGTTCATGCCACACAAAACTTAAAAATATATATCAATATAGCCTCAAGATGACTTACATGGATCTTGATGTAGACAACTGATAGATTTGAGGTATTTATGAGGAAATATGGAAGACAAAAGGATATGAAGGGGTCATTGTGAATTAATTTTTTTTAAAAAGATAAAAAATGTAGACAAACATGCCAAATATTAAAAATAAATACAAATGCTTGAAAAAAAAATAAGTCATGCACATGTAGACACCCAAATTTGGCTCAAAACCCTTATTCTTAGGTTTTATTCAAAATTTGACTTATTTGGAAAATATGAGTCTCTGTTTGGTCCATTAAGCCTAAAAAACATCTTAATACTTATCTAGAAGGCATATGTTAGTGCATTTAAACTATTAATCACCTATTATCTTTCCTTATCTTGAGATCTGAGCCATACTTATCTCCTAGATGAACCCATAGATATACGGGCCTATCATGGACAAGTCTTTATCCTTACGAGCTTGTCCATTTTATATTTTTTGGTCCTTATACCCATTATCCATTACATTACACATTAACCAATCACTTTTATTTTTATGGGTCTTTCTTCCCATTATCCATTAACCTACACATGAACACTTTCTAATTTCATTTTCAAAAGTTAACTACTACACATAGGCCATCCTAAATCATCTTATAATAACAAGGTTTTCCAAAGCCATTTTGGGATCCATCTAGAATATGATAATTAAGAGAGAGAATAAAACATCTATTATGCCTACGAATAAGCCTAGATTCAATATTCATCATTCAATTTGTGTTTCACAATACCACACACTTGCGACACTTATCCCTCTTGGTCTTTCTACATAATTTATCATGAAAAATGAGGATAATTAGATTTAATAGTTTCATTTATAAATTATTTGGAAGAGGATGTCAAAAAAATTACTCAAGTTTTCCAACCACATACCACTGGACTATGTGGAGATCTAATTTTGAGCATGTGAGATATGTAGTTTATAACATTTCTTTTATGGTTTCCCAACCCCATTTTTTTATTGTGTAAATTGGGTCAAATGGAAATTAAATCATACAACATATGTTTCTATACACATTTTTAAAGTGAAATTATAATCATAATCAATAAGACACAAGACACAAGCAATAGAAAAAAAACCATGAATCCCTATAGAGATAGGCCCAATGACACACACACACACACACACACACACACACACACACACACACACACACACACACACACACACACACACACACACACACACACACACACACACACACACACACACACACTCACACACACACACGCGCGCACACACACACACACACACACACACACACACACACACACACACACACACACACACACACACACACAAGATTGATACACTAAAATTGCTGTGGCTGTGCACATACATGAAAAACACATATAAATACATGTTCATTTCAAATCATAATATAGATCCAAAAATTCAATAATAAATCAAACACAGTGAATGCATTCAGAATACATTCTCATATTTACAAAACAACCAAGGTGTAGACATTTCTTAACTTCTTTGTCATTTACTTGTAGTATGTTAGCTTATGTTTATGGAATTTGGGATTATTTATATATTTATCCATTATAATTAGATCCAAGTTCTATGTTTAATTTATGTATGTTTAGATCTACTTATTTGTAACATGATTATTCTTATTTTATGTGAAAATTTGAATTAGGGTTACCATAAATGGTGAACCTTGACTCTTTTGAATATTCAACCTAAGGTTTCTTATAAAATAATCATTTACTAAATTTTCATGGCCTACTTTATATTTTATTTTTATATATAAATTATTTCCATGAATGCTCATTTACAAACCTTATTTATTGTTTATGTGCTTACATTATTATAATTTTATCTAGGTTTAATCTTTTACTTACATTTAAACACAAGTTTTTACAAATCTCATTCCTCTTAGGAGTTTCTTAATTAATTAAAACCTTATTTTAATATTTATACCTTCATACATTTGTGTATTCATTATTTTAAATTAATCATGGATCACATTACTAAAATCAATATGACTTACTCCAAAAAATAATATTTTATGATAATGAATAGGTTAATCAACACCTTAATCTATACTTTACAACAAATCCTAATACTTTCAAATATTCATTCAAAATTCTAACAAAATATGGCTTGAAACTATTCTTCATATTACCATCACTAAATTTTATACTTGTGTTCTTAAAAATTCTATGTCTTGCATATAATATGTTTTCTATATCCTAAAAATAAACCCTACATTTATAAAAATGATTTGCCTATGAAAATAAGAATTCCTCTACTTATCATCAATGATTAAATTTAGCATTTAAATAATATCATTACTATGCCCAAGTTATCCACCATTTATATGCCCAAGTTTGACACTCTAAGGCATAATCAAAATGAGATAAAAATGAAAATGTATACTTCGCAGTTTGAAAAATAAAGTTTTGAGGCCCACATTAAAAAAAAATATAGAAAAAGGTGCATTATTTCAAATATTATATCTCTTACTAAGTACTCACATTACATACTATTCATAAAATTATTCTCATTGATAAAATAATATAAGTAATAATTATAAACATTGAATTTATTTCAATAGAACAAAAATTCATTCTCAAAAATAAATATGATATACTTAAATATTTTTTGAATAAAGACATGATCAAATTTTTACCTATGTATAATATGATTTCCAACTATAGAATGAAATTTTAAAAAGATAAATGCTTTTGCACATATCATTTAAAAATTAAGGCATTCAAAAAATAGGTGCATTACTTTTAAAGACAAAATTCAAGAGTTAGTTGATCGAAGAAAAATCAGGCTTCCTTGAAAAAACACCATTGAAAAGGGCATTATTTGAAAATAAAAAAAAACTTTTAAGGAATACGAAAAGCCAAAAACATTGATCAAAATAAATGAAATCAAAACTTGGATGAGGATGATTAATTTTGCTATGATTGCACATTTTAAAAGTGTGCTTATTGTATGCAATGGGAAATGCAATAGATCTATAAATCAATCCTAGCTTAAAGAAGATAAATCCTACTTACACTTTTGATTGTGGATACATTAGATATTTGGGGTCAAGACCAAGATGGATCTGATAGACCTATCCAAGGGATATCTTACTAGAATAATATCACTAGGGAGGGTTCCAAAGTCTCCAGTCAAGAAAAAATATGCAATAACCCTAACTAGGTCCTATGGTTTCATATTTAGTAAACTAATAAAAAGTATAACAAAATATAATATAGTGCTCACCAAAGCTTGTGTCACAAAATGGGGGTAATAAACATTAAAATTAAACATGCATAGAAGACATATACTCATGTCAATTCATATATAATCTTAATTCATGGGAGAGAAGTAAAAGTGCATATCTATCTACTCTTACAAAGGAGGAATAAAGTTAGGAATACTTACATTTGAAGATGAACCCACTTAGCTCAATCTCTCCTTTGGACAAGGTGTATCACAAGAGGTTGTTTTGGTATGTAAGGATGACAAGCATAAATTATATCTAGGCTACACAACCTATCAATACATCTAAAAGACTTCTCCACAAGATAAGATCTGTATCTCCAAAAAAATTATGAAACCCTAAGCTATGATCCTCAAGTAGAATGGTGGATAAGTAGATGCATAATATATATATATATATATATATATATATATATATATATATATATATATATATATATTATGCATCTACTTATCCACCATTCTACTTGAGGATCATAGCTTAGGGTTTCATAATTTTTTTGGAGATACAGATCTTATCTTGTGGAGAAGTCTTTTAGATGTATTGATAGGTTGTGTAGCCTAGATATAATTTATGCTTGTCATCCTTACATACCAAAACAACCTCTTGTGATACACCTTGTCCAAAGGAGAGATTGAGCTAAGTGGGTTCATCTTCAAATGTAAGTATTATGAAACCCTAAGCTATGATCCTCAAGTAGAATGGTGGATAAGTAGATGCATATATATATATATATATATATATATATATATATATATATATATATATATATATATATATATATATATATATATATATATATATATATATATATATCTTTGTATTCTCTTCTCTTAGAAATGATTAAATGGATGTGTTTATATAGGTGGATTTAAACATAATCTTTTCCAAAAGTTTAGGCTAACAAGGTTGACCCAGTCAACCTAGTATTGTTATTGACAAAAAAAATTAGGTCATGGTTTAGTACAGCCAGGGGTGGACCTACACCTAATAATTTTATCAAATAGAGTACAAGATTGATGGGGTTGACAGTGTAACATAAACTATCAAAAAGGGTTTTAGGCTAGGGAAGGGATAATGAAGGTGGTAAATGATTAGATGAGGGTGAAAAATAGGAGGAAAAGGTTAGGGGAATGTTTTTATGAGTTGAGTGTGTAGATATAAAATGTTAATAAGGGATAATAATCCTATGAAATACCAATGGTATACCTACCCATTTCTTGGTATACCCCTTAAGGCATGTACTCAGAGTGATTGAGGCTCGATGGGTTCTTGAAAGATAGAAAACATCTGTAATTGATAATTTTTGAAAATATTACGTGTATACATATGCCCCACTCTAAGCTCATAACATGTCATGTAGGTGCAACATGGGATGGTTCTTTAGTAAAATAACATAGCAACACACAATGCTAAAGATGAATAAAGCACAATAAGGATAAAATAAGATAAATAAAAGGACAAAATTAAAAAACACATAAATTTACTTACCTTAGTGTTGTATATATAAAAGGATATGTAATAAATGTGAAGGAATCCAATGTAGATAACATGAGGTGAACTTGTAGAGATAAGCAAAAAAGAGAGAAAAATAATTTTTTTTGCAACATATACATATACTAGGTGAAATGATTCTCTACGATGTCAATACTCTAGAATATTATATAGTTTGTAAAAAAATTTAGTAGAGACAAATATATGATTGAAATAAAAAAATATGATGATAAATATTTTAAAGATATATAATTTGGAATAGTAAATATAAATAGGGTAAAAAATAATTCATTTAGCATTTTTACTTTTATAAGAACATAAAGATCTGAGAGACCTAGTGAGAGACGAGAGAGTTAGGATGGTGAGGAGATGAAAAATGAGATGGGGAGGATGCATAGTGGACATAGTGAGTGTAACATAAGTAAGAAACTATAATTCAATTTTTTGAATATTTTTATTTGGAATTGAGTTAATTATAAAAAATTAACTAGTAGGCAAAATCTCGGTACTAGAATGAACCCTAAGAAATTTTTAAGGACACTAGGGGTAAAATAGGGTATTGGGTAATAAGGAGTTAGACCAATAAATACCAAAGGAATTTATGTTAAATGGTCAAAAAGTCATCACTATGAATGAACAAAGGTGACTAGGTTGACTCAGTCTATAGGGGGAAGAGAACCACCAGACTAACTATATAGTAGTAGGCTGATTTAGTTGGCAAAGGTAGGGGGCTGTTATGTATTAGTGGGCCAAATTAGTGTTTTATGAAGTGGCCATGTAGTAATATAGGGTAAAATATGGCTGATTTAGTACTGTAGGCATAAAGGTGGTTGATCTAGTACTAAAGAGGTCGATTTAGTAGAAAGTATAATAAGGTTGATTTAGTATTCTAGATGAAACATAGGTCTGATTTAGTATTCTAGATGAAAAATAGGGATGCTTTAGTATTCTAGATGAAACATAGGGCTGATTTAGTATCCCAAATGAAATACAAGGCTGATTTAGTAATGAATAGGCTGATTCTATAGAAAATGGAAAAAATAAATCAAACCAACTAAATTTTATGAAAATTTAAGAATGTACTTTGACTATAAATGAAATGGAGATCTAATACATCCTTTTTCATTTGATACTTTTTAGAAATTTTGGAGATATTAGTGAATGATTGATGTAATGTGGCTATCATATTTACTAGATCATTTGATAGATGTGAACAAATCATGGCTACTTTCACTGGGTTTAGGAAGTATTATGGATATGAGGCATATCTCAATGAGTGTTGATCTCATTGTCATGTTCTTTAGAGCATAGAAATGGTTGACCAACACTTTTTTATGGGTGGTGGATGGGGATAACATAGAGGTGGGTATCATACTAGAGGATGTACATCCATTACTTGGAATACCAATAAGAGGGACACTAGCGATCATAGGGACACTAGATGATCTAGAAGAGAGATGAGCACTAGTTAGGTGGGCAATGTGCTCATATAGGATATACCTAAGTTTGAGGGTTAGCTTATTTTATGTGTATATTACATAGATTTTGGACATCCAAATGGATATGATTATACTTGTGATAGAATGAGTATTGTGTCACAATTTGGATGGCAAGGTACCAATGTATACAATAGCCTTATGCTAGTCCATTTTAGATCAAGGGTTGCTATATGATTTTGGGTTTGTCATCTAGGTCTAGCTAATGCATGATATGTATGGTATGATATCAATAGGGTATAAGACCATGAGATTAGTTTATTTCCTTAGTACATGGATACATGAGATGTTCCCTATGTGTTGGCTAACAAGGTTGCCCCATGCAGTTGATGATAGGTTACCTTAAGTGATTAGATGGATATAGGATCAAGTAGCATAGGCCATGCCCCATGTGTCAACACTATAGATGATCACAAGAGGGGAGATCATGTGGTATCCATACGCATATATTACTACTATTTGACTTAGTTGGGTGATCATGGTGCTAGGGTTAGCTCAAATGCAGATCATGGGCCACTATACTTGGTGGGTAGTGTTAGGAACCCAATGAAGCACCATTGATTACCAAGCAACTAAACATGCAGAAATTAACCAAAAGTAACAAGTAACTAGAATTCAGAAACAACACAGAATATGAGAGACAATACCCAATTATATTAATACTCTTCTAAAAGGAAATACAACAAAGAAGATTGCCACAGTTTTTCTTCCTTACACACCTCTAGGGATCCCACACCTCTAGGGTATAAATAGTAAATCTCTTCAAGAGCTCACTCTCTCTTATGGTCCCAACACACAACTCAAACACAGAGTTGATGTTCACCTCTAACCAGTTAGTATCACCACTACCAGTACACAAGTGCTCTATGCACTCCACAAGTGCTCCACACACTCCAAGTACTCAACGTACTCCAAGTAGATCTCCCATGAACTTGTAACAACCTGCAACTCAAATGATATTACTTATGGAAGGAACTACCTTGCCTTCCTCTTTGCTCTCCAACTGAGTACACACTATACTCTAAGTAGATCTCTCCTGATCTTACTACCTGTTGTGTTGCTATCCTTCCTAATCTTGCACACCTATAAATCAATCTGGTTCTGCACACCTGCAAACCTAGATCCTACACACACATACACCTGCAGATCAATGATCTTACTTACCATGTAGATCTCCAAACATGGCCTTACACACTTACTAACCAAGATCCTATATACATGAAGAATCCTTCTGATTCTCCAAACCAGCACCCATACTTGGCACTATGGCACTAGGAGGAACATACCTTGCTCTCTTCACACACAAAAGGAGCTAATATTTGCTCTCTAACTCTCTAGCACACCTTTAAAATATAGCCCATGAGTCTATTATATAGATCTCATGCAAACAATAATTAGACACCTAATTATAATAACTAGATCTACAGCTCAAGACTATAATTAGCCTTCTTACATGCAAACAACTGGTTCATTAACAAACTGTCCATAACACTCGCAATTCCAAACTGCACAGGCAACCAACATCGGTCCCTATCTGCCTGGGGGTGATTGACATCAGCTGATCTCTGACTGTCATCGGTATCTTCCTATCTCCACCTAACCGACATTGGTTGGCCTAACTGATGTCGGTGATTATGAAACTCAACACCCTCCTCCAATGTCTACATCAGTGAAGCTTTTAGCTCCACAACCTAACAGGTAGAGCTATAGTTATTGACACACTTACTAGGGAATTTTGGACTAATATACCCAAAAAATCCTCTTGTAGTGCCTAAATTTTGGGCATTACATGATAAAGATACAAAAGGGAGAGAAGGAGGAACAATAGTCAAAATACTAGTGATTAGGCTATAGTGTATGAGACCATGGAGTCATCGAGAATGATAATTGATAGTTAAAGGAAGAGAGGAAATGGATGTTGATGTAGGTGTGAAATAGGTACCATAATAAGAACCATAGTAAGAAGATCAATAACCACCTTTAATATACCATAGATGAAGGCACCATCAATGAGAGTGAATACAAATGAGGGAGATCATACAAGATAACCCAATAGTCATCCCAAGATAGAGGTAGTCGATAGAGGAACTTTTAAGGAGAGGATTTTGGCATGCATGAGTGGTGACTCTTAGTTTCACATTGATAGGGAGGAAAGTGATAGATGAGATGATTAGGGGATGAGTATATGGAGAGACCATACTCGATAGATGAGTAAATAAGGAGATAGTAGTTGGTGACACTAAGATTGGTGAGAAATGTTATAACTTTTTAGTTTAGATATAGAATACTAGTTGCATGTGATTATAGTAGATAGATATATTTTAAGATGTATATGTGATCTAATATCTATCTAGTTTTGGTTTTGTAGATCTTGTGATAGAGGAGGTCAGATGGGGATCCGTTGTCATGGTTTCACACCATGACATGTTATAAGGGATGTTGTCACCATACGACCTCACCATGTTAGATGATCCCATGGTATTGTCTAACCTATCTTAGGCAAGCTAGTTTATACTATTAGGGAAGGTTATGAGGTAGATAAAGACATGGGGGAATGGATTTCAGACACCAATAGGGTGGGATTAGGAGAGGCACAAGCCTTGGCTTAGGAAAGAACCATAGATATGGCTACAATGGTCTATCTTGGATAGGTATCATACTAGGTGGCTAGCCTATAGGGATATGTAGTAAGATTAAGATCCAAGAACTACTTCATTATAGTGTGTTGTGTATAGGGGACAGTCCCAAGCATATATGGATAGTGTGACTAGGCTATAGGATATGCATGATGAAGCTTAATCGTAGAGTTGGAGCTATGTATTTTTGTATTCTGTATTATTATATTATATAAAACACATGATATATATGCTGATTTTGATAGTTGGATTTTATCTCAAAAGTTATGTTTGGTTGTGGTTGTTGATGAATCAGTATATTTCTTTCTAGCACATGTATTTAGCTTTTATTGTGTAACCTATGAGAAATATATGTGGAGTGTTTTATTTTCTAGCATTATGTGATACACATGCATGGTTAAAAATAAAAAGGAAAAAAAATGACTTAGAAAAGTATAATTAATCACAAATAAATGGACTATACACTATATCATGATGGGAAATTTGTAATAACAAAAGATGACTAAGTATAATAAGCCAAAAATGGTAAAAATGATAACAAAATGTTTTTAAACCATGAAAAAGGTTGACACCAAATTAAAACAAGTAAAATCACACTATATCATGTTAGGAAGTATGAAAATAATGTAATAAAATGGAAAGCATGTGAAAGACAAATGGTATAAAAAATAATTAAGTCAATCAATCATACTAAATTGCATTTGGAAGTATAAAAGAGAAACAAAATTGGAAAAATGAACTTAAATTGATCACACTAATTCAAGCTAGGAAGTATGAAAAATTTAAGAAAAAATGGTTGTATTCTTACATGCAATCTTAAAATAAGAAGATAAAAGTGAAAGATCAATGAAGTAAGAATAAAACATATTATATCAAGATAGGAATCAAGTCAATGACATGTAACTCATAATCAATCACTACTTATCTCAATTTTGACACATGTAGTTTCATTATGACTTTGGTATTAGAAATTTTTATGAGGAAGGCCAGGTCTTATCCATGGTCTTACATTGAAACTCACAAAGGTAACACTAATTTGGTGTAAATAATGGAAATAATATATTAAAGGGGATGTTTGAAATGGTAAGTTAGTGATTTGATAATTTTTAAGGAAGTCCTAGTCTTATCCATGATCTTACACTTCAACATAGAAATGGAATCCCTAGGGGGAGTGATTAGTAAACAAAAGAAAATTTATCAAGGGAAAATTTAGGATTTTGGGAAATGTAAAATAAAATGTAAAAATCATAACATAGGCATATTATGAGAAGACCTTAGAAAACATGAGGCACATTAAGGACATAGAAAGACACTAAGTGACTAGTGAACATCAATATACAATGGATACCCATTCACTATAAGCACAAAGCCATGTAGGTAGATAAGTGAGATACTGAAGTCAAATCATGTTAGTTTGTTTAACAAGGAAATTAAAATGGACCTACCTTCCCACAACATTTTCCCTATTCCTTAGAACCTCTTATAGATCTGTTGGTCCATTGTGAAGATTGGGTACTTGCATGAGAAAGTAGGTTGAACTATTTTTTTTAATTCTCCTTCCCAATATACTAGTTTACCACACCCCAATGGACCTCAAGTCTATAATGAGGCCAACTATGGTGTTTGAGATTTTATTAGAAAATGGATATGTGCTTAGAATCACAACTTTAAGTGTGATTTGAATTTTTGATTTTGTATCATTAAGTTTTATTAAAATTATGTGGCTTTTGAATTTTTATGGATTTTTTAAGATTCCTCCTCCATATTGACTTGGAAGGACCAATCATGATAGATACAGTGATACACACAAATGAGCTCTAATATTTGGCTAAAGGAATGTAAGTATCCAAAGACATGACTAACTAAAATACTTAGGCTAACCTATTAACTAATATGTTATTTCAAGTTTCAACCATGTGTATGCTTATTTTATGAAAGGAGATAAGGGAAATAAAGGGAATTCTAATATGGACTAGTAAAAGGAGATTATAATGAGATGACTTATTTTCTAATTGATCACATGGTAAAGAAAGAATGATTAAGGGGAGCAAGGTTTGTATAACCAAGTCATAATAATGATTATTTGTGTTATAGAGATAGGGTAGCAAACAATCATGAGAAAGAAATCAGACATAAATGGAAATAAATGAACATATATATAAAAAACATGTAATCATGAAAAATAATCCATAAGATAATATAACGAAGACACCATATACAACATGTAGTGCAAAACATAAAAAAACCATGTAAGATAGACACAAATTTGACATAATGTCAAATGATATAAGATAGATAAATGTAAATTTGGAGCACAAGTCCAATCCAAAATGAAGAAGTAAATGAAGGAACATTATGATATGTTCATAAATAATGGTAGATTTATCCTCAAACATTGTCCATAACATCTAATAAGTCTTTATGAAGTTAAACTCTAACTGCATTGAGGGTCTCATCAATATTCAAAGAAGTCTAAGAAAATTCTTATTGTCAAATCTCCTTGATGAAAATATAAGCATTATTAAAGAAATAAGAGTGGATTATATAAGACATGAAGGAGTCATCAGTGGAGAAGGGGTCATAAGTGAAGGAGGATTCATGGGTGGTATAACCATGGGTGGATAGGCCACAGGTAGGGGAACCACTAGGGAAGAATGGGGAGCCTTCTTGTAAGGGTAACCTATGGGAGAAGGGACAATAGGCATAAGAATGGTCATGAGGATATCCTTGAGATGCTACTAAAGGATGCACCAATGATCAGTGTGATGGGTACTGCATTGGTACCATAAATAATATACCTCTCCAAATTTGAGACTATACTAAAGTAATAATTTTAGGGGAGGTATAGCCTTATCGGTAGGCCAAGGAAGAGTAAGATTCAAGGTGTCTATATATTGTTGAAGTTTATGACAATGCATGGAGGAATGATTTTCCATGCCATGGAAATAACATATATGCTTGTTAGTGGAATTTATTGGTGTAATAATAAAAGTTAGGGAAAGATGGTGTAATTTACATTCTTGAATCCAATGGCTAACAAATCTATGAATATCATAATATGGCTTATCGACCCATTTGATGGGAAGAGGAGAAAGATGTGGTAAAGGGAGAAAACCATCACCAAGGGAAGGTGGGG
This sequence comes from Torreya grandis, assembly GCA_037957365.1. NCBI lineage: Eukaryota > Viridiplantae > Streptophyta > Pinopsida > Cupressales > Taxaceae > Torreya > Torreya grandis. Next base: position 576,312 of record JARHVA010006771.1, read on the forward strand.
TTAATGGGGACATTGGATAAGGATTGATGGAAGGAGTAATAGGAATATAGGTAGGAAGAGACTCATCTAGAGGAGTGGGAATAGGATCCATACTAGGCTCTATTGAGGGAGGATTAGGATACACAAAAGGTTGAAGGATAATAGTAAGCATATTAGGGGTAAGCTAGCTATAGGGTTTCTGGTATCTAGTGAAGTGATAGGGACCAATCATGACATGATCCATAAGCATCTTCCTACAAGATTATTTTAAAACTAGAGGTGTGTGAACCACCTCAACCCTAAAAATAGGATGAAAAATTCTAAAATTTAGAACTATATAGGATGGAAAGCAATAATATTAATGGAAATATTGAAGTAAATAATAATGATAATGAATGATTTTAACATCTTAATCCTGAACAAAACCTCCTAAAATGGGTCATCTAAGGTGTAACCATCATCATAGTAGGGTGTATGAAGATTAATTATGTAGGTAGGGATGACATTTTCATCAGAGGTGGCATGATGAATGGAGTGCCAAGTCTTAGTTAAGACTATGGGTATATCATCACTAGGTGGTTCATAGGAGCATGGCTTTAGAGAAGGTGGAAGCTAAGAAATGAGATGAGGAGAGAGATCATAAGTTTTTATCTTGAGATTGATCTCATCAGGCTCATCATCATCTAAATCTAATAGGTTAGGTGGTATATTCTTGATGAATTTAAAGTGACCTTTGTAACCTCACATAGATTTAATAAGTAAAATCATTGAGATTCATGAAATGAAACACTTAGTAAGGGTTCAAGTGTTGGAATTTTGAAAACACCACGATCATGGAATTGTTTACAAATTAAGGGTTAGTATCACCTTGAATATTATAGATTACACCATTAGAAGGGAACTTGACACATTAGCAGGAAAAAGAAGCAACAACACTCATGTGATGAGCCCATAGCCTACCAAGTAAGATGTCATAAGAGAGAGTAAAATTGAACATCATAACCATCACTTGAATAATGATAGGTAGAATGGTGATAGGGAGCCACACACAACTGAAGGGAGGCATTTACCTTCATTCATAACCTTAACATGTGTTTTATGTGGACTTAATATTACATTTAGAGTATCCAAGGGTTTTAATAAAGTTGTGAGAGGTAACACAAGTACCTAAACCCTCATCACTCAAGGCACACTTGACTTGAATATCACTTATTTAGATATTGATAAAGAGGGTATGATCATTAAAATAAAGTAAAATCTCATCAAGATTCATAAAAGTAATGGGGAATTTGAGGGAAAAAGAAGTGTCCAATGTTTTGTCAACATGTATATACATCTCTTCACACTGTTGTAAAATGCTATCTTCTCATCCAGACAAGGTGGATTCACATCCTGCTAGGGGAGGATGAGGGATGTTCATTTAGAATAAGAGATGCATAAGACAATTGTGATGACACAGAGAAGTGTGCATGAGTTAGTGAAATGAGATTTAAGATGGGAGATTATTAAGTTTAGTGATAAGATCTCATTCATCATAACCCCTAAAGGGATTGTTAGAGAGTGGTGCATAGTGTTGGTGGAGTTCCTTAGAAGGAAGAGCAGAAGTGCATGTAAATTTGTGTTTATAGGATGTGGGAGGTTTATTTGGGGGATAAGTGGGTTGATTATTATGAAAATATGAGATAGTTGATGTAGGTTTGGTTTGAGATAGATTTAAAGAAGTGGTAGTAGAAGGTTGAGTATTATTGGTGATGGGTAAGGAGGTTGGAGAAGTTATAGAAATGGTGTGAGAAGTGTTATCCAAAGGAGGTGTTGGAATTGGTTCATCAAAAGAGATAAGTTCTTCTTTCTCTAACTCTATTAATTGATTTGGGGAAGAATCTTAGATAAAATAAAAAGTATGAGATGATTGGTGAGTGTGAGTGGGATGAGAATCAATAAAGGCAACTATTCATTGCATATTAGTCATGTTGACCACATTCTCTTCGAGAGTTGGGTCAATAAGAATATTAATGTTATTGGTGGAAGGAGTAGTCTTATCATTATTATCTTAGTGTTTTGGAAAAGGGTCTTTATAGATGGCTAGATGAGTATTATCCTTTTTATTTTTATTTCATGACATTTGAAAGAAAAATCATAGGCTTGTTGATGTTTATCATGGTTAAAATTAGGACCAAAGAGGAAATCCATAACTAAGTTATGAAATTGCCTACAAGTCTCATGATAATGACCCCAATTAACATGAAACCAACATAATTGATTTGGATCATACCATTATTTCATGGGATGAGTGGGCTCAAGTTCTTATGGAAGAGGCCTTGGTAGATGCTTTTGTAACTCTACTATGGATAAAGGCTTATGAACATTGATTGTACTTGTTGAAGAAAAGTGAGAATTAGGGATGTGGTGTAGAGGGGAATATTTTTCTAGAGCATGGTTAGGTACGATAGCTTAAATATTAAGAATGGTGTCATAAGAATTAGTGACACCATCATTATTATCATGATTATTTTTATTTTTGATGAGCATACCAGTACCCATATAAGGTTGGGATGGTTTAAATTAGCACTTAAGGAAATCTTGGCACTTGTCTTGGTCGATGGCATCTTCCATATTTTATGGTGAGAGAGTTTGGACCTGATATTGTAACTTAGGATAAAGAGCATTGGTGAATATATTAAATAGGTTATCATATTCCATGTTGTGTTCATACTTGTTAGACAAGGTCTTCCACCATTTGATGAAATATTGTGTGATTTTTGTCTCAAGTTGATTGAAATTAATAAAATAAGCTAACATATTTTCAAGGAGGTCACTAGTTTGAAAATATTATACTAGAACATTAACTAGATATTCTAAACTAGTGATGGAATGAGATTTGAGTTGGTTATACCAATCTAAAGCATCTCAAGAGAGTATTTTGGCTAAGACATTGGTACCAGACTTGACCTAATCTTTGTATAGATTTCCAAATGTTTTTAAGTGTAGGCTAGGATCAGTTAACCCATTGTAACTAATGTTAGAGGTGATACCTCTTATATCGATGTTAGAAATTTGAGGCATAACAGGTTAATTTTGAAGGTGTTTGATTATTTTGTTACCAAGAGGAGGTTAAGGGATAATATTACCATGGGCATCCCTAGGGGTGGTGGGAATTTTGGTTGTGCACTCCTCATGGAACCTATTGGGCGTGATTTTTGAGATGGATAAGATGGTTTTTCATTTAACTCATTTGGTTGGCATTATTAGCTTGGAAAGAATTTATTTGGTTAATAGTTTGCAATACAATTTGATGGGTTTGAGTGGTGTTATTTACAACATGTAGCATGAGTACCATTATGAGTGGTACCATGCATTATATTAATAGCTTGAGAGGAATTTTTATCAAAGAGGCACAAGTAGCATGATTTTCTTGGGTTAAAAAAGATGTACTAGTAGAAGGATTAGAAGAAGGAACACTAGTGGCATGATTACCCTAGGTATAAAATAATACACTAATGGAAGAATTAAGAAGAGTGGGTCTTGGAAAAGGCCCATTAGATGTTGAACCTACCATGTTAGTAGAGATACTTGGTATGGAGGTAGAGGAAATAAAGAAAGAAGAGGTCATACTATGATAATGGGTCAAAAGAGAAGGAAGAGATTGAGAGGCAAAGAAGATATTTTACCCAAATCCATATGAGAATGTGGGGGAAGGTGAATGGGGTTCTTATATTTGACCACTTATCATAAGGTGATAAATAGTAGAAGGGAATTGTCCTTGATGTTGAGGAAATTCATTAATGAAGAAAAACATTTCCAGAGTATACTCTAATTCAAGGTAATCTTCTAAGGTGAAAAAATGGTTGTGAACTGAAGATGTTTTAGGAGGGGTCCCATAATTTTTAGTATTAATGGCTACATGCACATTAATTTCATTTAGAGTAAGAGCCACAATATATTTATGGGAAAATCTATTGGGGGGTAAGGCTCATCATATATGTTAAGTTTAACTTAGTTTCATCAAATGAGTAAAAGACAAAGCCATAATAAAGGATACAAAGTTGTATAGGTCAAATGTGTACTATAACCTAGCAAGTAGGGAAGAATAAAGAGTCATACATGTTAACTCTGTATTGAAGATAAGGGATAAAATAAGCTAATAAGGATATATAATTATTTTAGTTGACTGTGATTTATAACCTGATTGGTAGATAAGAATACAAAGTCATTCAGGTCGACTCAGTATTTCAGACTGGGAGGTAAAGCAAGTTGATTAAGGATACATAGTCATATAGGTCAACTATGTAATACTGACAAGGGGAAAACATAGTCTATAAGAGACTATATTGACTAGAATAACAATGTTCTAAAATAGGTAAATTTTTTGAAAGATAAGTGAAGCAAGAATGAAAGCAAAAACACAAACAATTGGATCAATTTGAATGATCCAATTGGGGAACATAGTATAAAACTTTACACCAATATTGCCTAGCATAATTTTTTGCAATACAACACGCAATTATTAGAAAGAAAGAAATCAATTAAAAATTAAATTCTAACTAAGTGGTCATCCCAAGTGTTATTAGACTATTAGAAAGTGTTGATTTAAATGTGATAAGAGAGTTGGCTGAAAAAAGGGAATTAGAAAGGCAATCTATAGATGGTTTCAAGACATTTGGGCTGATAGGGATATATGTTAGTAATGATAATGTATTGGTATTAGGGCCTAACCCCTCACTTCACAATCCCACAATAATAAGGTTGTCGGGTGCTTTGCCTATATATACCATTAACTACATATTTATACTTGGCTAGAAAACTAGGTCAGCTTCCTCCTTGGTGATGAAATCCAAGTAGGTAGGCCTTGGGGAGACAAGTGTTTAAATGTTGTTCAATGTTATGTGATATGGTAGTGTGTGCAAAATATTAAAATAGTATAACTAAATGGTTTAAAAAACCACCTATTTATACTATGTGAGTTACTCTAAGCATGCAAACAATAAAAAATGAATTATGAATTAATTACTAGAAAATAGTTGTTAATTCCTTGATTAAGAATAATATATATTTGGTTTAGGTAACATTATATTAAAATAGTACATAACATATTCGAATCAATCACTGTTATTTTGTATAAGTAAGGTATTTAAGAATAGAGTCTAACAATTTGACTATGTCTCTCAAATAGAAGATAGACTATAGAACTAAGTCAACCAAGATGACCTAGTTGGCTATAGGGCTGTAGTTTTAAAGATTGATAAATTATGAAAAAATAATTTGAAAGAAAGTATAAAAATGATATAAAAGATAAAGAGAGTAACCTTGGTGGGCTTGAAGATGGTCAAGATTGTTAATTTTATGCTAAAGTGTCTTAATTATTAGTTTCAAATTCTATAAATGAAGTTGACTGGTCTGACCTAGTTCTACAAAACCCTATGGGTTGAAGAAGAATAAAGAATAGGGTCGACCTGTTAGACAGTGTTTTTTGAATTATATGTTAGAAGAGACAATAAGATGAAAAAATCAACTTGTTCAACTTTGTATGCTAATTTGGAACTGATGAAAAGTAATTTGTTGACCTATTCAATCTAATAACCTATATCTGATGAAGACCTATATAGATAGAACATAGTCATTTTGATGTGCTTATGTGTTAAACTTTTTCATATAAAGTTAGAACTAAACTGACTAGTTTGATAGAGTACCACAAATATGTAAAAATTAGGTCAAAAAAAATTAGGTCACAGTCTAGGTCAGCTAAGGGCTGACTTAGACTCTAATAATTTTTACCAATTAGAGTTTAAGGCCAATGGGGCTAACAGTGTAATGTAAACTATCAAAAAGGGTTTTATGCTAAGGAAGGGCTAATGAAGGTGGAAAATGATTAGAGGAGGGTGAAAAATAAGAGGCAAAGCTTACGGTAATTTTATTAGGATATAGGTATGTGGATAACAAGTGGTAATAAAGGATAACAATCTTGAGAAACACCAATGGTTTGCCCACCCCTTTCCTAGTTCCCACTTTAAGGTGTGTACTTAGAGAGATTGAGGCTTTATGGGTTCTTGTAAGATAAAAAGTGTCAATAATTGATAAATTTTGAAAATATTATGTGTATACACTTATCACCCATATGAAAGTAAAGATTACTGCCTTATGAGGCATTGAGAGCTTCCATGTATACATATTTCAAAACCTTTTTTTACTATAAATTCAACATGAATTTTCTATTATAATTTTTTTATGTTATATTAATTAAATTCTAAAATACAAAAATAGTGATAAAATACAAAAATACAAATCCTTGGTGATAATCATCAATGCACATTTAATGTTCCATAGTCTTATACATAGTTTTCTTCTTCTTTTTGTTTTGCCTTAAAATGTGCCTTCTTCTTAGTGTTTCTTTTTTCAAAATTGTAAAAATACAAAGTCATTCATAAAAGACATATATACACAAATTTATTTTCCTTTATCCTCACCATTTGATGCATGTCATATATATTACATTTTACACTATAAAGTTTACACATCCATGTTTTTACACTAGATTTATAAATGATATACCTTGATCTAGGTATGGGTTGGGGTAATCTATCTAGATATTCTTATAAATACAACTTAAATCTATTTAAAGATAGAGATCTTACTTTTTATGTTAAGTAATGACATTAGGATATATAGAGATACCTTTACATATATCATGTTTAATTCTCACATGAAGTGTACATATCTTACATGTATGCATGGATATGGTCACACTATTTGTAGCATATCATTACATTACATGAGTACATTTTTTAAATCACCATCTATGACATTGATTGGGGTGTTTTCTTGAGTTTGATTGCATTTTTATACTTTTAATATTTCTCATGGCACTTGCATTCTATTTGCATCAAACTTATTCTAAGCCACTTGTTTCATGCTAATGTTTATTATTCGTTAGATTTTACTAATTGATTGTTGATCCCATTATTGGCACTTCTATTAGTCTTTCCAATGATGAAAATATATTTATTGAGACATTTTTTGATAACATGCATTGATTTTTTAGGGAAGCTTATAGCTACTAAAAACCTCTATGTCTCATTCTTCATGTTTCCAAGCCTTGTTCCTTATTTTTCATGTACATCCTCATGCTTCCTTGTGATAGATTCCATTTTCTTCTAAATATACATAGAAAAAAAATTGTTTTCATATAAAATCATATTTATTTTGACCAAGGGGTATCATACCCAAGAATAATATTTATGGCCTATTTATATACACTTTTTTGTCTATCTAAGAGCATTGTTCCCTTGCATGTTTCTCATTTCCATATCATGAGTTTATTTTTAAGCTTGAGTTTAACATAATTTTCTCATGGGGTTGTGACACTAGTATTTTCATCCTAAACATTGCATTGCTTATACATGTATCACTTTAATAAGCCATATATATCGCATGCCTTATTACATATTAGATGATCATAAAAACATTTTTTCACTTAAATATGTATTTCAATTTGAACACACATGACACATTTATTTATGGATAAAATTGTACCCACAGATTTTTTATATATATACAATTGACATTACAGATGTTGACTTCATACTCTATAATTTCCTCACTAAGATTGACATATGATGGCTATCATTATCTTATATGTATTTTTTAATGCATTTTTCCATATTAGGGATACCTGTGGTCTTCTAAAAAACACTTTAATAGCCTTAACTAGAGGTTTGCATTCTATTTGAACTTCACAAATAGTTGGCTTTATCATTTGTCATGATATCTCAATTTTACATTACACTTTGGGGCCTATGTTACATAATTAACTTGTAGTATTACATGGAGAATTATAGTAAATATAATATTTACACACTTTACCACATTATGCTTCCCATGCTTAATGAATATATGGCTCATATATTTCCCACAAATGGAGGAAACATAAAAAAATGTTGGCAAAATTTTAAAATTTCAAAAACTTTGGATTTTTTTTTAAATTCAAAAACATTGAAAAAAATTTAATATTCAAAAACATTGGAAAAATTCAAATATTCAAAAATATATTATTAAACATGTTACATATTCACCTATTCTATGGGGTTTCATTATCCGAGGTTTATGCATGAATTTATCATATTTTTGTGGAGTAAGTGGTATGTAGGTTCACATGTTACATAATTTCACATGGTGCACACACATCTTAGATGGGGCATTTCATGGATAAAATGTCTTAGCTTGTTAACATTTCCATTTGAGAATATTATTGCACTATGATATCTATCCTTATTTTTCCTTTATCATATTGAGCTAATATTGACCACTACACTTTTTAATAGTATCTTATACATCTCTTATCACATGGATATTTTTACATTATTATTGTTACAGTATTGCACCAAATGTTTATGTGCATGTATTTATTTGTTTATGAATATTTATCCTTAGTGAATCTTCTTTCCATCTTCTATAGTGAGTCATGTAATGAGTAGAGTCACTAACTTGGGTTTAATCACTAATATTTTATTGTCTTTGTTTGGTGCCTACATTTACATGGTGGTTACCATGAATCTATGGTGGCATATTTATTGATTATGTTATCATTTTTATCTAGGCCCACTTTTGGGGCATATTTACTATATGGGTATATTAATTTCTCTCTTTATAAAATTGTACTTTTTCATGATCTATTATAACATGAATAGATGATACAGAAAAACAAAAAAATTAAAAATTAAAATAAATTTAAAATAAAAATACCAATGACCATAGTGATTATATTACTTATGGGTACTATATTGGATTCCCATTTAGATTAATTTATAGGTATGATAAAATTAACATCTAATAGATAATGAATTCATTATGACAAAGTAAAAACTTCATGACATAATTTTCATTTCTTTTAGTGAACAACTTTCATTTTTGGATAGATCACTTTGTTATAAAAAACTATACTAAGTTCTACACTAGGCATATCCTCATATGACTATGCAAATAATTCATGATATTTGTTAATAAATAGGATATCCTTATTTATAGGTTAGAGTTATTTAAAGATAAGAATGGATTTGGGATTTACATTTACACCAAAAATAACTACTTGGGTTTCTTCAATAAGCATTGAATTTATTTGTTTAAAATGGTATGGTTTAAAAGGAATCTTAAAAAGAGGGTTAGTCCTAGGATTAACACTAGCAACATAATTACTAAGGTGAGGAGTTGTTTTCTAAATTTGACCAAGCTTTTGATGTTGGAATGGAAGTTGAGGTTATCTCGCATGGAATAATTCTTGAACAACTTCATCACTTGGAAGCATACGTAAAGGGTTATAAAATTTAACATATACCTCTAGATTAATAATATGATTACATTTTATATAAAATTATGAGTGAATTTGTCTTACAGTAGTGTCTTTGTAATTCAAATTAATTTTGGGAACTTAAGAAGTGGATGACTTTTGTTATACAATATTAGCTTGGATGATATAGTTGGTTGAGGAAGTCATAATATTGAATGTATTGGGTTGATATATATAATTTTAATAACCTGGGGATGTTACCATAACTATATCGACATTATGTAATAATTGGATAGTTGAAATATGATAGCTAAAATATATCAAAAATCTTGAGGAATAATTGAATGGTATAGTAGGTAGAAAATAATAGTTTTATTGGTACTATGTTTTTTGGTTAGTATTATTGGGAGATGAAAAATGAACTGTATTTTCATTATGAGGAAACACCTAGATAGTAAAATTGATAGATGAAAAATGGATGGTATTGGTACTATGAGGAAAACTTTAATGGTATAGGCATATGTAGATAAATAAACGATATCAACATTCTAAGGAAACAATTGATTGGTACATTTGTAAGTGTTAGTTTTATTTTAGTTATATTAGGTTGGCTGATATAATTAGAATGACTGAGAGTATCAATTTTTTAAACAACCCATGGAGTGTTTTCTAATGGTGGGTTGGCAAGAAGAACACAACCTTTGGGTTCTAGTTCATTTTTATCATCACTAGAGTCAAAAGAAATATAAATTACATGAAATTTCAATTAAATACATTCATATTAGCAAGTTATTTATGATAATTAAGTACATCCAAGTTATATGATTGGGATTGACAAACTATGTAAAAATCATCAAATGACATACATATTACAATTATGTGTAACTTGCTAAGAATAATCATTAGAAATGTATTTAGTGGACCCATCAATTTGAATATATTTTCATGGAGAGAGTGATAAAGGATACTAAAAATTCTTAATCACCTAAAGGCCATTGCATGCAAAATCATCTTATGTATATGAAGCTTCATGAGAATTGTAAGGAGGAAGGACTTCAATATCATTGTAAATTATGGGAATTACTCTGTATCAAGGTAATAAAAATGGAGGAATCCATTATAATATGTAAAAAGGTAATCTAGTGGTGTTATAAATGGTTTTTAGTTCATTAAGTTTGTCATCATTAGAATTGGAAAGAGTGAATTGTAAATTAGGATGTATGCTGATGAACTCAAGAAAAGGTGGACTATTAATGTGAGGAATGGCCAAGATGTGATATTATGTTTTAGTATTAGGTAATTTGAGACTCCATGGGTTGGGATTAGCTTAATGCTTATAACACTTACCATTGTGATTGAAATTAATACATTGTATACCAAAATAGGTGATAACTCTCATGCGATACGTCTAATGAAAAATTAAAAAAGGTTATAAGATAGTGGAAGTTATAAAACCATAAGCTTGGTGCAAATGTTTTTGATCCCAATGGTAAGGGGGATAAAAATACAACTATGAGGTTTTTTTATTTTTTTAATCAAATCCAAGACATGTGAGTCTATTTTGTTTAAGGTCATCTTTGGAATATACAATTTATTAGATTAGCCAAAGGGAATTAACATTAATTCCAAAACCTTCATCCACTAAAACTCTCCTTATTATTATGTTATTGATCACAATATTAATAAAAATAGTTGGGATATTAGATTATAAAAAGACTTCATCATTGATCATATCTTCTTCAAGAAACTTTATAGTAGGTTTTTTAAAAGAAGGATGACAAATGGCCTCAATGATATAAACTTTCATGGGTGTATTACTTTCAAAAGCTTGGATAGGTGTTTACATTTCACTAAATGAGGAGTATTATATATATTGAAATTATTTCATGAGAAATTTATGATGATATTGTGATTTTATCATGATTTCCATTAAATGACTCTTGAAAGTCATGGAATTAAGCTTATTTAGGATATTCCATTACAATTTTGAATTAGAACCATAACAATGTTTAGTTTGATTTTTAAGAGTAACCTCAGGAGGTAAGGTAGTATATGGATTGGATGTGCTAGGTTGAGGCTTTGGAGATGGAGCAGGCTTAGAACTAGATGTAAAATTTGAAGATGATGTCGTAGTGGTAGTAGTATCCTTGAGAAAAAAATCATCAAAGGAAGACTTATTAAGTTTATTGATAGGATATTTATGAGTGAGATTATGAAATTAGTTAACCTTTTCCATATTCACAAATTGGGAGTTATTGTAATAGTGATCATAGTCAACATCAATAGAAAAAACCAATTTATTGGAATATTATGTATTAAGATAAGATGTTTGAAAGGATTTTTAAAATTTATGATTTATAGATTTAGGGTGAGAAGAGTTATTCTTAGAATATTTTAGGTATTATTAATGATTTTATTTTGTGTTTAGGTCATGATTAAAGTTTTTCCCTAGTATGGTATTCACCATAAGTTTCTAAAGTACACAACATATTTGATGAGAATGACCAATATTGTCATGAAACTAACATATTTTGTTGGGATTATACCATGAGGGGTGGTGGGGGATTGGAGGGTGTGTGTTTGGGTATTAAAATTAAATTATGGTTTACATAGAGATAATAACTTTCTAATTTACTACATATTAATGGGAGGGAGGGAGGAAAGTTGATTTTATAAATGGTATCCTCCCACTTTGGATTGGGGAGGCTTATTTTGAAAATAATTAGTATTTATTGAATTGGTAGAGGTTTGAAAATATTCATTTTTGGTGTTTTTATTTTGTTAAAATAAACTAATAAGTAAATATTGTTCTTTTACCTAGTTGAATGCCTCTTCTTAAGTCTGAGGGGAGAAGATCCTAACTTTATATTGAAGAGGTGCCTTAAGAGTGATGATAAAAAGTTTCAAGAAGTTGCCATCACTCATGTTATGGTATAATTTGTGTGCTAATTATTTACATCACTTGATGAATTCATGTGTAGATTCATTAGAAAGTTGATTAACATTAATAAATTTTTTAAGGTTATTCTTAGGATTTTTTTAATTTTAGAATTATTTAACTAGAGCATTGAGTAAATCTTCTAGTTGCGTAATGAAATGTATAGGAAGTTGGTTCTAACATTATAATGCATCTCCAAAACAGGTTTAAGATAAAATATTGGTAGTAGCATATGTTTTAGTTTTATCCCATTCCTTATAAAGATTTCCATTTTTCTAAAAATGTAAGGTAGAATTAGTAGTTCCATTATGTGTGATTGTTAGATAAATATTTTCAATATGCATATACATAATTAAAGGAGCTAAAGGTTCATTTTGAAAATTTTGAAGCATATTATGTTGAATTGGAGGTTGAGGAAGAAGGTTTGAATCATAATATCTAAAGGGAGGGGGAACACAATTCTAGTTTGATTTATTCTTTATGATTTGGGGTGCTTGATTAACAACTTATAATATTTGGTTTTACATTTGAGGAATTTGATTGCTACTAGAAGCTTGCATAAGAGCCATTTATTGAACCATTTATGCAAGGAATTTTGAGGATTATAGAGGAGAATTGGTAGTGTGATTAGGATTTTTATTGAATTTAGGTGGATAATTAGAATTAGTCTGAGGATTCCAAATGTTGGTGTTAGTTACCCCAATTGATGTAGTGGATGGGTGAAGCTTGCTAAGGATTCCATTATTTTTTAGAGTATAAATAATTTTATCATTAAGATTATTAATAAGTTGGTTAGGATATACCAAATCTAAAGTTTGGTTGATTTTAACCATGTTAAGTTTGCTAGACCTCATTTGATTTTTGGAATAAATACACCATGAAGAGTTTCCTTCAATGGTGGACGAAGAGAGAATGGAAGAGCAACCCATATAGGATTAGAATGGTTAAGTTTAAAAATAAATATTCTAATATGAGACATAATGATGAAGAAAACTAAAAATTAAATGTGTATAAAGGTTGATCAAAAGAAACATGCATTATCATGTAGGTAATGTAGTGAAATTTTTTTTTACTGTATTGGGATAGATGATATAATTTTATAATAAGGTAGCTAAATTAAGTACTCTATTAGGATGGACAATACAATTTTTTTTAAAGAAGAATAACTGGTGACTAAAGAAAATTTATGCATTAAAATTATTAATGTATTAGGATTTAAGAGCAAGAAATAAAAGGTTGTATCAAACTAGTTGATATAATGTGATCAAAAAATGAACTATATCAGGTTGGTTGATATAGGTGGAAGGAAATTCAAAATTATATTGAGATAACTGATGTAGTTGCATAAGGAATAAAAATATATCAGATTAATTGATATAGTTTGATCAAATATGATAAACTGATCAAAAAGGAAAAATGAACAAAAAGTAAGGTATAAATAAGCCAGTGTTTTGATTTGAAAGATATAAGATATACTAATCTTAGGAATACATAATGAACCAAGCCTAAAGAGGAATATAAAATGGGTATTATAACATCCCATATCCACACTATCACATATTTAAGGTATGCTGAGAGTAACATCTTAGGGTTATCTACCTACTAGTGCACTACAAATTTAAACAACTGAAAGGATTTGTATTGGTTGATAAGAAAACATATGCACTTTCGATATACTATGAGGTACATGGGAGATAAAGTTTGTATATAGTGTTGTCTAATGGCTTGAGTATTATTATAGTACCACACATAACATGCTTTAGGTAAAATTGACAACTAATTTTCCTAGAATAACAAATCTTATGGGTTTTAAAACTGTTGAAACACAATTCTAGATTGAAAGACACTAGTAAAAAATAGTTTATAATGAAATCAAGAAACAATAAAATGTAATGTATAAAAAATGAAATAAAAATTAAAACTATATAATTTGGTTGTAGTTGAAATTAAAATTTATAAAGGTAAAATTAATCAAGATAGTTGATGTAATTGGCAAGAGACACAAAAATATATCGAGTTGGTTGATGTAGTTCATAAGAGACACATAACTATAATGGGTTGGTAGATGTAGTCTAGAAAAAAGTAAAAATGTATTGAAATGGATGATATAATTTGAAAAAAAATCATTAAATGTATGATGATAGTGAAGAAAATACTAATAATCAAAAAGGAAAAATGTGAAAATTATCTAATTAGAGGTGGAATAAGATTCACATTATGTTCAATATAATTTATGCAGGGTATAGTATGATATATAATTATTCTCTTTCTCTCAATAAACTAGGTCTTAAATAAGGTCATAATAATATACCTTATGTATACTTGGAAAATGGGGTAAGGACTTAGAAAAAAATTAGATCTAAAAAAGGGCTATCTACACTCAAATTTCAAGAGAAAAAGGTCATAAAGACTAAGTCTAACACATGAGGCATATATCTCATTAGGGCTCAATGATGGGTAAGTGATTGTAACAATGATTGTAAATGTTGACATAAAGGGGTGTATCAAGGATGTAATAAGGATACCCCATGAAAAGAATTGATGAAAAAGGGTAACTTAATCCAAGATAGATAAAAATATTAAACTAATTAGAAGATGATTAGTGAAATGGTTAGCAAATGGGCAATCTATGAAACCTACAGAAATAAGTAACAAGATTAATCAATCACATATCTATAACCTATTTAGTATAAGGTGGAACATAAGAAAATATGAAAATATGAAAACATACATTCATAATATAAAAAAATAAGCAATATCTAATATATTAAGTTAACAAAGGAAAGAGAGTAGGGATAAAGATACTTACCTTTGGGTGGACTCTTTGACACTTGATTCCCCACCTTTTGGATCAAGTGGCACTTTATAAAATATTTAGTTTTAAGGCTTTAAATGAAACTATTAAGACCTAGGTATCCTTATTTTGAGACTCTAAAGGCCAGGTGTACTTCTTTGGTTAGAATACTACTATTAAGATTTAAAGACATTATAAGACTAGATCTCCAAGATAAGGCTCTAAACCTTTAAGTCCTCCAAACACTACCTAGGAGTAGGAATGTGAGTGAAAGAATAACATATGAGATGTTTATATTTTTTGGGGAATGAAATATGGCCCCTATATACATATATGTAATACTCAAAAATAACCTTGAACTTTAAGCCTATAGTATTGGCTAGGCTGATACAATTGGAAAGTTTTATCTAACATAGTAATGTTTCGTCTAGGATAATATAATATACATGATAAAATATATAATCAATTGGTCGATACAATACATGGAATAAAAGTATTAAAAAATGTATCAACCTGGTTGATATAATAGGATATAGGGAAGCTAACAAATTTGGATGAAAATTAGGTAGAGAAGTAAGATGAAAATTAGAATCAAAGGAGGTAAAATTGATAGTAATAATGGAATTAGAAAATAATATGCAAGTGTATCTCATAAAGTACCATGAGTTGATCTTACCTCATTCCTAATTTACCCTTTAAGGCATGAACTTAGAGAGAGTGATGCATCAATGAGTTACAGTTAGAGAAAGTGTCAGTAAAGAGATAAAGTAAAAACATTATTAGGTATATACACCAACCAATCCCAATTAAATGGTAAAACACTACTCACATATTGAATAATCCAAAGAGAAATAAAATTGCATGTAGTTTTATCCATTAATTGAATGTGTGCAATAGTGCTCCTTGAATATATGAAACTTGTAATCTAAATTTTGATACTTGGAAAATGAAAACTTTGGCTTTGGCTTGAGGTTCTTATGACTTGATAAGATCTTATCCTTTTGACTGACTAGTATATTGAGAAGAATATGGCAGTGATTATGAGTGTGAAAGTGCTAGATTATGCTTAATAGATTATTTATATGTAGGTAATAAGATTATACCCATTTTTAATTCATATGAGACTCTTTGGGAAATTTTTCATTCAACTATCATGTTAGATGGATGGGCTAACCCATATGAATAATTTTAATTTGACATGTGACTGTTGTTTGGTAAAAGATAGAATCATCATATTTGGATGGTACTAGATGAACTATATCATCTAATTTTGAAATTTCCATATAGGAGACATGAGTATTGATTTGATGATTTAGAGATGCTTGAGTATGATTACTGACTAGTTTAACATAGACTGGGGGGATTCTTGTAAATGTTTGATAGAAACTTTAGAGGGTTGGACCCATGAAGTTCATGTGGATGTGAGATAATGGTGAATAAGAATCATATATATATATATATATATGCACAAGTAATGTAGACTAAAAGTAGTTCAAAATTAATATTTATAAATATATAATACTAGATTTTAGTATCTACATTAGTTCTAAATTATCGACTCAAAGTATTCTTAACTAATACTAATAACCTATGTTTAGAAATAAGTACTATAATTAATGTGAATCAAAGTAAAAATTATAAAACTAGTTTTCCAATTCTAAAAATCCCATGATAACTAATAAAAATAAACAATATTTCCAAATTCATTTGACATGTAATTCAAATACATACTCTCATAAAAACATTCATTCTTTTCACAAATCAAATTATATACACATTTACAATAAATATATTAAGCATCCATAGATAAATATTTTTATTTATATATTTTTAAAAGTACAATTAATAAATCAATGTCTAAATATATATAAATCTCATGGTTACATCAATGTTCATAGTTTACATGATTACATATTTTAAGAGTAATCCATACTATAATACAATTATTTATCCATGATAGGCATGACAAACAAAAAGTCTTATTAATACATACATTAAGGATGTAAGAATCAACATTGAAGCTAAAATTGTATAATAAAAAAAGAGAGTATCAGTGGAGGCTTTACCTCCAACCACAAAGCCTTTTGGATCCCCTGTAAATCTCTAACCCAATGAGAGTGGTCCTACCATTGAAAATGAATGTAGATATAACAATAATAACAAAAGAGAGAATAACATACATAAAATTTAATACTTTATCTAGCTCCACAAAAAAAAATGAAAGTCTCAATAGTGAACAAGAACAAGAATTAAAAAAATCCTAATATATAAAATAATAGAGAATGATAAATTTCTAGTATATACATACTAAGGATACATGTTTATGGACATAATAATTAGGAAGTAAAGTTAATGAGTCCTTATTTTTGCATCCAAACTTAGTAATCTACTCCCAATTATAGGTCAATGTAAAACTAGTGATTTTTATATTCCATGTAGAGTTCACGTTCTTAAGTCCTTAACCTAATCCCTAGGGTGTACTCCGAATGCATGAATCCTAATAGTATAATAGTGACACAATTATATCTAAGAAAGTTACATAAATTATCTTTGAAATGTACGAGGGATAATGTATCATACCAATGATGTGATATGATATCACTCTCACACTTCATCAGGGATCGTTTAGGAATTAAAATAACAAATCTAAGTAGTTATAAGTTTTCTTTTCAAAAATAGGGAAAATGTGTAATAATTATTCCAATATAATTTGTCTAAAAAAATATTTCACAAGGTCATAAATAAAAAACATATTAATAAATTTAAAAAAAATTTCATGATTTAGCACAAGTGTGCAAATAAAATAAACTAAACAAGACAAAGTCACAAACAAACTATCCACCCATTCTAAAGGGTATTGGAGGTCTCTATAGTTGGGTCCATAGTCATTTTTGAATCTACAATATGTAGTCACAATCATTATATTTATTGTTATTAGTAATGCATCTTTCATTATCTCCCTTATTATTCCCTCTCTATCCTAGGTGAAGACCTTGTGCTATAATCACACACTCAACACAACCAATCATTTGGTTAAACTAGGTTGAAATATCAAACTAATATGATTGTAATTTTAAATATAAAACATCAAATCCATTTGATAATTATGATTAATATAAACATGTCAAGGATATTAATGCTAATTAGTATAATGTTATCAAATCTATCTATCATTAATCCACATAAGCATACCAAATCTATCTATGTAATACCCTTATGTTGAACCTATGTACCCTAGTCAACTTGATATATTTACAATATGTGGTGACCATTTAGATGTGTAAAACTTTGACATGAGATACCTGATGTTATCTTGATTGTATTATTATTAATATTATATGTTTTGATATATTTTATGGATTTGATGGATATGTATTAGACTATATGGGATTATCACTAAGTACCTTTGGTAGCTAGTTCACTAGACCTTATTTATTTACATGATTACTTAGCATGATTGTCTTGAGTGGATTTATGTTGTTATCTAGATATATATGTTGAATAACATGATTTTTTTTTGTGACTTACAATTAATTATATTGGACTATCCAAAGATTAAAATTCAATTTTATGACATACTTATATTAACACATAGAAATATATGCATGCACACATATGTGCATGTGTGTGAGTGCACACTTGTTCATATTATTTAAATATAGATTATTTTATTGAGTGTATTTGATATTGTATTGAGTGTGTAGATTATAGGGGACCAAAGGCATGATTATGAAGGACTCAGATGTGTCTCAACATACCATATACACACCTTGGATCATTTCCAAACTTTGAAACCTTACACCCTTCATTTTGAAAATTATTAAATTTATTATAATGTGTTCTTTTTATTATTTGAATTGTGATGTTTGCCTAATATTGATTAACATAATCAACCTAAAATTATTTATCTATCTATGAGGTTGAAATAACCCTAGTATGGGTTTGAGTTGAACTACATACCCTACCCATATGTACAATTTCTAATTTTCCCTTTAAACAACCTTTTTCTTTGTGTGTTTGATAATAAAACCTTGTCATACAAGTAATTTTGGGGCCATAACTATACCCATTGGATAGGTGGGGTTTTAAGGGACTATTTACCAAATTTTGGTCATATAAAGGCCTTCATTAATGCCTTAGTTTTTGATTGGACACAATCAACCTTTATTTTATTTGTACAAAAGGTTTTATTTTATTTTTGAGTGGAAGAAACACCCATGTGGGTGTGTAAGGATATTTATGAGATTTATAAGAGGAATTATGGAGGGTGGTTTCATCCTTGGGATGAGGATAGCCACTTGTCACCCTATTATTGGTCATTATTTTTGTATTATTCTATTTTAAAGGAGCTTATTTTGTGCTTGATTTTTTCCATGGATCTTGAATTTTGGATTTTGGGGGAAAAACCTTGGATAAATTTTGGGAGCTTAGAGGGAGTCTTAGAAGATTGTCAAGGGAAGATTTTTTTTTTTGAGGTAGTTCATTTTATTTTTACTTGAAAATCTTTATGCTTAGATGTTTATTTCACTTTTTTGTTTCTCTAAAATGAATAATTCTTTCAAATTATGAATGAACAAGTGTTTATTGTTATACATGGCTTTGAATCATTATTTTAAGAACCTTTCCTTTTGATACGTTGCCATTTTATTTTGACCTCTTTAGTTGTTGTATGCACATGGGTATGGGACTTTTGGGAACACCCGTATGCCACCCATCTGGGTGTTGGCACAAGTGATACTAATTGGGGAATGAGGGAGTGGATAATTTCTATTGAATTTTTGGACAAGCCCAAATCTTGTCTTAGAGGTATAATTTCATCTATGAGAAATGGAACTTAGATTTGGCTTTGAAAATCCCTTATGAATATTTATGGAAAATTAAGTACCCTACATCATTCCCCATAGTGAAATCTTATAGATTTCTTTTTGTTTTATTTCCTTTTGTGATTGTAATCTTAATTCATATGTTTACTTCCTATAACCACAACCTTGGTCTTGTTGAACCTTTTAGCCTTATGCATATGTGTTGAGGCATGCCTCTTGTTGAGAATTGGAGGAGCTAATTCTAATTTAATTCATGCACAGAGAAGAAAAATACAGAAATAAACGTATTTCAACAAAAATATATTCTTCTCTATTCTCATTAATTCTCACACTCTGATTAATTCATTCCAAGACATTACTCAAATATATAGGAATATTATTCCTATAAATTTTCCCCTATTTCCTCTCACCAAAATCCTATAATAATGCAAACCTATTTATGATATATTGTTATAACCATTAACAATATATCACAAAAATAAAATATTCTAACTAATACAATCTTACCGTATTAACCATACGGTTACTAACAACTAACTACTTACCTCTCGGTAAATATCAAGTTACTACTATTTACCTCTGTAAATATCTGAATTCACACAATGTGAAAATTAATCCCAACATTCCCCCCATAGTTTTTACATGGTACAATATATGTCATTTTTTAATTTTAGCATGCCACCTCCATTTGCTCATGATCTTCTTTGCATATACGTGCCATTGTACATCTCTTCCTTCAGTATGTCTTCATTACTTACCTAGAAGGTAATGATTTATTCTTTAGGTGATATATGTATTAATTTTCTATCAAACTTTGACATTTTGTTAATTGAGTGTTCTCAGGTTTACTATCATCCTCATATCCATCTTCAAGAATTTTTCAAATTTTATTATCTTGGACTTGCATAAATTTGATGTCACGTTCAAGCGATAAAGCATCTTTATGATTTTGAACATTTTTTGACTTTTTTGAAATATTATAAAACACATTTAAAAAAATGACTCAAATGACATTAACCTAATTCACCTAAATGAGACCTTAATATTCACCTAAATGATAAGACTCAAGACTTTCAACATACTTTATAGATGTAAAAAAAGACTTTATATATCTATTGACTATAAAATTAATCCTAATGATTAAAATTATATTTAAAAATGTCTTTTCATTTTAAATTTTAATATAAAAACAACTAAAGGTTTTATATAAATGTTAATATTCAAAAGACTCAAATTTTGGCTAAAACCAAAATAAACTATAATATCAAATCTAAATGAAATTCCTAATTAAAATATCTAAAAACTAAACTCTCACATTTTAAATCTATATTCTATTAAATTTACCTATTTTATAAATATGTCAACTTAATACTATGGGATTTTTGTTGCATGGCTTTGCCATGTTTGATGTTTAGGTTATCGTGCTATAAAATTGAGTAGAAACAATGATCCAAGAGAAAGAGTAGTCTATTGTAAATGTGGTTAAGGCGTATGATGATACAAATTATAATGTAGATGAAATATTCATGGATTTATTTATAACACACTCTTAGATCTACATATTTTGGACCCAAGCAAAGACTTACTTGGTTGATGGATTGACAAATCTACCAAACTATGAAAATTCAAATTGAATGAGCTATGAATAGCATCGCTTGCTAGGAGCTAATAGAGATGCATGGATAGTTATCTTAAGGTCATTCATTGAATGAGGACTATGATTCAATGTAGACATGTTTCATGAGAATTTCAACAAGTCTAAATGTTATAAGCATGGAAAAACAATAAATCTAATTGGATAGGTGAAATCTATCAAAAAAATTAGGTGCTTAGACTTGAGAATGACATAACCAATGAACACATATTTCATATGGATGAATAAGTAGATACAAGTGTGTCTGATCACTTTGATTAGTTCATGAACTATGAGGAAATTATGCATTACAAAACATGCATCTAAGGGAGGTGCTGATTTGAGACCTTTTCACAAGTATCAATATTTTCACATATCAAGCATAAAATGTATATCTTAAAACATAGGATTTAACTTCATAAGAACTACTTGAACATAAAACAATGTGACTCTAATCTTGAATATAATATGCTCTCATCAATGCGACAACTAGAAATTGTAAACGCCCTTCACACTGCTCAAAACCTCACCATGCTCTGATACCACTATTAACAGTTAGAGGAGCCAATTCTAATTTAATTCATGCATAGAGAAGTCAAATACACAAATAAAATTATTTCAAAAAAAAATATATTCTTCTCTATTCTCATTAATTCTCACACGCTAATTAATTCATTTTGGGACATTATACAAATATATAGGAATATTATTCCTATAACTTCTCCCCTATTTTCTCTCACCCAAATCTTATACTAATGCAAGCCTATTTATGATATATTATTATAACCATTAACAATATATAATAACAATATACTATTTTAACTAATACAATCTTAATGTATTAACCATATAGTTACTAACAACTAATTACTATTTACTTCTCTGTAAATACCTAAATTCACATAATGTGAAAACTAATACAAACACCTATTTCACTTGGGATTGGGGGAGGATATGAATGAGCCTCATTTGGTGAGAAAGGAATGTGATGATTCCTATAATATGGGAAGTAAATAACACTCTTTTGGTCTAATATGGAACTTTTGGGAATGGATTGAGAATATTAAACTTATATGTAAGTTTTACACTTGGAGCTTAGAGCTTGATGTATTGGCTCTTTGGTTACTTTATTGGTTTCCTTTTAACTTATAAATATTCATCATAGTGATGTAAGATCTCTCCAATTATGTTTCTTTATAGAGTGAGAATTGATGTTTTATGATCAGGCTAGTGAATTCATGTTCCTTGATGGACTCCCATAACTTTTGTAACAGGAGACAATGCTTGTACTTATGTGGATTTGTGACACATCTCTTTTACATATTATTGTATGTGATTAATTTGAATCCATTTATTATTGTATTGCAAGAATGTTTATACCTCCTCTATATAAAAATGGTTACTTGTTAAAAATATGGCTATGACGAAATTTATATTCATTGGATTCCTTTTTATTTCAAGGTATTCTTATTACTAGTTAAAATCCAAAAGAGTATTGATATGATATGCAAGTAAATATTGTGAATGAAATGTGGAGTTGAATCCATCCATGTAGCATATTGATGTAATGCATATTCTTGATAAATGGGTTGAATAATTTTATAGGGGAAATATATTACATGCTCTTCTTTCCCTTGAATCTTAGAGAAGATTACAACTACAAATGAAAAATTGTTCTCCTAAAGTTTGTAGGTTATTTGCTTATGAAAATGTATTCCTTCCTCTCTCACATAAGAGTTGAAAAAAGAATTTGTTTACATTGGTTATGATAAAATAATCTTATCATTATCACTACCCATCTCTTCCATATATATATATATATATATATATCAATATCACATAAGAGTTGAAAAAAGAAGTTTTTTACATTGGTTATGATAAAATAATCTTCTCATTATCACTACCTATCTCTTCCTTAATAAGTTATATATATATATATATATATATATATATATATATATATATGTGGGAGTGGAAATAATTAAAATAAAATTATATCTTTTTAAAAAAAAAAAAAAGCGATTAAAATTCATTTTTGAAATAAATATGTCGGCTATGTTGATATTATTATTATATTTGATTATGACATTAAGTAAAAATACTTTTCTCTTTTCATGAATTAAGTTAAATTATCAAAATAAGAGAATTATTTTAAACATTTTATCTATTTTGTCAAGGAACATTCAATTAATTTATTTGGTATGTTTTTACTTTTATATAGATAATAGTCAAGTAGGGAAAGTTGTCTTAATATATAAGCAATCACATGTATGTATAATTTGATAATAACAATTTGTGAACCAATAAACTAGCCAATAAATAATTATTAGATTTGAAATGATCTGGATTACCTATATTACATTATGAACCAAATTGATTTATATGTTTTCATGGAAATAAAAAGAAAATACATGTTTTCTTATTCTATTCAAAATAATGATAGATATATACTCTTTATATATCTAAATATACTGAATAGGTTTTATTAATTCAGTTAATATATTTATATATATGTACTTGGTTTTAGTACATAAAATAAAATAAATAGAGGAAAATAAAATAAAATAAAATAAAATTTGATTGTATATATAATTTGGTTTTAGTACATAAAATAAAATAAATAGAGGAAAATAAAGAAGTTATATATACATTGAACATAAGAAATAAGATCTTCACTTTAGAGTAAATTTTCCATCTTGAACTTTATTACCTCCAACATGTGCAATCTTTAAATAAAACTAAAACAAAATGAGAATTAGATTTGGAGATCTATTTTATTTGAGCTTAAAGAAATCTAGGGCTTTCTAAAGAATACCTAGATCCTAAGGTTTAGATTAGTCCCAATCCAATGGCATATATATATATATATATATATATATATATATATATATATATATATATATATATATATATATATATATATATATATATATATATATATATATATATATATATAAAATTTGGTTTTAGTACATAAAATAAAATAAATAGAGGAAAATAAAGAAGTTATATATACATTGAACATAAGAAATAAGATCTTCACTTTAGAGTAAATTTTCCATCTTGAATTTTATTACCTCCAACATGTGCAATATGTAAATAAAAATAAAACAAAATGAGAATTAGATTTGGAGATCTATTTTATTTGAGCTTAAAGAAATTTAGGGCTTTCTAGAGAATACCTAGATCCCAAGGTTTAGATTAGTCCCAATCCAATGGCTCTCAATTATTCCTCCACTTACAAGTGGGAAAAATTTCTTTGACTTTGAAATTTAAAATTTAAATTATTTAATTTTACTCTCGATGTATTTAGATGGAATTAATTGATTAGTTACTTTAACCTATCTATTTCAGTGTAAGTTAATTCTTTTCCATTTGGATTTATACAAGTCAATATTTCAATGCTTAAATGAAAGATGAAATATATATTTTATTTATTTTTTTATTTTTAACATGTTAACCTTATTAGGCCAATAGTTAAATAAATTATTTTCCCTCTTAACCTTTATAATGGTGTTATTTAATTATTAATGGTAAATAATAATTTGTAAATGAATTTTAGTAATTTTAATATTTATGGGTAACTTAAGTGGAACAAAATAATTTTTTGACTTTTATTTTAAATTTTTAATTGACTGGCTTATTAATTTTATTTTTAGATTTAATTACTTGGATTTATCTACTTAAATTGGATAGTTAAATATTTTATAAATTAGAATAATTATTCCTCCCATAGGATTTAATATGATGTATTTTAATTATATGGTTGGAAATGATAATTATTTAAAGACTATCTAATTTATAAAAACAAAATTAAACTATCTAATTTATCAATTGGTTAATTAATGATACCTTAATAGTTGAAATAATGTATTTTAATATTTTCTTAAATATTAAGTGATGTAAATAATAATACTTAAGAATTACCCTAATTGAGATTAGTAAGATAAGAAGGCATTATTTGAAGTATTTGGAAATAACACTTATTAATTATTAAGACATTTCAAGAAATTGAGTTTTTGATATCAAATTAATATATTTGGTTATTTAGTGAAACCTTAATAGTAAAGAGAGACCAATTTAACATAGTGGCATCTGAACTTAGCCTAGTTATATGAATAATAGTGTTTTAGTAGTTTTAAAAAATGTTACCTTTTTTATGGGTTTTATTTAGATGAATTTTTGGGTGTTACATTTTGGTATCAAAGTCAAGATTTAACACTAGGAGCTCTAGGAATTAAACTTGGTATATGCTAATGAAATTATGATATTTATCATCACTATGATTAGGATTATTCTACAAAATAACTTGATTTATTTTTATTCTTACTCTATTTATTATCTGTTTGCATTTAGATAGAACTGAGATCTTAAGTTGAGCTATGTGATCATGTCATTGGCGTTTGGGTAAAGTTTCTTTTAATTTTGAATTGATAACTTCATAGGCATGTATATACTCCAAATTAAAGTTTCATCTATTATCTAGTGTGTGATATATTTACTTATATAGGATTATGTATTAATGATGTTATGACTATGATTTTCCTATATATTAGTTTTGAGGTATTTTTATCATAATGCATTTTCTTATTATTCTAGTATACATGATTAACCTTGCTCTAGAGGTGGAGTAGAAATGCTATTTTAAATAAAATTTAGATATGGTTTGAATGCATTCTCATAGGGAGTTTTTAATATTATTTAATATGATAAGAATATATGAAATATTGTAAAATTTTCCTAGATGTACCTTGAATTGGTTGGCAACATTCACAATATTTGTGTACCTTTGCTTAAGAATTAAAAATGCACATGTTTATATTATACTTATTAACCCCATCATGAATGTTTAGATTAGAGTTCAAAAAATTACATTCCATTGTCATGATTTTATGGATATTTAATGATCAATAACATTAAATAAATGTGGATTCTTGTATAAGAATGAATTCTCTATTAAATTAGTTGTCCTAAATATGATATCGCTAACATGATATATGATCAGTAACTTTATTTAATTGTGAGGGAGTAAAAATTATATTTAATAAATATAATGGTTATTTGTTTGTATAAGTAATATTGTGAGACTTACAAGATTTTTATTACATTTTCATAACTTAGATGAGTCATGAGGTGTTGGTATATTTATTCAAATGATTTATTTTTTATCTAAGTTCATACCTACATGCAACTTAGTTAATTATGATCTCTTAAATAAATTTGTTCTATTAAGATAAAGTAGTGATAATAATTTTATTATAAAATAATAAAATTAATGGAAAGTAAAAAAATGGACAACTTGATTTTATCTCTTAGAAGTGTGAAAAAATCGATGTTTTAATAAGATACTATGTACTTATTCTTAACGCATAATTGGTAACTTTTCATTTTTTTAAATAAATTATGTTTTGAACCTTTTGTTGATATTAATGATATGTATGAATGTTATTACAAGTGGAGATTATGACTTGTAGAGTCATATTAGTTCTTGAAAATGTATTGATGAAACTATAATCACCTAAAAGTGGAATTTGATTGTTAAGAGTGCTACTTGAAACTACCTATCCCTAGCTTATCCCTATACCTATCTAAGAGCCCATTATCACCCTTATCCATCCTTCATGTCAGCCACAAGCATATATAGTCATCCCTAAATCAATCTTAGACCCTCATTTCCTGATCCTGGCCATTCGTGCCTAGTGTTCTTCTAGTTGGACACTAGTGCCATAATAAGGACACTAGTTTCACATGGTGCTAATGTAATTTACATTTATTTCACCAAATGGATATCTTTTAAAAATTAGAAACCTCCTAAGGTCATCCTAGACCTATTTTATCACTTGCACAAGCATCATAATAGTGTATATATATAGATATATATACATATATATATATATATATACATATATATATACATATATATATACATACATATATATATATACATACATATATATATATACATACATACATACATATATATATATACATATATATATATATACATACATACATACATACATATATATATACACACACACACATATATATATAGATATATACATACATATATATATACATATATATATATACATATATATATATACATATACATATATATACATATAAATATACATATATATACATATACATATATATACATATATATATATATACATATTTATATATACATACATATACATATATATATATATATACATATATATATAATGTATATATATATATATATATATATATATATATATATATATATATATATATATATATATATATATATATATATATATATGAATTTTAGCCCTCTAGCCACTAAATGGAAATGAGATTCAAAACACACATTCAAACTCAGAATAAGTTGTGAAAAATTAATTTTATCAATCTTTTATTGATGCATGAGCATCATGTGGATAGAGAGTGGATAATGAATGACGAGATTTTTTTCCCACTCAAATTTATTTTTTTTAAAAATATTTAAATCGTATGCAAAAAATATTAAAAGGGGTAGAAATTAAAATATAGTCAAGCGTCAAGTTGGTAGTAGTTGTAAATGATCTAGAATGTTTGATTTAGAAAGATAATAAAATCATGGATAATCGATATCCATAAGTCTTAGTTTAGTATTCATTCCAATGAATGGATAAGCTCTGTTCCAGGTAAAAAGAAAAAAAATGGTTAGTATAAATTTTAAAATTATATTTGTTTATGGGGCTGATTGTCTGATTTGAATACACACACACACACACATACATACATATGTAGAAATATTTAATGTCATTTTATGTGAAATTATGTTTGTTTTTTGTTGTAAACTCAAGTTTTGATTTAGAGGAAAAAAAGGAAAGAACTCTAGATTTTATCAAGGAAATTAATTGGTATGTGTTGACGTAGAAGATTGTACCCTTGGCAGGAGTCTGAGCTCCTACCTTCTTCACACAACAATGGAAACTCCCCTCTCACCTGTGGGACTGGTGAAGTTGGAGGGGAGAGTCTCTAGATAAGGGATAGCTCCCTCTAATGTATCATTTAGGCCCTGGTTTCTCCTACTGCTAACAAACAAAATGTAAAAAAAGGGGTGGGGGATGAAAAGAGAGAGAGAGATTCTAAAAATAGAACCTAAGCCTAAAAAGGTAAAAGGTGATAAACCAGAAAAGTGTGATCTACTCCACCCAAACATACACTTTCCACCGATAAACAACTTCCATACACTTCATCTAACATGAGAAAACCTTTTGCATCAGTGGGTCAGGGGTCCATAGAGATACAGGGAGGAAATAACTACTAGAGGTGTTCTGAGACACACTACAACAGCCTATCCACTTCACCTATACTCCCTTAGGGACACTTCTGATAGACCTATAAAAGGAAACTCAAAAATACACTAAACATGTTGAAATCATTCTACAAAAGCATTAAGAAAATGACTTAACATAGAATCAAATGCATAGACACATACTAGAGATGCAAAACTCAGAATGGAGGTAAAATGCTAAGTTCTAATTGAAGGTAAAATCTGGCAGCTCTGCCTTACAAGCCTGAGAGATTTTTGGGTAGAGTTTTGCCTTAAGGCTGAGAGTGGATCCCTTCTCAAAAGAGAAGTTTACAATATATAAGAAGAGGAAGAGAACTTGGAGCTTCTTGGGAAGGATTTTGGTGCTCATTTTTGTAAGTGGCCCATGCGTGTTCTTAATCTTGGGAAGAGGAAACCACTGTTATTGATGTCATTCTTCAAAAAGGACCTGCTAGAACCATGCTGCACAGTCACCCAAATTGACTTTGGCATTCAAACATTAATGTAAGGACATGGCCGCACCTCTTTTCTACAAAGAGACTTCTATTTATCCCCTCATCAATGCCAACTGCAAAAAATAGGCTGTGCCACTTGTCTGATAATGACTCACCTTCCCTTTGCCACTTGGATGCTTTATCATTTCTATTATTTGTCTTCTTCCTACTCTTTCAGCCCTTGGGGGTGATCTTCTGGTGGGTCATTGCACTCCTTGAGGCTCTTTCCATGATTTGGTGCTAAGGTAGTTCAAAAACAATGGCTACTTCACTATGTTAAAATTGACGTTCACGTGGCCGTCACCCAACGGCTAGTTTGTCTGCTTAAATTTGACCACTTTCAAGATGTCATCATCCTCGATAAAATTCATCAGGTCTTTCCTTGTTTGCTTTTGTTGTTAAACCTGCATGTTGAACTAAAGCCGTTTGAACCAAGTGATGAACCAATGAAGCATTGAACCAATTCATGAACCAAGGCCGATGAACTTATGCAACCTAAAATTGACTGGCCTAGGACAGCAGGGGAAGAAGGGAACTTATTTTTGGCCTATTGGGAAAAAATGTTCAACAAATTGGTGACTCCCAGGGGAAGCATGCCAGCTATGCTTAAAGACTAGTTGCCTTGTAGTCCATTGGGCACGGAGTTAGATGTAGCTTTGAAGAAAGGTTATCAATAGCCCCAAAGATCCAAGAATCAAACATGGTGATTTTTACCCCACACGTAAAGGGAAACACACAAGGCTAAAAACACTGCCTGTGTAAACTACACTTAGGGAAAATAGGAAAGAAATTGAAAGCAAACTACTATATACAACTAACCAGGAATGTTTGCCTCCCTCCTGGATCAAAGGGAAAACTTCTTAAGTCCCCTTCTTAGAAAGAAGACTTAAGGTGGTAGATAAGTGGCTAAAAGAAAAGGAGATTTGGTGACCTACTCCTCTTGCTTATCACCTGAGTTGGCTAGTATATGAGTGGATCAGATTCAAACATGCCTCCAACATACATGTATTCTTCTTGTCCTTAGAGACTTGTTGAATGTTGGTCCTTCATGTTGGTGCATTTCACCAAGAAATTAGTGGCTACTAGCTTATCACCTTTAGCCCTTTGACATGTATAGCTCCCTTGCAGTGTATCATGGTCTGACTAGTTTCCTTCTACTTCATTGCAAACTCTGTTAGACTCATCATTTGCTTCCTTTTGGCCTTCTTGAAGAAGGGTGACTATGATGACGTCTGAAATGGACTCACAAAATGATTGCTCATCCCACATAACATCACCTCTCTATTCAAAGCTCTCTTCTTCAAGGATTTCCTCTAGGAAGATAGACCTCTCCTTTTCCTCCTTGAAGGTCTAGATCTCTAGATCTTCAAAGATATTCTCCTGATTCTCCTCCAAGATCTAGATTTCTAGACCTTTGAAGATAATCTCATAAAGAACTACAGACTAGATCTTTTGCTCCTCACTCACCTCCTTGCAGAATATGTTTCTCCTTGAGAAGGTGTGAAGTGGGAGAACCATGTGGAAGAGGAAGCAGTCCTTGAGCTAGAATCGAATGATTCTCCTCCTTCCCCTTGGTTAGCACTTCATCTATATTAGGTGTGGCCTGATAGCTCTCTTGGAGGTGTGTGGATGGGATAAGTTTAGATAGGTCCATCACACGTTGGTTGAGGAATCTCATTTGGGACTCCAAATCTATAATTCTCCTGGCTATATTTTATTGAAGGAACCTTTCTTGGAGATCACCAACATCATCCTCTTCAAGGCTCTGGACTGGTTCCTGGCATTCCTTCCTCTAACTTGGGATTTGCACATCATGTTGAAAGACTTGGGAAAGTTGAGTGATGCTAGGAAGAGACTGTTGATGCACTGGAAGAGTCTCTAGAAGAGGGATGTGTTGGCTTGTGGTATTCCCCCCAATGGAAGATTCACAATACAAGGCATTGAGAAGATTGATCTCCATAGGGGGTTGCTTTGATGCCCTTTGATGTTGGAAAGCTAGGCACATGGGATTGAGAGTAGATGCATTAGATGAGCTAGAGTGAACAAGTGTTATATGATAGAAAGGATTTGGTGCACAAGAGTGGGATTTCTTCAAAATAAGAGGGGGCACACAAGGTTGACTACCTTGAATAAATGGATTTCTCCATTTTGCTACCTCCTCCTCCTTGGATTGCAAGGCCTGAGCTTGCCTAAACAAACACTCCTCTTTATACATTAGCTCCTATTGATATCTGTATTGCTCCTCCAGTCTGTTAATCTCCATCGTTTGCTTCTCAAACTCAAGGGCCACTTCCCTTATTGTTGTAGGGCAACTAGGAGGGTTGCTTGGGGAGATGCCATATAAAGGCTGAGCTTGATCAAAATTATAGGAAGGAAAACAAGGTCCATGATTTTGTGCAGAGGGATTATACATACAAAAGTGATTTCTTAATGGCACTAGGGCTGCTTAACCAATTGATTCAACTTAGAGCCACCATTGGTGTTGATGAAAAAGCCTCCAAAGGCTGGTCAGTTGAAGAACAAACCAAAAATTCTTAAACTCTTTAGACACAACTTGTCCTAGTTGGTCCCATTGGGCATGCCAAAAACTATTGACATAGAAGATTGCACCCTTGGTAGGAGGCTGAGCTCCTACCTTCTTCACGCAATAATGGAAACTCCCCTCTCGCCTGTGGGACCGGTGAAACTAGAGGGGAGAGTCTCTAGATAAGGGCTAGCTCTTTCTGATGTATCATTTAGGCCCTGGTTTCTCCTACTGCTAACAAACAAAATGTAAAAAAAGGGGGGGATGAAAAGAGAGAGAGAGATGCTAAAAATAAAACCTAAGCCTAAAAAAGTAAAAGGTGATACACTAGAAAAGTGTGATCTACTCTACCTAAACATACACTTTCCACTGAGAAACAACTCCCATACACTTCATCTAACATGAGAAAACCTTTGCATCAGTGGGTCAGGGGTTCATAGAGATACAGGGAAGAAATAACTACTAGAGGCATTCTGAGACACACTACAATAGCCTATCCATTTCACCTATACTCCCCTAGGGACACTTCTGACAGATTTGTAAAAGGAAACTCAAAAATGCACTAGACATGTTGAAATCATTCTATAAAAGCATTAAGAAAATGAATTAACACAGAATCAAATGCATAGACACATACTAAAGATGCAAAACTCAGAATGGAGGTAAAATGCTAAGTTCTGATTGAAGGTAAAATTTGGCAGCTCTGCCTTACAAGCTCGAGAGATTTTTGGGTAGAGTTTTGCCTTAAGGCTGAGAGTGGATCCCTTCTCAAAAGAGAAGTTTACAGTATATAGGTAGAGAAAGAGAACTTGGCACTTCCTGGGAAGGATTTTGGCTCTCATTTCTGTAAGTGGCCCATGCACATTCTGATTCTTGGGAAGAGGAAACCACTATTACTAATGTCATTCTTTAGAAAGGGCCTACTGGAACCATGATGCACAGTTACCCAAATTGAATTTGGCATTGAAACATTAATGTAAGGACATGGCCGTGCCTCTTTTCTACAAACTAACTGCTGTTTGTCCCCTCATCCATGCCAACTACAAAAAATAGGCTGTGCCACTCGTTTGACAATGACTCACCTTCCCTTTGCCACTTGGATGCTTTATCATTTCTACTCTTTGTCTTCTTCCTACTCTTTCAACCCTTGGGGGTGATCTTCTGGTGGGTCACTGCACTCTTTGGGGCTCTTTCCATGATTTGGCACTAAGGTAGTTCAAAAACAATGGCTACTTCACTATGTTAAAATTGACGTTCATGTGGCCATCACCCAACGGCTAGTTTGTTTGCTTAAATTTGACAGATTTCAGGATGTCATCATCCTTGACAAAAGTCATTGGGTCTTTCCTTGTTCACTTATACCATTGAACCTACACATTGAACTAAAGCCGTTTGAACCAAGCGATGAACCAACAAAGTGTTGAGCTAGTTCATGAACCAAGGCCGATGAACTTATGCAACCTGAAATTGATTGGCCTAGGATAGCAGGGGAAGAAGGGGACCAATTTTTGGCCTGTTGGGCAAAAATGGTCAATAGTATGTTGAATAAAAAATGAGTTTAATTTATTATTATTCTTCTATTTTGTGAAAAGCACCATTCTTCTTGTGGACAATGTGCATGCCATTAAATAAATGTAATGATTTTACAAAAACTAAAACCATTGCATTATTAGAATGGTAGTTATTTTATCATTATTTATCTAATTTTGCATGGCACCATTTATTTATGGTCAATCTATTCATGCCCAATATGCATGTTGTAAGCTAGAAAGTTTATAAAAATAATACATGGATGGCATTGAACATTTTAGAATTTGGTTGTTTAAAGAAGAGCATAAGGTGGAATGACCTATTATGGTGTTTGGCATGGTAATTTAGGATCAATGATTTACCAAATAGATAAAGATTCTTAAATCTAAGATTATTATTTTATTTAATTTTGCTTAAAAATCTAAAAACTTTCTCTTATTTTATATTCCACAATCAAGAACACAAGTATGCTACAGTTGAGTGACATGCTTTTGCGGTTCATGAGTCTCAAATTTATATAGCTTTTGATATTTATTACAAAGATTGTCCATGGAAGCTTATTTCAGTAAAGTGCTTCATTTAACATTATTTTATATAAAAAATTTGACCCATGAGAAAATTTATGTTTGACCAATTACAAGAATGACATGATTTTCTTTTTTTTTGAAATGTGTTGTGCAATTTTATAAAATATAGTGATATAATCTTGAAATAACTCAAGATTGAGTTTTGAAATCTATACTCTAGGTAGATAGAATCAAATTGAAGTATAGGGTAGGTGTGTTTATTATATATATTAAATATTTTGGGAATAATTTGAATGATATCACTGTCATCATTATTTTTAGCAAAAACAAAAATGTTATAGTGAAAAGAGAGTTGAATCATAAAATCCTTTCTTGGAAATTTTATATTTGCTGAGTAAAAATTAAAAAGAGGAAGTAAATCTAAATGACACTGACCATAATATATATATATATATATATATATATATGATGCAATTCATTATGGAAAAGGGGTTATAATTTTTATTTTGAAATTCTAAGGGGATTTAACATTTTGCTTCACAATTTTTAAACTAACTATGAAGTTCTATTTGTTTTCTGTAGGTTCTCACAAAGACTCACATTTTATCTAGAAATTGGGTTACAAAATTTGATCTAAAATTGAAGAATTTATATTTAAAATAAATAAATTATTTTCAACAAATTATTATCAATTTGTGGTATTAGAGCAACAAGCTTTATAAAAGAGATAGATTTAAAAAATTATAAAGATGGTGATGAGGGAAAGAGGTGGAAGAAGGAGGCAACCAGGACAAGTTATTGGACAGGTGGCAATAATGGAGGAAATAAGGAACTTGAGGGCCAGATTATAGAATTTAGAGTTAGCTCAAAAAAGAGGAGCTGACATAGGAGATGCCAGTGATAGAGAAGAAGATAAAGACAAGGAATTGGTGGTGGAAGAAGAGACAATAGAGGAAAAGGTGATCAGAACAATTATGAATGTTGGTGTAAGGCCCAAATTAGAGGTTCTAGTGTATGAAGGCAACATATATCCTAAAGATCTCATTGATTGGATAAGTGCATTAGATAAATATTTTGATTATGAAAATGTTCTTGATGAAAAGAAAGTTAAGTTTGAAATAACCAGATTGAAGGGTCATGTATCCCTCTGGTGGGATGGAGTGTAAGAGGAAAGAAGAAAGGGTAAACTTAGAATCAAAAGCTGGGATAGAATGGTGGAAAAGTTCAAAGGTAAATTCATTCCAAAGGATTATCAAGTTTAATTGTTTAAGAAATTATAAAATTTAAAGAAAAAAGAAAAATCAGTAAAGGACTATACTAAAGATTTTTATAAGCTAACAATTAGAGTAGGGTATATTGAAGATGATGTAGAAAAGGTGGCCAAGTATCTCAATGGATTGAGATATAACTAATAGGATGAGATTAATCTTTTCATACCTAGATCAATGGAGGAATCCTATCAACTTGCTCTAAAGGCTGAAGAGAAAGTGTCAAGAAAGCATATCCAATATGTAAGTGGAAAAGGACAATTGAGTGAACAATCAAGTGGAAGAAATCAATTATAGATGCATATTGAAGAAGTAAATATGCAAAGACAAGAAATAGTTACAAGAGAAGGTGGTCAAGAATTCAGAGGTAAGAGACCTTTTGAAAGAGATAGAAGTAGAGGATTCTTTGGTAGATGTTTTAGATGTTGAAAATTTGGGCATAGGTCTTATGAGTATCTAAAGTATACATCTAGTAGCCAGGGAAATATTCATATTGCTCAAGATGCTCAGAATTAAGAAGATATTACATCTATAGTTTATGAAGATGATCCTAAAACTAGGGAATCCTTACTCATGAAAAGGATTCTAATCAAGCCAAACAAGGAAGATACATAATAACCCCCTTAGAGGAAGGCATTATTCAAAACAACTTGCAAAGCCAAAGGTAAAATTTGTAAAGTTATAATTGATAGTGGCAGTACTGATAACCTTGATTCTTGTGAGATGGTTGATAAATTAGGATTAAAAAGAGTTGCACATACTAATCCTTACAAGGTTTCATAGTTGGAAAGAGGTCATCACATTTTAGTCATAAAACAATGTGAAGTAGAATTTTAAGTGGGGAACTACAAAGATTAGGTGATGTGTGATGTCATTCCTATGGACAGTTGTCATTTTCTCCTTGGTAGACCATAGAAATATGATAAGAAGTCCATGCATGATGGAAATTAAAATACTTACAACTTTGAGTAAGGAAGCATAAGACATACACTCTTACCATTGAAAGATGAACACAGAAGTGAGAAAGAGTATTCTAAGGTGCTAATCACAGGGCATAAAGAGTTGTTGCATCAAAATGAGGAAGAAAAAGTAAGTGATAACTTGTTGATCAAACTAAGGTAAGCCTTATAGTCCATGAAGGATCAAATTTAGTTCAAAATTTAGAGATTTTACCAAGGCTATAAATGAATTATTTTCAAATTTATCTAATAGCTTGGCTTCCATAGAGAGTGAGGAATATCTTGAAGGAGTTGTAGAAAAGTTGAGTATACTTATGAAAATTGCAATGGAAGGCAATAAAATCATAAAATTGATAGAGGAATAGGAAACAAAGAAAGAAATGGAAGTTGTCTTGAAAGACAACAAAGAACATTTCAGATTAAATGATATCAAAAGGCTGGTGGTTATACAGGAATATGAGAAAAGAGAGAAAGAAAAGAAACAAGGAGTGAAGATTGATGCACTAAAAGGAATATTGGTAGAGGAATTATGTGGACTTCAAATTCCAAAGGAAAAGGAAGAAATTATTTTTATTGACATGTTTATTTCCTATGCAGGTATAATGAAGGATAATTCTAGTATAAAAGAAATCCATAATTTTAAATAAAATCACTTTTAGTCCATTAAAGGTGGATAGATTTATTTTCAAAATATAGAGCATGGGATCCATGAGGGAACATATTTCACATAGGATAATGAATGCTGAAGAAGAATATTAGTACCAGACCATTGAAAAAGAAACATGAGCAGGAGCTCATTAGAACTTTCTAGCATGATAGTTTGATGTAGGAGCATCATGTGGATAGAGAGTGAACAATGAATTATGGGAATGTTTTTTCTACTCAACTTTAATCTTTTTTAAAAATTAAAAATTTAAATGTTTAAATCATATGCAAAAAAAATAAAAAGGGGTAAAAATTAAAATATAGTTAGGTGTCAAGTTGGTAGTAGTTGTAAAGGATCTAGAATGTTTGAATTAGCAAGAAAATAAATTCCTGGATAATCCATATACAAAAGTCTTAGTTTAGTATTGATTCCAATTAATGTATAAGCTCCATTCTAGGTAAAAAGGAAAAAAAAAGGTTAGTATAAATTTTGAAATTGTATTTATTTATGGGGTTGATTATATCACACACACACACACACACACACACACACACACACACACACACACACACATTGAAATATTTAATATCTTTTTTTGTGGAATTATGTTTGTTTTTTATGTAAACTCAGGTTTTGATTCAGAGGAAATAAAAGGAAAGAAATCTATATTTTATCAAGGAAATTTATTGGTATGTTGAAGAGAACAAGAGTTTAATTTATTATTATTCTTATATTTTGTGAAAAGCACCAGTCTTCTTGTGGATAATCTATATGACATTAAATAGATGTAATGATTTTTTAAAGACTAGAACCATTACATTGTTAGACTGGTAGTTATTTTATCATTATTTATCTAATTTTGCATGATGTCATCTATTTATAGTCAATCTGTTCATGCCCAATCTAAATGTTGTAAGTTGGAAAGTTTATAAATAAAAAAATACATGGATGGCATTGAACATTTGAGAATTTAGATATTTAAAGAAGAGCACATGGTGGAGTGACTTATTATGGTGTTTGGCATGGTAATTTAGGATCAATGATTTACCAAATAGATAAAGATTCTTAAATCTGGGATTATTATTTTATTGAGTGTTGCTTGAAAATCTAAAACTTGCTCTTATTTTATATTTCATAATTGAGATCACAAGTGTGTTATAGCTGAGTGACCTACTTTTGTAGTTTGCGAGTCTCAAATTTATTTATCTTTCGATCTTTATTTCAAAGATTGTTCATGGAAACTTGTTTCAATAAAGTGCTTCATTTAACATTCTTTTCTATAAAGGATTTGACCCATGAGAAGATTGATGTTTGACCAGTTACAAGAATGACATGATTTTATTTTATTTTAAATGTGTTGTGCAGTTTTATAAAATACAACACTATAATATTGAAATAACTCAAGATTGAGTTTTGAAATATATACTCTAGGTAGACATAATCAAATTAAAGTATAGGGCAGGTGTGTTTATTATATATATATTAGATATTTTGGGAAGAATTTGAATGGTATCATTGCCATCATTATTTTCAGCAAAGACAAAAGTGTTATAGTGAAAAGATAGTTGACTCATAAAATCCTCTCTTGGAAATTTTATATTTTCCGAGTAAAAATTAAAAAGGGGAAGTGAATCTAAATGACATTGACCATTATATATATATATATATATATATATATATATATATATGTTGCAATTCAATTCATTATGAAAAATGGGTTATAATTTTTATTTTTAAATTCTAAGAGGATTTAATGTTTTGCTTCACAATTTCCAGACTAACTATGAAGATCTTTTTTTTTTTGAGGTTCTTACAAAGATTCACATTTTATTTGGAAATTTAGTTACAAACTTTGATCTATAATCAAAGAATTTATATTTGGAAGAAATTAATTATTTTTAATAAATTGTTATCAATTTGTGGTATCAGATCAACAAGGTATATAAAAGAGAGAGATCAAAAAAATTATAAATATGGTGATGAAGGAAAGAGGTAGAGGAAAGAGGTAACCAAGACAAGTTGTGGGATATGTAGCAGTAATGGAGGAAATAAAGAACCTAAGGGCCAGATTGTAGGATACAGAGTTAGGTCAAAAAAGAGGAGCTGACATAGGAGATGTCAGTGATAGAGAAGAAGATGAAGATGAGGAATTGATGGTGGAAGAAGAGACAATATAAGAAAAGGTGATCTAAATAATTATGAATATTGGTACAAGGCCCAAATTAGAGGTTCCAGTGTATGAAGGTAGCCTCAATCCTAAAGATATCATTACTTGGGTAAGCGTGTTAGATAAATATTTTGATTATGAAAATGTTGTTGATGAAAAAAAAGTTAAGTTTGTAGTAACTAGATTGAAGGGTCACACATCCCTCTAGTGGGCTAGAGTGCAAGAGGAAAGAGGAAGAAAGGGTAAGCCCATAATCAAAAGCTAGGATAGAATGGTGGCAAAGTTCAAAAGTAAATTCATTCCAAAGTATTATCAAGTTGAATTGTTTAAGAAATTATAAAATTTAAAGAAAAAAGAAAAATTAGTAAAGGACTACACTGAAGATTTTTATAAGCTAACAATTAGAGTAGGGCATATTGAAGATGATGTATAAAAGTTGGCCATGTATCTCAATGAATTGAGATACAACATACAAGATGAGATTACTCTTTTGGCACCTAGATCAGTGGAGGAAGCCTATCAACTTGCTTTGAAGGCTGAAGAGAATGTCAAGAAAACATAACTAATATGCAAGGGGAAAAGGACAATCCAGTGAATAGTCAAGTGGAAGAAAATAATTGCAAATGCATAATGAAGAAAGCAATATGCAAAGACAAGAACTAGTTACAAGAGGAGGTGGTCAAGAATTTAGAGGTAAGAGACATTTTGAAAGAGATAAGTAGAGGATTCTTTGGTAGATGTTTTAGATGTGAAAAATCTGAGCATAGGTGTTATGAATGTCCAAAGTATACATCTAGTAGCAAGGGAAATGTTCATATTGCTCAAGATACTCAAGATGAAGAAGATAGTACATCTATGGTTTATGAAGATGCTCCTAAAACTAGTGAATCCTTAATCATGAAAAGGATTCTAATCAAGCCAAGTAAGGAAGTTGCAGATGAACCTCCTCAAAGGAAGGCATTGTTTAGGATAACTTGCAAGATAAAGGCAAAGTTTGTAATGTTATAATTGATAGTGGCAATACTGATAAACTTATTTCTTGTATGATGGTTGATAAATTAGGATTAAAAAGATTTAAACATTGTAATTCTTACAAGGTTTCATGGTTGTAAAGAAGTCATCACATTTTGGTCACATAACAATGGGAAGTAGAATTGTAGGTGGGGAACTACAAAGATCAGGTGATGTGTGATGTAATGCCTATGGATGTTTGTCATTTGCTCCTAGGTGGACCATGGAAATATTCCAAGAAGGCCATTCATGATGAAAATAAAATTACTTACAACTTTGAGTAGGGAAGGGTAAGACACACCCTTACCATTGAAAGATATACACAAGTGAGAAAGAGTATTCTAAGGTGTTAATCACAGGGCATAAGAAGTTGTTACATCAAAATGAGGAAGAAAAAGTAAGTTATGAACTTGTTGATCAAACCAAGGTAAGCCTTATAGTCTATGAAGGATTAGATTTATTTTCAGATTTAGAGATTTTACCAATTAACGCTATAAATGAATTGTTTTCAGATTTATCTAACAGCTTGGCTTCCATAAAGAGTGAGGAATATCTTGAAGGATTTGTAGACAAGTTGAGTATACCTATGAAAATTACAATGGAAGGCAATAAAATCATAAAATTGATAGAGGAACATGAAATAGAGAAAGAAAGGGATGTTGTCCTGAAAGACAACAAAGAAGATTTTAGATTAAATGATAGCAAAAGGTTGGTGGTTATATAAGAAGATGAGAACAGAGAGAAGGAAAAGAAACAATGAGTGCAAATTGATGCATTAAAAGGAATATTTTCAGAGGAATCAGGTGGACTTCAAAGTCCAAAGGAAAAGTAATAAATTGTTTTTATTGGCATGCTTGTTTCCTATGTAGGTATAATGAAGGATAATTCCAATATAAAAGAAATCCATAATTTTAAATAAAATAACTTTCAATCCATTAAAGGTGGAATATATTTATTGTCAACATATAGAGCATGGGATCTAGGAGGGCACATATTTCACATAGGACAATGAATGTTGAAGAAGAATATTAGTATGAGAACATTGACAAAGAAGAATGAGTAGGAGGTCATTAAAACTTTATAGTCTGATACTTTGATGTAGGAGTATAATGTGGACAAAGGGTGGAAAATGACTGATAGGAATTTTTTTCCACTCAACTTTACTTTTTTTTTAATTTTAAATATTTAAATAGTATGTAAAAAAATTAAAAGGGGTAGAAATTAAAATATAGTTAGGTGTCAGGTTGGTAGTAGTTGTAAAGGATCTAGAATGTTTGAATTAGCAAGATAATAAAATCCTAAATAATCCATATCCAGAAGTCTTAGTTTAGTATTCGTTCCAATAAGCATATGAGCTCTATTCCAAGAAAAAAGGTTAGTATAAATTTTTAAATTGTATTTATTTATGGTGTTCATTGTATGATTTGAATATATATATATATATATATATATATATATATATATATTGAAATATTTAATATCTTTTTGTGTGGACGTATATTTTTTTTCTATAAACTCAGGTTTTGATTCAGAGGAAATAAAGGAAAATAACTCTATATTTTATCAAGGAAATTTATTGGTATGCTGAAGAGAATAAGAATTTAATTTATTATTATTATTCTATTTTGTGAAAAGTGCCATTATTCTTGTGGACAATTTGCATTCCCTTAAATAAATGTAATGATTTTGTAAAGACCAGAACCATTACGTTGTTGGAGTGGTAGTTATTTTGTCATTATTTATTTAATTTTTCATGGTGCCATCTATTTATGGTCAATATATTCATGCCCAGTCTACATGCTATAAACTGGAAAGTTTATAAATAAAAAAATACATGGATCGCATTGAATATTTTAGAATTTAGCTATTTAAAGAAGAGCACAAGGTGGAACAACTTATTATGGTTTTTTGCATGGTAATTTAGGAGCAATGATTTAACAAATGGATAAAGATTTTAAAATTTGGGATTATTATTTTATTGAGTGTTTCTTGAAAAGCAAAAAACTT
This sequence comes from Torreya grandis, assembly GCA_037957365.1. Taxonomy (NCBI): domain Eukaryota; kingdom Viridiplantae; phylum Streptophyta; class Pinopsida; order Cupressales; family Taxaceae; genus Torreya; species Torreya grandis. Next base: position 618,198 of record JARHVA010006771.1, read on the forward strand.
GATCTTATTTTATATTCCACAATTAGGAGCACAAGTGTGCTATAGCTGAGTGACTTGATTTCATAGTTCATGAGTCTCAAATTTCTATAGCTTTTGATAGTTATTACAAATATTGTCTGTGGAAGATTATTTTAGTAAAGCGCTTCATTTAACACTATTTTTTAATAAAGGATTTGACCCATGAGAAGATTTATTTTTGACCAGTTACAAGAATGACATGATTTTCTTTTTTTTGAAATGTGTTACACAGTTTTATAAAATACAACACTATAATCTTGAAATAACTCAAGATTGAGTTTTGAAATATATACTCTAGGTAGACAGAATAAAATTAAAGTATAAGGTAAGTGTGTTTATTATATATATTAAATATTTTGGGAATAATTTGAATGGTATCGCTGCCATTATTATTTTTAGTAAAGACAAAAGTGTTATAGTGAAAAGAGAGTCAACTCATAAAATCCTCTCTTGGAATTTTATATTTGCTGATAAAAATTAAAAAGATGAAGTAAATCTAAATGGCATTGACCATAATATATATATGTTGTAATTCATTATAGAAAAGGGGTTATAATTTTTATTTTTAAATTCTAAGGGGATTTAACGTTTAGCTTCACAATTTCTAGATTAACTATGAAGATCTATTTTTTCTAGAGGTTCTCACAAAGATTCACCTTTTATCTAGAAATTGGGTTACAAAATTTGATCTAAAATTGAATAATTTATATTTGGAATAAATCAATTATTTTCAACAAATTGTTATCACTTATTCTACCCTACTTCTACATACTAGCATCTATAACAGTCCTAAGATTAGATTACCCAAATTTCCAATATCAAGCATGTTCAAGGCACTCAAGGCTAATATTATACTATATAAACTTTCACTTGTACCAAAACTTAGGTTGGTATAACTAAATTAGGATTGATCCCTCCTCAGAGTATTCGTATGTAAGCAACTCTCTTCACAGTGGGTTGTTGAGGATGTCCACCCTATCCTACTAAAAAACACATTTTTTAGATCATATCAACTAAATACCCTAGCTACATAGAGGATTAGGGTTTGATCATAAAATCAATCATAACATAAAAAATACAAGGTTTTAGGACTTGTGCATGCAGGAACATACTTAGAGATCCAAACATAGGTGCAATTAGAAGCTTAAGATAGTAACATATAGAGGAAACTACTACCAATATTAGGACACTAGCACCACATTTATAATAATTATGCTGCTATATAATTGTGATGCTATTGTCTAGGAGGGGTTATAACATTGAGATCTAGTTTGTGACACTCATAATAACTTCCACCTAAGTTTCCAACACCCATATTATCCATCTTAGTTATTTTCTAGCTAATTTATTACTTTCACTATTTATTACTATTTTTAAAAAGTCAAATTTATTCAATTCTATAAAAAATCAATGGTTATATTTATTTCATATTATTTCCCTGATTTAGTCTACACAACTCATTAACATACTTAGGATTTACAAATTTTAAGTCTTAAAAGGTTAAAATATTTGGTGAACTCGATTTACTTTGAACACTATTCAAACCCTAACCCTAGATGCTCATAGGGTTTGTATCCTTCTTTTTCCTATTTCATTATTTGCTTTAAGTTTTTTAGATTTCATATATTTTATTTTAATATCCCCATTTCAATTTATTTACTATATGCCATCTCAAAAAGTTATCTCTCTTCCATTAATAAGAAGTGATAGGCTAGGTGGTAATCCTATTGAACATATTTAGATTCCTTCTATTTGATCTTATACCATGGATAAGGGATCAGTTATAACTCTTTTTATTGATCCTTCACACCTTGATTATGTAGATTTCAATGATAATGCATCTGAAGATGATCAATATAATCAAGGTCAAGATGATACACAAGTTGTAAATTGGGACACTCTCCCTCCAATTAACAATGAAAACCTACTTGTCAATAAGGATGAGATCCTATAGAGCTTCAGAGAAATACTTTAAGAACAACCCCTTGATCATGCATATATCTTACAATCCATAATTGAAATTAATAATAAATCAAAAAAATGGTTAATATTCAAATCCCCTTGCTAATAAACTTATTACACCTACATTGTGACCAACTTAGCTAGCACAATAGCCACTTGTAACTCAGCCAATTTTAGTGAAAACTACACCTCCTATGGCTAGTTCTTCCACTCCAGATGTATAATATCTTATACACAAGGTTCATACCCTATAGAACAAGGCATTAAATATTGATAAGGTAACCATTAGGTCATCACATGCCTTGGATTCTAATGTTCTCTTACATACACCTTTGGTATATCACATAATGGAAAATCCTTTACCATCTAGATTCAAAGCATCTAAGCTTACATTGTATGATGGTAAGGGTGGCCTAGAGCACCATATTCAATCCTTTCATATGGATATTTGGATTACGTGTCTAATGATTGGATCATAACTAAGTTATTCTTATGTAGTTTAAAGGATTATGCATTACAGTGGTTTATAATCCACCAAATCAACCTATCACCACATTAAATCCATTGGCATATATGTTCCTATCATACTTCTCCATCAATATCAATGATAAGATATCATATGCCCAAGTTACATAACTGAAACAAAAATCAAATGAGCCTATTATATAATACGTCTTATGATATAAGAGTATATTGGCCAAATTGACTAGCCCCATGGTAGATAAAAGGATTCAAGATATCTTAAAATAAATTCTTCTAGCAACATTACATGAAGATATATTGTTTATGAAGTTTATAACCTTCACATATTTTTCCCACAAAGTGAAAGAAAGAGAAGTAAAGCTTATCTCTATGGGAAAAATAAAATATACCAGTGGATTAGAATCAATTGGTAAGAGTTATAGTAAGCTTCCATACAAGGCAATGGCCACTTAACACAGGAGTGATTCAAAGACCATAATTAATGTAGCTTCAAATTCATCTCATCTTTTGGTTTCATTATCTCCTTGACACAAAATTTTCACCAACCTTTAAGAATTTCCAACACATGTTTTACAACAACTCTTGTAATGCAGTGTCATATCTATCCCTCCCATCAAAGAGGTTGATACAACATGGCCTCTTCCAAATAACTATAATTCTAATACATTCTAAAATTATCATAGGGCACTAAGCCATACAACAAATAGATGCATTAACTTGAAACATAAGGTACAATATTTGATTGAGGCTAATATTACTGATGTAGGCACACCCATAGAGGCACCCAAAGTATAGAAAAATAGAGTCTAAGGAATTGAAAATATTCTTAGATATATTTCCAAAGTACATAATGAATGAAGTAGGGAACACTTTAGGTGTTCATTACACATATCAGACACATCCACCACCATCTTCATATCACACTACTTCAGAGGATGCACACCCACTACACAATATCACTAGTGTGTACCACACTATCATTCCAGTTAGACCACTTATCACTTTCTTAGACTAGGAAATTGTTGATGATAAAACAAATTTATATAAACTATTTATACAAGCCTACATAGGTCATCATCCTATCTAGATTGTTATAGTTGACAATGGTTTAAGCATTAGCATGTGCATTATCACACTTATACCAAATACAAGGTATTTAGAGTAGGATATATCTCCTACTAACATAGTTATCAGTGGTTTCATTGGTCATGTTTTGAGCTCCATTAGGGATATTGTACTTCAATACATGTTGGACTAGCACATATGGCCACTTGATTCTTAGTAACACCTAGTGCAGGCATATTTGACATATTACTAGGTAGGCCATGGTTATAGAAGTTATAAGCCATTCCATCCATAGTGCACAAGTGCCTAAAATAGATACATGTAAATCAAGTGGTCATAGTTGAGAGTCTTCTATATGAATATCCTTTACCTATCCCAAAAACAATTACAACATAGTTACGAGTTACAATATAGTTACCCGTTTCAACATAGTTATTAGTTATAACTTTGAGCACATTTCCTATTAGTATACTAAAGAGTTCAGTGGAGCCAAAAATGTAGGTGAGGTATAATCCTAAAATGTTGACACATACACATATTCTCCCATGGAGACCATTATTAGTGAGACCCCTACATCAGAGATATGCTACAAATTCTTGAGGGCCTCCCTCTACTCACTTTCTTATCAGATTAATCTTATTGAGTTATCTAGGTCCTCAACATAGGGAGCCTATTCCACCTATAGCTTCTTCTACCATATGGCTCCCCAAGACCCCTAAAATTCATAGGATACCACAGTTAATGCCACAAATTCCTAACATCACTTCATAGGTATATCCAAATATAGATCACTCAATGCAATAGATTATGGGACCATAGTTGCCCTTTCATACAACACACATGATCAAAGTTTATTTATTTGACATAGGCCACATTGATAGTGAGTCTCCCATTTGACTCATCGGTTAGTATTGTTCCTCCCTTCTTGTACATACTTTCCTTCTCTCTTTCTCCTTACACATAGTTCATTTTCATATTTCTTGTACATAGCTTATATCTAGAAAATACAAAAACATAAAATATTCAAATAATTGCTCAAAAAAAACAAAATTACAAATTGCATGAATTACTATGTTTACATTTATTACATTTTCTAGACACTACATATGCTACCTATCTTAGTATAGTTAGTTTTATCATACAGACATGCTTCACTTGATATTGTTATGTGTTTTTAGATTACTATAGGATTTAGGTCCACTACCTCAATCCAAATTTGATACTATCTAACCACTAAGGGAACATACACCAATATATGGGTCATCACTTGACACATTCACCCACTTGGGGGTACCCTATACATAGTTTTGATTACCAAGTTCTATCCTTCTATGTTTTACATCACATATTTAACATTGTTATATCTTGACATAGATCATGCTACACTTATTCAAATGTTTTGCTAGCTATTACTATTTTTTTTTCAACATATATACATCCTCACACTTACATAGATTTGTATTATATATTCATGCATACTTTAATTTATATATTACCTATTTTAGATGTGATTGTATCTATATGATTATCGTATTAAGGGGAATTTCAATATGCCATTGCTCTTTATCTCTAAGCCACTTCTATTCATAATATATATGCTTTGGACATGTGCCTATGTCCTTGTGTGTGACTTCTTAATTATGTGTGTGGACATTAAACATGTCCTTATATGTGTCTCTAAGCCAACTTGATTTTTTCTTATGTATGTGTATATTTGAACATATCCTTATATGTCTTATTTTTCTCAAATTTAGAGACATGTTCCCATGTCCCTTGTATTGTGGCCCCTTGGCCTACTTTGCATGACTCATGTATTTTGTATGTATGATTTATTTTATGCATCATGGACATGACACTTGTCTTTTATTGTTACACACCAATTTTTAATGACATGAGGGACCTCATGCATCTAACCTTTGTACTTGGGTGTTGTGATGGATATCATGCCCCATCCCCTTAGGTAGATATACATTTATTACTTAGATTTTCTATTACATACATTTTTATATCTATCTTGACACTCTTGTGAGTGATAAAGATAACATACATATTACATTAAAACAATATGCTCATATTATATTGCATTCTGATTTAATGCATGCACATTATATTGGATTATTATGTAATTATCATATATGCTCTAGCTAACACATATTTTGTAGATATTTTTATTTTGAGGATAGTCCTTACACATGTTTAAAAACTCCCATCAAAATAGGGGGAATTCACATGAGTATTCCATAGAGATCAGGATCTTATAGTTCTTTCATAGTAAATTTTTAGCACATAAGCACAAATTACATAAAATTAGACTTAGGTAAACACAATGGAAAAATAGTGAGATGGAAAGTAGCATAGTTTCACATAAATCTTACTAGAAGGACACTAGTGCCACATGGCACTACTATCCAAGATATGGTTCTACTATCTAGTAGTCTCAATTTAAAAAAACCTAGATTGGCCAAAAAAGTATAGTAGGTACAATATATGTTTACATAGATGTAGTTATAGATTTATCATTTTTGCTTAGTTTTGCTTAGGTTCATATTAGTTTTCTCAAATTGGGGTCATCATACATGGATTTATCATTCCCATATTCACTTAATATACCTAGATATAGATTATTATAACTCATTCCAAAATCCATATGTTTAGATATCAAATTTGGGGTATGTACATGGCACATTATTTTTATATGCTCACTTACATAATGATTGATTAGATGGAATGAAAAATTTCATGTCATTATCTAAATTTTATTCACCTAACATCATTTTAAAACTTTAACACCAATTTCATGCCTTAATCCATCAATAGTGGTTGGCATTCTTGAGTTTCTTAGAGCTACCTAATGTACCCAAGTGGCCACATAGCTGACATAACCAATTAGACATTTACAATTAATTTATGTAGTTTTAATATTAAATGCATTTACTACAAATGGTTATGAAATGATGGAGTCATATCTTAATTGAGTTAGTAAGTCACCTATATGATAGGGTTGGATCCAAGTTGTTCATAGGTCATGATCCACCAAGTAGGGGTGGGTAATGAAGGAGTCAAAATTGGATTGATTTATTGAGCCACCCATAGATGAGGATTAAGGAAGCCATCAAAGCAGTCAAATATATTAACTAATTGATCACTACACACACACACACACTCACTCACTCACTCACACACACACACACACACACACAAGTTGTCACCAGGTTTATGCATTAGTTCACTTATCTAGTGAGGTGTATTTGTTCCTTTCCTTTCTCTTATCTCTTTACCTAGTTTCACTCACTCAGTTTTACTTATTTACTCAATTTAGTATTTTGATTTTGATATATATTAAGGACTAATTTATTCATGTTTCACTTACATTATACACATTGGATCATGCTTCACATACTTAGACCTAGCTTTGCATACTCAAACCCAACTTCATGGGCTTCACCTCCTATGTAAGTCTAGGTATGCTTACTTTTCCTTTATCTTAATCATTTTTCTTGCTATCTTTATAGAATAAAAGGGGATAAATATAATCACCAAAAAGTTTTATTTGAGTGATAAGAGTGCTACTTGAGACTACCTATCCCAAATTTATCCATAAACCTATCCTAGAGCATATTGTCACATTTATCCAAACTACATGTGGGCCATAAACATCCCTAGTCATTCCTAAAGTACTCCTAGACCCCTACTTCCTGATCTTAGTCCTTCATACCTAGTGATATACCAATTGGATACTAGCACCATAATAAGGACACTAGCACCACCTGGCATTAGTGTCTCAAAAATGGTGCCAATGTACTTCACCTTTATTTTCCCCAAATAGATATATTTTCAAAACTAGTATCTCTTAGGGTTAGGATAGATTTATTTTATCACCCACACAAACATCATAATAGTTTATGTAAATTAATTTTATCCATTTGACTACTAGATGGAAATGATATGTAAACTACACATTTAAACATAAAACAAGTTATGCACAATTAAGGTTATCAATCCCTATTTTGCCTTCTACATACTGCCATCTACAATAGTCCTAAGCTCATATTACCTAGATTTATAGTCTTAAGAACATTCATGAAACTTAAGGACACTATCATACTATCTTCAATTTCACTTACACCAACACTTAGGTGGGGATAATTACATCATGATTGATCTCTCCTTAGATTATTGGTATGTAGGCAACTCTCTTCATAGCAAAATGTTGAGGATGTCCAACCTACTCTACTAACAAACACATTTTTTAGGTCATATCAACTAGATGACCTAGCTACATAAAGCATTAGGGTTCTTTCATAAAATTAATCATAACAAATAAAATATGAGGTTTCAGGACTCGTGCATGTAGGAACAAACCTCAAAAATCCAAACATAGGTGCACCTAGAAGCTCAAGATAGTCCTTAATAGAGGACACTACCAAAAATATCAAGACACTAGTACTAGATTTCTAATAATGGAACTACTATTTAGGAAGGGTTATAACATAGAGATCTAGTTTGTAATACATAGAACAATTTCCACCTCAGTTTCCAACACCCAGATCATCTATCTATGTTATTTTCCAGCTATGTTATTACTTGCACTATTTAAAATAGTCAATTTTTTAACAAATAAATGGAAGTATTTATTGCATATTATTTCCCTAATTTAGTCTACACATCTCTTTAACAAACATAGGATTTATAGTTATTAAGTCCTAAAATTTTAAAGTAAAACCTACGTTGAATTATGCTGACAACTTTTATAACACTTAATAATTGGTCCTAAATTTATTTATCTTGATTAATACTAAGGATGGTTCTCTTTCTAGTGGAAATATTAGAACTTGGCTTAATTCACACCAACCAATCTAAGAACAAAATTATTACATAAGTTGGAATCATTGATGGAATTTCTTACTCAATGATATGTATAATACTAATATGACTAATTTAATAAATTCTTGAAAAGATTAAAAACATAAATATTGAATCAAATAATAACTAGTGACTTATATATATATATATATATAATATAATATAAGGCTAACCATATCAAAGTACATATTATGTTTACTATTTATTTTGAATTGTAACAACATAAAATACCTTGATTTCCATAATTCTTTTACTAATGTCACTTCTTAAGAATACCCATGTCAAAACCAAGATCTATGTGGCTAGATAATTAAGATAGTCTACTATAATCTCTTATCATCTGTGAATTAACTATTGACTATGGGGTGTGTGTGTCTATATATATCACACACAATATACTTGGAGTACGTGGAGTACTTGGTACTGGCAATATTGTTACTGACTAGTTGGAGGTGAACAATAACTCTGTGTTTGAGTTGATTGTTGTGACCATAATTGAGAGTAAAAACTCTTGATTGAGAATTAATGGAAGTCTTAGAGGTGTGGGAAGCCTCAGAGGTGTGAGAAGAGTGTGGCATCTTCTCTATTATATTTTCTTTCTGGATGAGTTGAATACAAGATTGTATTTTCTCTCAAATTTTGTGTTGTTTTTGATTTCTAGTTACTTGTTGATTCTGGTTAAATTTTGTGTTTAGTTGCTTATACAAAGTAATCAATTGTGATTCCTAATCCTTAAAAAGTAGTATTAGAGCCAGGGTGTTGGTTTGGTGGACAAGTTTATCAGAGCCAAGGGTGTTGGTTCGGTACAGGTTTATAGAGCCAAGTTGTAGGGAGCAGGTGTTTGTGTTTTGATTACAGGTCACTCACACGAGTTTCTATTTGAGTGGGAGTATAGCAATGGTAGAAGAAAGTAAGCTAAAAATAGATAAATTCAATGACACAAATTATCAATTATGGAGGATGTAGATAGAAGATTATCTGTATCAAAAAGATCTGTACTTACCATTGGGTGGGGTTTCATGCAAGCCCATGAATATGAAAGATGAAGAATGGAAGGTTCTTGATCGAAAGGCTCTGGGAACTATAAGGTTGAGCCTGGCATCATCTGTGATTTCTAACTTATCACAGGCTAAGACAATGGTAGAGTTAATGGAATCTTTGGCAAATTTATATGAAAAACACTTGGCTTCAAATAAGGTATTTCTTATGAAGCAATTATTTGATTTATAAATGCAGGAACGTGGATTGGTACATATTCATCTTAGTGATTTCCATGGATTAGTAAATCAGTTAGTTTTAGTCAATATAGTTTTTGATGATGAAATTAAGGCTCTCTTAATCTTATGTTCCTTACCTAAAAGTTGGGATAGTTTGGTAATGGCAATTAGTAATAATGTGTCTGCTTCAAATATCTTAAAAGTGGATGATGTTGTTAGTGTAATCTTGAATGAAAAAATTCACAAGAAAAGCATAGGTGAATTATCAGGGAATGCTTTGAGTGTTGAAAATAGAGGAAAGCAAATAGAGAAGATCGAGCAAGGGAAGTCAAAGAAAGGCAGGAGACCTAGACCCAGGCTTGGCAGGAAAATTTGCTGGCATTGTGGAAAGAAAGGGCATGTAAAGAGAAATTATTGGTTGGTTGAAGATCAACATGAAGGAAATGAAGAAGCAGATGTTGTAGATATTATTGCACATGATGCTCTTGTATGTTCCTTGGATAAAGTGGAATCTTGGGTTTTAGATTCTAGTGCCTCTTTCCATGCAACCCCAAATAGAGCATTTTTCTATGATTATGTCCAAGGGGACTTTGGAGAGATTTATTTAGGGGATGGTAAGCCTTGTCAAATGGTTGGCAAAGGGGAAGTGCAGCTGAAATTGTAGATGGGAAACACATGGGTGTTGAAGGATGTCATGCATGTCCCAGTTCTGAAGCAAAATTTAATTTCTGTAGGAAAGTTGGGTGATGAGAGATGCAAAGTAACTCTCACAACAGACTCTTGGAAAGTTACCAAGGGTGCACATGTTTTAGAGAGAGGTAAGAAAATAGGCACTCTTTATCTATCTACTTGTATTACTGATTCTCCTTCTGGTTTATCTACTTTAGCTGTAGATTCGAAGATGTGGCTTCATAGGCTTGGTCACATGAATAAGAAAGGGATGCATGTTCTTGAGTCAAAAAGTAAGAGTTCAGATCCGAGAGGCATAGATCGAGATTTCTATAAGCAACAGAAGAAAGTAAGGTTTCTTGAAACTACTGCTACAAGAAAGGATCGAGTTTATTGCATAAAGAGGAAATTTGATGTTTTTGGTAAGAACAGGAAAGCCTTGATGTTTATGGAGAAGATGACGGATAGAGATCAGTCACAGGGGCTGAATAATTCTGAGCAAGGTAGTTTGAACAAGGCTATGATTCAAAGTAAGCTCATGGGTAAAAAGTCATCACTCACAAGAAAACACAGGTACTAGCGTCAGTCAAGTAGAACTGATGTTGATAGACAGGTGGACACTGGCATTGGTCAGAGAACTGATGTCGGCGGATAGGACACTGATGTCGGTCAGGAAACCAACATCGGTCATGTGTAGACTAGAGTCGGCCAAAAAATGGATTTTGGGCAAACAACGAGCTGTCAAGGGGTCTCAAATGCCCATATGGAGGACTGAAAGGGTAAGTAAGCCTCAAATTCATTATTCCCCTTCTTTACACTATTTGTTGCTCACTGATGGTCAAGAACCAAGAAGTTTTAAAGAAGCAGAGCAGGTAGAATCTAGGAAATAGTGGGAGCATGGCATGGATGAGGAAGTTGATTCCTTGGCAGAACCAAATGGGAGGTTTGGTAGAGTTGCCAGTAGAGTTAAAGAAGAGAGAGAATGGACACGTGAGATGGAAGGCCAGGGCATATGGTCTTGAGAAAGCTGCAAGACAATGGAGGTTTGACAGGTGTATGACAAAGCATGGCTTTAGTCAATGTCAGTGTGACCATTGTGGTTTCTTTACCAAGTTGGATAATATTAGCTACATTATCCTATTACTATATATAGTGTGTATGCTTGTTGCAGGGTCACACATGTAGGGAGTTGCTGAGCTAAAGGTAAAGTTATTTTAGAGGTGTGTCATGAAGAATTTAGGAGCAGTGAAACTCTTTGGCATGAGTATTCTTAGAGATAGGGAAGATCATAGGTTGATGTTGTCTCAGGATGATTGTGTGAATAAGGTAGTGCAGGATGCAGAATAGGCAAGCACACCTATGGATAGATAGTTCACAGAATAGTGTCCCCAATCACATGACGAGGTTAAGTAAATGTGTACTAGACTTGAGTTTGCCCAAGCAGTGGGTGTTGTCAGAAAGTTTGTGGTCAATCCAGGAAAGAAGCACTAGAGAGCAGTTTAGTGGATTCTCAGGTATCTGAGAGGGACCAGCAACAGGTTAACATGTGATGCAGGGTCAGACACTTCTCTACATGGGTATGTAGAATCGGATATGGTAGGTTACTTGGATGACAAGTGGAGCACCATAGGTTGTGTGGTGGTTGGTCTTTAAGATTGAGTTTGAAAAGAGATACAAGCCAAGAAAAAAAATTAGATGATGTATAAGTATAGGTATAGATGTAGCTATTTATCTCCAAGTGGGAGGCTAAAAGCTTCACTAGGATGCAAATTAGAGGAGGTTGCTAAGGCGCATAGCAACCAACATTAGTCTAATAAACTGACATCAATCATATCCAGTGAGCAAAGCAACTGACATCGATTAAAAGTTAGCTGATGTCGGTCATCTCCAGGTAGACAGGGACCGACGTCGGTCTCCTGTGCATTCTAGAACTGTTAGTTACACGAATAGTTAGTTTGTTGAATAGCTAGTTTGCATGTTAAAGGCTAATTTTAGTCTTGAGTTGCATGTCTAATTATTGTAATTAGGATGTCTAATTATTGTTTGCATGAGGTCTATTTAAGAGACCCATGGGGTTGTATTGTAATCAAGGATAAGGAAGAGATCCTTCCAATTGTAAGATCAAGTTAATCTGTAGGTTGTGCAAGATCAGGGAGAAGATATACATGGTAAGTAAGGTCATTGATTTGTTGGTTGTTTCAAGATCAGGGAGATCTACTTGGAGTACGTGGAGTACTTGGTAGTATTGTTACTGATTGGTTGGAGGTGTACAACAACTCTTTGTTTGAGTTGATTGTTGTGACTGTAATTGAGAGAGAAAACTCTTGATTGAGAATTATTGGATGTCCTAAAGGTGTGGGAAGCCTTAGAGGTGTGAGAAGAGTGTGGCATCTTCTCTATTTTATTTTCTTTTTGGATGAGTTGAATACAAGATTGTATTGTCTCTCAAATTCTGTGTTGTTTCTAATTTCTAGTTACTTGTTGATTCTGGTTAAATTCCGTGTTTAGTTGCTTATACAAAGTAATCAATTGTGCTTCCTAATCCTAACAAAGTGGTATTAGAGCTAGGGTGTTGGTTTGGTGGACAAGTTTATTAGAGCCAAGGGTGTTAGTTCAGTGCAGGTTCACAGAGCCAAGTTGCAGGGAGTAGGAGTTTGTGTTTTGATTACAGGTCACTCACAGGGGTTTTTGTTTGAGTGGGAGTATAGCAATGGTAGAATAAAGTAAGCTAAGAATGGAGAAATTCAATGGCACGAATTATCAATTATGGAGGATGTAAATAGAAGACTATCTGTATCAAAAGGATCTGTACTTACCATTGGGTGGGGTTGCATGCAAGCCCATGGATATGAAAGATGAAGAATGGAAGGTTCTTGATCAGAAGGCTCTGGGAACTATAAGGTTGAGCTTGGTATCATCTATGATTTCCAACTTATCACAGGCTAAGACAATGGTAGAGTTAATGGAATCTTTGGCAAATTTATATGAAAAACCCTTAGCTTTGAATAAGGTATTTCTTATGAAGCAATTATTTAATTTGCAAATGCAGGAAGGTGGATCGGTACATAGTCATCTTAGTGATTTCCATGGATTAGTAAATCAGTTAGTTTTAGTCAATATAGTTTTTGATGATGAAATTAAGGCTCTCTTAATCTTGTGCTCCTTACCTAAAAGTTGGGACAATTTGGTAATGGAAGTTAGTAATATTGTGTCTGCTTCAAATGTCTTAAAAGTGGATGATGTTGTTAGTGTAATATTGAATGAAGAGATTTGCAGGAAAAACACAGGTAAATCATCAGGGAATGCTTTGAGTGTTGAAAGCAGAGGAAAGAAAAGAGAGAAGCAAGTGATCATGTACAAGAAGAGTTCATTTCCTTGGTTAGATTATTTGGAGTTTCTTTATTTATAATGAGCATCATGCCAATAAGGTTGGTAGACTTTGTGAGAAGCATGGAGGTAGCAATGATAAGAGATAAAAGGCTTATTGACTCATCCAATCCTTAATGCCATGAAGTGAGAGGATTTTAAAATTTCCCCTTTTATCTAGGAGGGGGAAGATCATACCTATTTAGCTATACATATTTAGTTTTCTTTCTATTATGTTTAATTCTCCTAGGTACTTAGTATCACATATGTGTTTGCTTTAGTTTTCATGTGTGTTTGTTCTTTCCCTTGTGTGTTTTGAGGTGGTAACTAGTTGTCTTGTTGATCAATTTTTGAATTATGGTCAAGGTTTTTTATTTGTTTTAGTCCTTAGATGATTTCATAATCCCAATAGACTATTTAGGCTACCATTCTGGTCAGTATAGTAGGCATACTACCCCTATGAGTCACTAATTTGTTGACTAAATTTTGGCCTTTTAGGTCAAAATTGGGAACCCCTATTTGAAAATTTGGCCTTTAGATATTTTAAGGGTAAATATGATGTCATAGTGTGATCTCAGGTTTATTCAATGTAATATGAATGTTGTTAGCTTTGATCAATTTGTTGTCTAGGTCCTTTTACTTTTTTTGAGTCATGTTAATAGGTCTGAGCAAAGTTTAAAGAGTATTTTTAATGTGTCAAATTTTTCATGTGTAGTAATTGTAGAGGAAGCTAAGTATGTGGGTCTACTCATCCTAGTTCAAATTTCTTATTTACTAAGTTTGAGGTCCTTTTCTAAATCACAAGAAAATCTGTTCATGTTCTAAAGACTTACTTCAAAAGCATTTTTGGACTTAGTCATTCAAGCTCGGCAATTCATTTTGATTTTATCTTGGTCTTCAACTTTAGGTCTTCCTATTATGTATAATTCCTTTAGAGGAGATGTTCCATACAAAGCCCATAACAAAAGTACAAGTCTTCATTCTTTCAAAGTTTTTGTTTTGGGTTTTTGTTTAAGTGTTAAGAATTATTTTAGGCATTTTGTCTAAAATAATTTCCTTAAAGGACCTTTTTCAAACGAAGGGACAATTTAAAAAAGTCAAAGGGGTCATCTTCATTTTTTCAAAGGGCACTTCAACATTTTTGAAGGATACTTTTGGCTCAGTTTAAAGTTTCTGAAGGGATAATTTTCCTTTTGGAAAGGCCATTTGTAATAACTCTGAAGGTCCATTTCATAAAATTTGAAGGGGTCATTTTCATCTTTTCCAAAGGACACTCTACAATCCTTTTGAAGAGTACATTTTCAAAATAATGGTCCTTTGCAAAGTTTCCAAAGGGTACCCCTCAATAGTGAAGTGAACCAAAAACAGCCAAAAGGAAACTTTCAAGATTTTTGAAGGACCAAACAAAAATCCCAAAATATTTATTTTGAAAAGATTATCTGAATGATTTCTTTGGGAGAAAGTCCAAAGGATATGTTCATTAAAAAAGCCTAAAAGATTTTCTTGGGGAAAAAGTCTGAAGGATAGGTTCACCAAATTTTTTGAGGAAAATAGAAAGAGTGCATAAAGAAAAATCTCGAAGGAATTATTTTAGGAAAAGTGTCCAAGATAAATCTTTTGAAGGACACCTTTGAAGCCAAGTGCCCCAAAAAGTTCCCCAAAAGACATCTTGAAAGAAAAAGTGTCCCACACAAAGGTTATAAAAGGGAACTTTCCATGATTTAGAGGGCACTTTCCATAGTTAAAGAGAACTTGGCAAAAGTTTGAAAGAAAATTAAGTTTGAGGAAAATGTTTTGAAAGAATAAGGAAGGTGATGGCCCCACAAACATCAACTTTAAAATGTGGAAAATATCTATTGGAGTCAAAAACGCTTGGTGGGAACCTAAGGGAAAATATGGAGGTAAAAAATGGAAAGATCTTGAGCATTTGGTGTAGGCAAAACAAGTAAATAATAGTCAGGTTGATGGTTCAGGTCATTTTTGAAATTTGATCAAACCAAAGAACTCCCATTAAATTGATGAACACAAGTGTCCATAAGATGATTAGTAGATAGAAAGGGTATTCTCTAACTATTTAAATGAGTCTCATGTCCATTGAATAGTGATGTGTCAATCTCCCCATTTTAAGTTTCAAACACTCCTAGATGGCTTATGATGGAGGCAGTTACCTATGCAAAATTTGGAGGTTTTGTCCCACTTTTCACCATTCATATGACTGGTTTCAAACTAGTAGACTCCTAACATGACACAACTCATCTCACCCCTATTTCACATGAAATTAGAACTGATATTCTCAAGGTGATACATGTCTGAGTGACCTTTAGACTTGCCTTGATTCCTTTCTATATATATATATATATATATATATATATATATATATATATATATATATATGCATTCTTTCAGCTCTTTAAGAGCCTCCATTGGTTACTAGGAAAAATCTAGCCATATTTGTACTTGAATAAATCTTAAAGAAATATACAAGTGTTTTTGCCACTCATATGTTGTAATATTGAGTAATGACTTGAATCTTGTTGGTCTAGTCTAGTGAAAGAATGTGTTTTCTAACTTGTACTCTTGATGGTCTACCAATTTACAAAAAGGAGATTATTGTAGGTCTTTTCTAGTATTCTTTTCTAACTATAGAGATATCCTAGAAGATTTCCATGACTGTATCCCTTTTTGGAATCATTCATTCCCTTCATAAGAATCATATACCTTCTTGAATATATCATATGAAACATTGATGTAGTAATGAATCTTGAGTTGTGAGTCTTGTGTGAGAAACACCTTGTTTGTCTTTAAGTAGTGGTTTCAGTCAATTGGGAGGACATTATATATTGGTGCATCACCATTTGGTTTCTTAGTTGTTTTCCTTACCCCTTTTCATACATAAATTGTTGAGTTATAGAAAGAGATTTAAAGTTACATCAAGGGGAGCTAGCCCCTTATCTAGAGATTCACCTCAACAAAATTATCACCCACAACAAGAGAGATGTTTCCATTGTGCCACTTGGATGAGGAGAACTAATAAATTCTCAAGGGTATGAATCCAAGTGTCAGTAGTAGTTAATGTACAGCCTTGATTTATTTTGCATGGTTGTTTTAATCATGTCAAAAGGATTATGATCCCCTTGGGCCATGAAAACCTTATCCAAATGGAGGAACCTAATTTTTGGGAATGATTTTGAAGGGATGTCCTTCATCCTATGAATCCTGGGTCTTCCTAAGATCATGTTATAATTCATGTCTTTGTAAATCACATAAAATTATGTTAACATAGACTTGGGGTCCAAAGTGACTGAAAGCATAATGGATCATATACAAGTGGATTTGAGGCTATTGTAGTCTAGTAGGGTATTATGAGTTGTGAAACCATTGGTTTCCTGTAACCAAGTTTCTTCAGTAAAGAGAAGGGGAAAATGTTGAAAGGTACCCTATTGTTGACCATGGCTCTTTTTATGTAATTATTATAGATCAATACTAGAAAACAAAATTGGATCTGCTTTCCTTGATAATTCAAAATCAAGGGGGAGAATATTGAGGTGGAAGAAATAGACAATATCTTGTGAATCTTGCAAATGTGGAAACACATTTAGGTCAATGTGATTGATATGGGCCTACTATAAGGGAGTTATTATAAATAAATTCCCTAATCCTAAGGCATCAAACAATGATGAATGATGGGAAAGTGAGTTCTTGATCAAGTCAAGAAAGGAAATGTGGGATAATTTATTTGTAAGATCCAAGATTAATTAGTAATTCCCCATAAGATTAGGGATGGTCTTAGTATATAGAATGTTCAAAGAGTGAGGAGTCATTGGCTGATACTACTTGGTGTAAGTAATTATATTGACTTCCTCTTCAACTTACAAATATAAAAACCATATGATTTTGGTTTGACCTTGGACTCCCAACTAGGGAGTGACATCAACATTGGAAGTTTTACACTGAGTTTGATTTAGGATAGTTTGCACTTGGTAATTCATAAAAGGGTTCTAGTAGATATAGATATTTTGGTTTTATGGAGTAACGGTATCATTCAAAGGGCTTAAGTGTTTGTGCTTGCATTCCCTAGGAACATGTCTATGAAAGTTTATCTTTAATATTTAGGGAGCCTTTGGATGAACTTGTTATACTCCCTATAATTTTGAGTATCATGACCAATAACTCGATGACAAAGATTATAGACATTGGGATCATATTCCTTAGTTTTGGCTAGATATTTTTCAAGATAATAAATTAACTAAGTAGTCATGGGATTAAATCCCCTTTATTTAATGGTTAAGCTCCCATGTATTTATGTCTATTTACTTCTAATTATCTACTACTCATAGTTATTCACAAATTATATAGATGATGTGAAAGTTGTTTTGTTTCTAGGGTATTACTTTAATCATAATGTTCATGAACCGTAATAAGGTAACTTTGCAGCAAGTAAGTAGTTGTTTCAAATAGTATCTAAAGAAACTTTGGAAAATCAAGAGTGGAAAACTAGAATGTATGGATAAAAATAAGTTGTTCTTCACATTAAGTAGTTTTATAGATCTTATTGAATCTGCATAAATAAATAAACATTTAAGATATGATAATATTTTTAGAAAATGACTAAGAAAGACTAAAATTCACATTAAGATTAAATATAACATAAAGTTTACCATTTTAATCTTCAAAAATCCAAAAAATATCTCTTGAGATGTAAATCTCCATAGAAAACTTCTTTCTCATTCACTTAGAATAATTTCACATAATGAAATTCTCAGAAATCTAAACACAAAGTTTTAGATAGATTCAATTCTCTTACTTTAGTTACAATTGCTATATAAAAATTATCATCCTCTCCAGGCACATAGGCCTACACTTATATTTATAAATAAATATATGTCAAATTCAAATAAGTAAAAAAATTCTTCAAAAACCCATGTGCTTCACTAAACTAGAAACTATTGAAAGGCATCCTCCTCAAACTTCTCCTATATGGCATGTAATAGCTAGTGACATGTAGCACTTCTTTGTCTTGTTGTTTGGATTTAACACAACTACTTTTCATGTAGCACAAAGTTTTATTAAGTAATTTAATTTTACAAGATGACTTTAGTTAATGGAATTTTAGCTAAGTTAATTAGGTCTTACAATTTTACAAAGTAATATATTTCAAAAAGTTAATCTACTAAATATCTTTAATTAAAATTAATTTCTTCTAACAAAATTACTTTACAAATATAATGAATATAATTGGAAGAAAATGAGAATAAGGAAGAATAAATTGTCAAACGGAAGAGCAACCATAATCATTCCACCTCATGAACCTCAAAGCTAGATTTCTCCTTATACTTGATGTGTTGAGACATCATCAAATATATACTAGTGATTATCTTTCTATCTCAAATCTAAGCATTTCCTTTTCTAGTCTTCTACTATGAGCTTTCACCTTTTTAATTCTTGGATAAGGTTTTTTTTATTATTGTTGGTATTTGATTAACTCCTTTATGGATTTAGTTATGAAAGGAGTTGTGGCTTTATCCATTAGTTTCTTTAATTATTCATATAAATGCTCTAATGTACTTGGTACATTATCAGACCAGATACTAGTAAGGCCAAAAAGACAATCCTCTAGATTTGTCTTTGCATTGTGTGCTTCTTCTAAAATCTTCATTTCTTCACACATTACTTATAGAATACACATGAAAATATATGAGATACTCTTCTTATTTTATATTAGTTATAGATCTATCAAAAGTAATCTTTTCATCAATTAAATTTTTTTCATTCAAATTATTTACTGTTTACAGGCTCTCCTACTACAACTCAAAAATGCCCTTCTCATTCTCAATTTATTTAATTACTACTTTTACCTTTGCCAATTTCTTCAAAATATTAGCATGAGTACTTATAACATTAGGGATGAGCTTTTAATTAGTTTGATGCATGTTTTCTATCCATTTATCAATAGCCTTAGCTTTATCTCCAGTCTTTTCTACTTTAGTTATCACTTTTTGACCAATTAAATCTCTTAAAATAATAGATTGTTGTTGACTAGACCTAACAAATTTAGATATTATTTCATATAACTGAGCATTTTGTTCCTTTAACTTGGAATTAGTATCCTTTTCCTCATCAAGCTTCTTAAAGAGAGTAATGATCAAAGTATGGATATCTTGTTTTAATAATTCAGTGGTAAATTCTCCAAGGGGTTGATTTCAAATTGTTAAGTCACTTTTAGTGACTTCTCTTTTTCTCATTCCCTATGGTGGAACTGATATCTCTACAAACTCTACCCTGTAGGGTCAATTATCAACTTTGAAGTTAATTTTATAGACTTGGGCTTCTTTCCTTTCTTATCAAGACTTTTCAAGAGTTACAAGTTTATCTCCTCAAGATTTATCACTTTATTAGATTTTGGAGTTGTCTATAATAACAATAAAAATGAAAAGTCTATACTAGTGGAGGTGTCTAAATGAGCTACCATATTCTTTTTCTTTTTTTACCACTTTTTCAACTACTGCTTCCTTCTCCTTGGGCTTCTCAGTAATTTTCTCTATCACTATTTCAACCTCTTTTTCTTTCTCATCTTCTTTCTCTTTTGCTTCCTCTTTCTTAGGTTCAACTTCTTTTCTTATTTCAACTTCTTTTACCTTTTCAGCAACTACTTCTTGCATGGCTTCCTTCTCAGGTTCAACCACTTCTTTTTTATTTTGCTTTAGTGCTTCTTAATATGGGGGCTCCTCTTTATCTGTTACTTTTTATGGCTCATTTTCCATGGTGGGTTGATATTTTGAAAGAGGTGGAGATGGATAAATAGGTGGAGAGGATGAAAGAGGAAGAGTCTCCTTTTGAATGGATTTATTAGGAGGTTTAATTCCATGAGACTTTGGTGGTGGAATCAGTATTGACAAATCTATGATAAGTGCAATGGAAGTGGGAATGAAAATAATGGTGGTATCAGTAGAAGATACCAATGGAGATGTGGAAATAACTGGCTGAATTGGCTCTTTATCTTTTACCATAAAATATGTATCATCAACATTTCTTTTCAGCTTTAAATTATTTGTTGGCACTTGGATACTTTCTCCTTGTAGTATTTCCTTCCTCTTCTAACTAATATGAGTAGTCTCTTTCATCAACTCCTTCATGTAGTAGCATTTGTTAGAATCTAGGTGGAATTCATTGCCAAAACATTTGAAGTTCTATCTAAAATAGTCTTATCATGATTTTTACCAAAAATAATCACTGGAAACAGGACACTATCTCCCCCTAATACATGGAAAGCATCATTAGTTACAATTCCATCATCTTCCATATCCTCAAGAATTGTGGCTAGATCAAAAGTACAAATTTGGTCAATAGTCAATCTACTATTGTCCCTTATTCTCACATCAAATTCATATCTATAATCAACCCAAAAATCCTTGAGTTTAGGAATTTACATATATTCTAGAGAAAATATGTTTTGGGCCACCCCTCTATAATCAAAATTAGCGCTGGCATCAAAATGTGCTTGGGTATAATTATGATACATCTTGTTCTACACATTCTTGGCCTTTAGATACTAGGATAGTGGTAGTGGCCAATGACAATAGGAAAATTAATAGTTGGATGATGAGCCTTTGATTGTAAATCAAGTAATTCAACAAGCCATCTACATAATTCCATAAAAATCTAATTATTACTGGGGTATCTAGGTAACTTGATAGGTGCACTTGAGAAACCCCCAAATCTAATATATGTAAAGTTAAATAATTGAAAGAAAATACAACCGAACTATGAAACTACATCCCATGATTAATATGATACTCTTTTATGCTTTAGAGACACATTCAATTTACAAATGAGTTAGTACAAGAATCCATCTTTTACTACCTTATAATGTTTGTAATACACATGAAGAACTAATTGAGGATAATACTCATATCTTAGCATAGTTGCCAATGTGCCTTTTGCATTTAGCCTTGAAAAGGCTCCACTTGAAGCTATTTCATGCATCAGATAAGAAGTCATTTTGAAATCAAAATTTTATAATACATTACTTAACTATAGATCCATGTTATCACTTACCATCCTTACCCATTCAATCATAGTAGATTTTTGGTCACATCAATGGTTTTAATGTATTCATACATCCAAGTTGAAAAAACATTTGGCATTATTTTCACCATTGATTCTGCATAGTAGTTGAGTAATATCATCTACTTCCTAAACCAAGTCTGATCTTACTATCTGCATTGGAAATCTTGAGGCTTTGTTCACTTTATTCAGATAACTTGTGTTCATTATCTTAATACATTCTGGTGTCTTTGTTTTCCATTGTTTGTTATATTTTTCCATAGATATATAAATTAATTTTTATGATGTTAGAATCTTTAAGCAGTAATTAAGATATTGAACATCTAACCTTATGACTACATTACTAGCAACATCTCTTATAGTCCTAGTTAGGTAATCATAATATTTAGCACATGTTAGGATAAATTATGGAAATTGAGTTGAGCTTGGGAAAGATATATCTTACAAAATTCCACTATTTATCATTTCCTAAATGAGTGAGGTCTTGGTTATGTATTTTTATCTTTCTATCAATTTAGTCATAGATGCATGCCCCATATTTGTATCACTTATCTCTATTAATTTAGAACTGATACATGACTTTATTGGGTATCTCTTATACTCATACTTCATCTTTGGCTCTTGGGATTTGTCTCTCTTAGATTTTGATGTGCCTTTCCTACTTTAATCTAAAATTTCCTCAAGTGCCAACTCTAGGACTTCTTCAATTTGTGTTGCTTGCACTTCTAGTTCAACTATTTCTTCTTATAATATTTCTGATCCTTCTAATTTTGACATTAATTATGATTAACTTTAGAATAATTTAATTAGTATTTTTTAATGGTGAATAACTACTCCAATTATTTTTTAAATTTTGAAAAAGAGTCAATTTGATGTTTCAAATAGCATCCCTAAGTATGCTTCAAGTTTCAAGTGGTATAAATTCTTGAAAAAATTCAAGTATCTCATAGTAAGCAATAGGGTAACACAACCCCAGGTTAATATTCATGAATTTTTAGTCTTAAGTTTTTAATAATTTGGGTAAGCACTGGGTTATGAATAACCAAGGTTTGTGAAAATAAACTACTTCATATTTGTTTAGGCAAGTAACTCAATTTGGAAAACCTGAGGTGGAAGTAAAGAATAATTGTAACTCCAAGTTCCATTTGGGTATTTTAGTAGGTTTATTAAGGTTCATGACTTTAAATTTATCAAATAAAAAAACTTCAGTTGGAAACCTTGAAGTAAAAGCAATAAGCAGCCACAACTTTGAGTAAGAAGGGTACTAGGGATTAGGACTCTGAGTGAGTAAGTAGTAGTGGGAAATTTGAGTTTCTCATTTGGTCTCATTAGTTAGTTTCTTATTTTGGTTTAGGGATTGATCTCTATGACATTTTGATGGTATTTTCAAAAAATTGTGTTTTCTAAAATTTTATAAGGCTTTTACAACATCATTCAAGCATGTGAAAGTGACAAATAGATGAAAAGAAAATAGCTACAAATAAAGAAACATTCATTGTGGAAATTAGAAAACCAATAGAGCAAAAAAAAAGGAAAATAATCAAAATGAAGGCATAAAAATAAAGATACCAGATCTAAATACCTCAAACACAAATGGGTCAAGAAGATTTGAATCAAAAATCACTCCAAAAGGCTGAGTAACTTAACTCAAGGTTCACATATGCAATGACTTAGTCAGACAACTTGAATGCTAGGTGGAAATGATGTGGAAATTTTTTATATTTATATTTACCAATGCATTTAATGACATGTAGTAGACATGTGTGAAGGGGCCACATAAGCCCTTGGATTTTGAATTAGGTTTTTCAAACTACTTTACTTAATTTGGCCTTTGGAAGTTAAGCACCTTCAAAACTTTGAGTGAGTCTTGGATGGTGAGTATTTTAGGGTTGGGAACCTTGACTACTTATTTTTCTAGTTTTAGATGAGTAAATTTACCCCATAAACCCAATTTTCTTTGTGCATTATTTGGCAGACTCTCAAGATAACTTTATTTGGATTTTGATGCAAAGTAAAGTAGTTTGACAACTCTGGTTTGAACTAGTCAATGCAACTCAGAATTGTTGGACTAATTTTATTTATGTTTAATAAGTAAATTAACTTGGAGAACCCAAGTTATATTGGAGATGAGTGCCAACACTTAGCTTTTTTTATCTTCTGGGAAAGATGAGTAAATGGGTTTCTTAGTGATGGCCTCAGGTAGATGCTTTCAACCATCTGAAGCAATTGAGAAAAGAAAGAAAATAGAAATAAAAACTTCTAAAGACTAAGACTTTATTTATGAGACTAGCTTAGCAAGGACAACTAAATCACATAATACAAAATGTAAAATTTTAAATAGGGGTACCCAAAAATGTTAAGTGTGAAATTTTGGGGACACCAGATAGCTCCAACTAGGGACATCTTTATTTCTATCAGGAAAAAGGAAACAAGGATGAGATACCAGTATCTCTAGTTTTAAATCTTATCTATTGGGTATGGAGTCTTTGCAAAAAATCAATCATAAAAACTACAAAGCAAGCAAACAACATGAAAGCAAAAATAAAAGAAAAAGAAAGACTAAAAGCTTTATTTATATACATAGAAGTGTTACCCCTGTTGCTTAATTATTATATAGCTTCAAGTGCTTCCCATTGAATGGTAGTATCAGTTCAATCCCATCTTGATGAGCTAAGATGAAGCTATCTTTTACAGCAATGCTCTTTATAGTAAAAGTCCTTTTCCATAGGGACTCAAATTTTCCATGCTTCCCTTTTTGTTCATTCTATTTATCTAGAGGAATAAATCACCAACTTCAAACTATTTATGTCAAGCCTTTTATCAAAGATCTTATTTACTTTCATTTGATGATTATCCAATCAGTCAACAACTTGAACATGAACCTCTTATAGTTCAATGAGAAACATGATTGTCTTATCTAGTGAATCTTGATAAGTAACATCTTCAATAGCTTTGGAAAATTGCAAAGTGGGTAGATCTATAGTTATTGGTATCTTAGAATTTATTTCATATAACAATTAAAAAGGAGACATACCTATGGATTTCTTTGGGGTGATCTTGTTAGCCCATAGTGCATTAAACAACTTCTTGTACCAAGTTTGTTGATTATTATCCACCATCTTACGAATGATGGTCATAAAGTTCTTGTTACTTGATTTAGCTTGACTATTTCCCTAATAATAGTGATTTGAAGCATGAACCAAGTCTATTTCATATGAGTAATAAAATTCAATTATTTTTAATGAGGAAAAATTAGCTGCATTATCTATTATTATCTTATATGGAACACCAAACCTTATTATAATGTTCTCTTTGATGAAGTCACATATAACTTCAGAAGTGGAATTATTGATAGGAATGGCTTCTACCCACTTGATAAACAAGTTGGTGGTATTCAAAACATAATAATGTGCAACACTTGAAGAAGGATTCATTATACCAATAAAGTCCATGCCCCACTAATAGAAAGGTTCATCAATAACCACTTGTTTTAGAGGCAAGGATGGCAACTTGAGTTATCCTACAAAATTTTGACATGCTTGACACTTAACAACCCAATCTAAAACATCTTAGAATAGAGCAGGCTAGAAGTACCTTGCTCTTAAAATTTTATGTGTTGTAACTCTGGTTGAGAAGTGACCTCCACATTCTTTGTCATAAAACTACTCCAATAGTCACACTTGTTTCTCTTTATCCACACAACAAAGGAAAATACCATCAATTCCTCTTTTTTACAAACCATTATCCCAAAGAACATAATCCTTTGACTTTAGCTTGATGGTACATTTTTTTTTACATGTCAGATCAACTGGGCATTCTCTATAAGTCATGAAGTAATTGATCTTGTTGTACTATTCATCTATAAGATCAACAAAGAGTACCATTGGAAAATCTCCATCTGATTAAACTTAGAGAGAATATGTTTCCATATTTGTGTCATCAAGTTTTCTCTCTATCATCAATTGGTGTAAGCCTCTTCTTCTCACTAGCTTCATAGGTTTGATATCAAGGTCAAACTCTTTTACCTTAGCTACCCAAGTGCCTCTCAATAATCCCAACTCTTATTATGTTTGAATTGATTTGACTATAGTATTAGGTACATAAACTTTAGTATGTGAAGACAAAATGTAATACCTAAAACCTTTAGATGCTTTGACTACAACGAAAGCATGTTTCTCCATTTGTGAATACTTTAGTTCTGAGATTTTTCTTGGTTGGTTCATGTAATATATAAGGGATTTAATTACTTCATTATTATTCTACAAAATTATAGTTGACATGGTATACTTAGAAGAATAATAGTAAAGAATGAATTCTCTGCTAAAAGTCTGAGAAAATAACACTAGAGGTTCATCTATAGCTGCCTTAACTATTTCAAACACCAACTTACATTCAACATTCCATTTTAAGTCTTTATTCTTCTTCATCATATCAAAGATGTGGTGTGTTAACTCAACAAAATAAAGAATGAATATTCCAAGGAAAATGACCTTAGCAAAAAATTAATGTACTCCTTTCTTTGACGTAGGCATAGGTAAACTTTGAATAGATTTGACTCGCTCTAGATAAATCTTTGTCCCCTCATTTGATACGATGTGACTAAGTATTTTTCCTTCAGTCATAACACATCAATTTATTGTGATTCAAGGAAATCCCATGTCTCCTGCATTAGATAATAAGTTATTCTAGATCAACTAAGTGATTACCTCTCTTTTTGGAGAAAACCATTAAGTCATCAAGGTATATTATAATAATTTTGTTCTTCAGATGATCAAAAGCTAGATCCATTGCCCATTAAAAAGTTGATCTAGTATTAATAATCCAAAAAGGCATTTTTTGATAAGCAAATGTCCCCCATGGCATCATAAAAGTTGTTTTCTATTGATCCTCCTCATCCATTTTTATTTTATTGTATCCTAAAAATCCATCCAACATGGACAACATCTTTGAACCTGTAACTACTTGAAAAGTGTGGTCCATAATAAGTAATAGATAATTATCTTTCAGAGAGGCTTAATTCAAATTTAAAAAATAAACACATAAGGGTATTTCCCCATTTTTATTTCTCATTGGAATGATATTTTCTAACCATTATAAATGATGGATATGATAAATGATCTTTGCATCAAGGAGATTTTATATCTTAACATAAATAGTACTTGAGATTATTGAGTTATGATGACATAAATTTTTCTTGAAAGGATTTACTTCTAGATGAAGTGGAATATAATGTTGTACCTCATCTAGTTGGAAGGATTTTAGGTCTTTTTAGGACCAAGAAAACACATCAATGTACCTTGTGAGAAGCTTGATGAATGTTTCCTTTTCTTCTTGAGAGAAACATTTGCCAATGTTGACCATCCTAAGCTCCTCTTCACTATGCAAATTAATATGCTACACTTTTAGAGAGGAAATATCACCATAGTCTTTCTTTTTCTTTAGGAAATGATCATGCTTGTTAAATATTTATTTTAAAGAGACTAAATTTTTAGGAATTTTATTTCCTTTCAACTATATTATATCTTGACTATTGGTAAGTTTAGGATCATTAATACCTATTATTGTCTCTCATGGATGTGAAATTCTTCCTTTAAAGTATATCTCTTTCAATTTGTCTTGCTACTCAAGAAACATAGATATTTTATTGTCGTCATTGAAAACTTTCCACTGGTCAACATTATCTGAGACCTTTGGAAGGTAGACCATCTCTACCTTATAGTTACCTTCTTTGAAAAGTGTTGACTACTATTTTAGCCTTAGTATAGACATAGTAAAAGTGAGTGAATCAACTCTGGAGTTCTGATCTCAAGGAACTGACTTGATTGAGAAAGCTACAAAGTCAAGTGTTACACTTATAACTCAATCATGATAGTGTTTTAACTTGTCTTTATTCACCTTATGCTATCCTCTAATTTTTCTCACTATCAATTCAACATCTCCTTATGATTTAAGGAGTCTTAATCCTTTTTGTTTTATTTATTCAAGTCTTAGTAAGAGTGCCTCATATTCAGTTGTATTATTAGTGTTTTCAAACATATGTTTGTAAGAATAAGGAAATATTTTACCATCAGGAGATATCAATACTACCCCTACACTTGAACCAACAAAAATGCAACTACCATCAAACTTTAATGTCTATATCTTATCATCTTCTTCTTCCTCTAGTTCTTGGATCTCTTTGCCCATTTCAAGGTAGTAAATTCCATGGTTAGATTATTCAAATATAATGTGTGACCTTGGGTCATAAAATTTTCAAACTATGTATTTAGACTTATTTTCATGCTCAAGTATATGATTCACTCCTTTTATTGAAATGTGAGCACATGACCAATCCATCTTTACTTTACCACCTAGATCCTTGTAGAAGTTTCTAGTTAGTAACATTCCATAGGAGATAGGAATATTTGCTACCAAAATTATCATTTTGAGTCTTTTATTTGGGAAGGATACCAAGATAGCTTTAGCATCCTTGATTTATACAATCAGGGGAACTTGTCTCTCCATTGAGCAACATCTACCTATTGTCTTAGTCAAAGTGAGACCAAGAGCATCATCCACTTTAACTATCATAACATTATCTGAGGCTCTAGAGTCCATAATGTAATTGCTTAATTTGAACCCATTAATCAGAAGAGAGACATAATATCTATATCCTTTTGGATGTAGTAGTAGGTGTGGAAGAAGAAGTAGTAGCATTGTTTTGGGAAAGGGACTATTTTAGAGTAGGCAAGATACCTTTAGAAGCATTGGCTAAATTATTCAACCCTTTTCTTGAAATGTAATTTACTAATCTATTTAACTAATTTAGATAAGATCTCAAGTACTCAGCTTTTGACATCTAAAATTTGATTTTATTTATATGGTCAATTATGTCAAAATAAGGAATGGAAGTAGAAAACATAGGACTAACTTCAATAATAAGAGTTACCAATTTATGAGTTTGAGAAGAATAAGTTGTATAATTATCTTTAGGAGCTAAAGAAGAAGGTAGAGGACTACCTCTCTTGAGAATAATTACATCTAATCTAGAATCTCCTTTCTCTTTATCTTGCTCTTTAGAAGTTTTCTCATCATCTTAGTAAGTTTGTGAGCTTGTAAACACCATAAATGAATGACTATGATCTTCTTTAAATGCTTCTTCATAATCACTCTCAGATTGATATTCTAGGTAACTAATGTTGGAGTCACCAAAAGGATCTACAAAGTCATCTTCATCAACAAGACTTTGATGAGTATCATCAGTCATTTGATCTTCCTCACTCATCTCAACATGATTTTTGGGATTATATTCAATTACCAATCTTTGTGTAGGACCAAAAATATGATTCTTATTCTAATTGTTAAAATTCTATACAAATGCATTCCTCATAGGATCAATATGAGTACCTTGAGAAATTTGTCTTTTGACTTAAAGCAAGTCATTAGCCAAATTTTGTAATAGGGTATTAGTAGTTTTTAATGTGCTTAAAGGAGAAGAGTCTCCCTTATAAGTTGTTTTCTTGATCTTTCCATCCATTATCAAATCATCTTCAACCTCTATAGCAAGATTTTGAGATGCTACCAAATTAGTTGGTCATGCTCTTCATAGCTTATAACTAAATTAATTTTACTGGTAATTGATGAATAAGCACTTTTAATTATTTGCAATGGGTAGTGTAGCTTTAGGAATTTTATAGAGCAATCTATTAAACCTGGCAATAAAATCATGCATGTGCTCATGTGGTTCCTTCTTGAGATGAGTTAGTTGAGTAATTAGTATGTGTAAATCTTTAGTAGCTTTGAATCTCTTTTCAAACTAATCATGCATGGTAGCCTAATTGACTATGGTGTGAGGAGAAAAATGATAAAACCATTCTATAGCTAAATCATGCAAGGTCTCAATGAAGATTTTGAGTAAGACATCTTCATGTTCAATGTTAATTACTCTACAGGCTACAAAGAAGGCAACCAAGTGTTAATTTGAATTTTATTTTCTATCACCAGTGAACTTTGGAAAATTATTTCTTGATCCTTTTAGAAAGTCATGGAGAGGGGGATTCAATTTCAAAGGTATAATTACAACCCCCTAAGGGATGGGAAGTGGTTTTACCATTCTTCTTGGAATGAGGAACTATAGATTAGTAGGTTGAATTATTTCTGAGGAATTATGATATAGATGATTCACAAGAGTTGGTGTTTGTCTCATAGGTGAGGGACTAGCTCTTCATGTTCTAGGTTGAGTAGGAAAACTAAAATTGAACCACTTTTGTAATTCAAAAAAATTATCTGTTTGGCCTTGATCTCTCCTTGCTCAGGTAAAGGGTCACTTTTCTAGTTTGAAATGCAAAAGTTCTAAGTATTATGCTTAGAAATTCAATTTATAGATAAAGACTTAGATGATGGCTAACATTCATCTAGAAAATATAAGGTAAATTAAATTTTAAATGGAATAACATGCATAAATTTAATAAAAAATGATGCTTCTATGTTTAAAAAGTGGAGTTAACTTTAGTAGTATCACATTTTATGCAGAAGTGCATAATTGACTCAGCATACACTGCTTAAAGTAAATGGTTTAGAATGCACATAAATTATGGGAAACTAAAAATTAACTATGTTTAACTCAACTTTAAGGAATAGTATATTTTTAGATCTGGGATTTTAGCTCCTTATTCCCCAATGGAGTCACCAAAAGCTGTTGGCTAGTTATTTTACAAGCTAAAAAAATTATCTAGGTAGTCATGCGATTAAATCCACTTTATTTAATGGTGAAGATCCTATGTAGTTATGTCTATTTATTTCTAATTATCAATTTCTCATAGTTATTCACAAATTATATGAATTATGTGCAAGTTGTTTTGTTTTTGGGGTATTACTTGAGTCACAGTGTTCATGAACCATAACAAGGTGATTTTAAAATAAGTAGTTGTTTTAGAGAATATGTTAAAAAACTATGGAAAATCAAGAGTGGAAAACTAGAACATGTGGAGAAAAATAAGTTGTACTTCATAGTAAGTAGTTTACAAATCTTATTGAATCTACACAAATAAATAAACATTCAAGAGATTACAATATTTTAAGCAAATGACTAAGAAGGACTGGAATTCACATTTAGATCAAATATAAAACAAAGTTTACCATTTTAATATTCACAAATCCAATAAATATCTTTTGAGATGCAAAGTTTCATAGAAAACAACTTCTTTATCATTCACTCAGAACCAATTTCACATAATGAAATTCTCAAAAATCTAAACACAAAGTTTTAGATAGCTTCAATTCTCTTGCTTTAGTTACAATTTTTATATAAAAATTATAATCCTCTCCAAGCATGCAAGCATACACTTACATTTATACAAAAGCATATGCCAAATTTAAATAGGGAACAAGTTTTTCAAAAATTATAAACCGTTAAAAGGCATCCTCCTCAAACTTCTCCTGTTTGGCATGCAATAACTAGTGACATGTAGTGCTTCTTGGTTTTGTTGTTTGGATTTAACACAACTAATTTTCATGTAGCACAAAGTTTGATTAAGTAATTTAATTTTACAAGATGACTTCAGGTAATGGCATTTTATCTAAGTTACTCGGGTCTTACAATTTTATAAAGTAATATACTTTTGCAAGTAACTCTACTAAATGTCTTTACTTAAAAGTAATTTCTTCTAACAAATTTACTTAAAAATAGAATGAATAGAATTGGAATAAAATGAGAAGAAGGAAGAAGAAAGTTTTGGAAGGAAGAGAAAAAATAATCATTTCACCTCATAAACCTTGGATTTGCACTTCTCTCTATACTTGATATGTTGAGACATCATCAACTATATTATTGTATCATTAGATTTTGCTAATGATTATTTTTCCATCTCAAATCTAAGAATTTCCTTTTCTAGTCTTCTACTATGAGCTTTCACCTTTTCAATTCTTAACTCAAGTCTTTTTATTTCTTGTTGACATTTGATTAACCCCTTTATGGATTTCACTGTGAAAGGAGTTGTGGCTTTAACCATTAGTTTCTTGAATTGCTTATATAACTACTCTGATGTCCTTGGAATATTATCTGAATAGATATTAGTAAGACCAAAAATGCAATCCTCTAGATTTATCTTTACATTGCATGCTTCTTCTTCCAAAATATTCATTTCTTCACACTTTACTTGTAGACTATGCATACAAAAAGACATGAGATACTCTTCTTGTTTTATTTTCTTTATAGATCCATCAAGATCAATCTTTTCCTCAATCAATTTTTTTTCATTCAAATTACTTATTGTTTACAGGCTCTCTTGTTGCAACTTAGAAATGCCATTCTCATTCTCAAATTCTTTCATCACTACTTTTACCTTTGTCAATTTATTCAAAATATCATCATGTGCACTTAGAACATTAGGGAAGAGGTTTTGAGTAGTTTGATGCATATTTTCTATCCATTCATCAACAATCATAGCTTTATCTCCAGTCTCTTCTACCTCAGTTATCAACTACTAACCAATTAAATCTCTTAAAATAATAGATTGATGTGGAACAGACCTAGAAAGTTTATCTATTATTTCACATAACTAAGCATTTTGTTCCTTCAACTTGACCTTAACAAGCTTTTCCTTGTCAAGCTTCTTAAAGAGAGTATTGATCAAAGTTTGTGTATCTTGTTTCAATCCTTCAATGGTAACTTATCTAAGGGGTATATTTTAAAATTTTAAGTCACTTTTAGTGATTTCTCCTTTGCTCATTCCCTTTAGTAGAACTGATATATCTGCAAACTTCTACCCTGTAGGCTCAATTATCAACTTTGAAGTTACTTTTTAAGACTTGGGATTCTTTCCTTTCTTATTAAGATTTTTCAAGAGTTGAAAGTCTATCTCCTCAAGATTTATCACTTCCTTAGATTCTAGAGTTTTTTGTAATGCTAACCAAGATGAAAAGTCTATAATAGTGGAGGTGTTTGAATGAGCTACCATTTTTTGTTTGTTATTTATAACCACTAGTTCTTATGAGGTAACCCCTTGGGCCTCTATCTCTTTAAGGATTTATTTCTCTAATTCCTTTTCAACCTACTTCTCAGTTGTTCTTTCTTTCTCCTTCTCATCTTTCTTTTCTTTTTCTACCACATTTTCAACTACTGCTTCCTTCTCTTTGGGCTTCTCAACAATTTTTTGTATCACCATTTCAACCTCTTTTTCTTTCTCAGATTCTTTCTCTTTTGCTAATTCTACTACCTCTTTCTCACGTTTAACTTATTTTCTTATTTCAACTTATTTTACCTTTTCATCAACTACTTCTTATGTGGTTTCCTTTTTAGGTTCAACTATTTTTTTGCTTTTGCTTTATTACTTCCTAAGATGGGGTTTCCTCTTCATCTATTAATTTTTATGGCTCATCATCCATGGTTGGCTTATCTTTTAAAGGAGATGGAGGTGGAGAAATAGGTGGAGAGGATGAAGGAAGAGTCTCCTTTTGAATGGATTTCTTGGGAGGTTTGATGCCATGAGACTTGGGAGTGGAATTAGTATTGATGGATCTATGATGGGTACAATGGAAGTGGGAATGAAAGGAATGGTGGTGTTAGTATAAGAGAACAATGGAGATGTGGAACCAACTATCTAAATTGGATCTTTATCTCTTACCATAGAATATGTATCATCAATATTTATTTTTAACTTTAACTTATTTGTTTAGACTTTGCTACTTTTTCCTTGTATCATTTCCTTCCTCTTTTGACTAATATGAGTAGTCTCTTTCATAAATCCTTCATACGGTAGCATTTGTTGAGAATCTAGGTGGAAGTCATTGCCAAAACATTTGAAGTTCTATCTAAAATACTCTTATCATGATTTTTACCAAAAATAATCATTGGAAGTGGGGCATTGTCTCCCCCTACTATATGAAAAGCATCACTAGTTACAATTCCATCATCTTCCATATCCTCAAGAATTATGGCTAGATCAAAATCATGGATTTATTCAATAGTTAGTCTACTATTTTCCCTTCTTCTCACATCAAATTCATCTCTATAATTAGTCTAGAAATCCTTAGTGCATGAATGTGCATATATTATAGATAAACTATGTTTTGGGCCACCCCTCTATAATCAAAATTTACTCTGGAATCAAAATTTGCTTTGGTATAATTATGATACATCTCCTTATACACATTTTTAGCCTTATAGATACTGGGATAGTGGTAGTGGCCAATGAAAATAGGAAAATTGATAGCTAGATAATGAGCCTTTGATTTTAAATCATGTAATTAAACAACCTATCTGCATAATTCCATAATAATCCACTTATCATTGGGGTATCTAGGTAACTTGATAGGTTCACTTGAGAAACCCCCAAATCTGATGTATGTAAAGTCAAGGAACTGAATGAAAATGTAACCAAACTATGAAACTACATCCCATGCTTCATCTGATACTCTTTTGTGGTTTAGAGTCACATTCAATTTACAAATGAGTTCATAAAATAATCCATCATTCACTACCTTATAATGTTTGTAATAATTAAAAAGAATCAACTGAGGATAATACTCATATATTGGCATAGTTCTGAGTGTGCCTTTTATATTTATCCTTGAAAAGGATCCACTTAAAGCTACTGCATATACCAAAGAAGAAGTCATTTTGAAATCAAAAGTCTATAATACACTACTTAACTACCGATCCATGTTATCACTTATCATCCTTGCCCATTCAATCATAGTAGAGATCTTACTTACATCAATGGTTTTGATGTACACATACATCCAAGTTGAAAAAAAATTTGAATTATTTTCATCATTGATTTTGCATAGCAGTTGAGTAATATTATCTACTTCCTGAACCAAGTCTGATCTTACTATCTACTTTAAAAATCTTGAGGCTTGCTTCACTTTATTTTGATAACTTGTGTTTATTATCTTAATACATTATGCTATCCTTATTTCCACTTATTTTTTATCTTTTTCCATAGATATAACAACTACTTTTGATGATGTTGGAATCTTTAGGTAATAATTAATATATTGAACATCTAACCTTATGACTACATTACCAACAACATCTCTTATTGTCTTAGTTAGGGAATAATAATATTTAACACACGTTAGGACAAATTCTAGAAGTTGAGCTAAGCTTGGGAAAGTTGTATCTTGCATAATTCCATTATTTGTCATTGCTTGCATGAGTTGAGTCTTGGTTATGGATTTTGATATTTTTAGTAGTTCAGTCATAGACATATACCCCATGTCTATATCACTTATCTCTATTATCTTTGAAGTGATATATGACTCAATGGGGTATCCCTTATACTCATACTTCATCTTTGGATTTTGGGATTTGACCCCCTTAGCTTTTGATTTACCTTTCCTACTTTGCTCTAGAATCTCCTCAAGTGCCAACTCTGGACTTCTTGAATTTGTGTTTCTTACACTTTTAGTTCAGCTATTTCATCTTCTGATATTTTTTATCCTTTTGACCCTGATATTGGTTCTAATTAACTCTAGAAGAATTTGATGAATGCTTAACAATGCTAAACAACTACTCCAACTAGTTTTAAAATTTTGAAAAAGAGTCAACTTGATGTTTTAAATAGTATCCCTAAGTATGCTTCATGTTTCAAGTAGTATAAATTCCTAAAAAAATTCAAGTATCTCATAGTATGTAATATAATAACACAACCTGAGGTTAGTCTTCATGAATTTTAAGTCTTAAGTTTTTAGGAATCTGGGTAATCATTGGGTCATGTAGAATCCAGGTCTGTGGAAAGCAACCACTTAAAGTTTGTTTAGGTAAGTAACTCAATTTGGAAAACCTAAAGTGGAAGTAAAGAGAAATTGTAACTCTAGGTTCCACTTGATTAGTTTAGTGGGTTTCTCATGGTTCATGACTTTAGATTTATTAAGTCAAGCAACTTCAGTTGGAAAAACCAAAGTAAAACTAGTAAGTAGTCACAACTTTGATTAGGAAGGGTACCTAAGGTTTTGGGTTTCTCAAGGGTAGCAACTAGGAATCAGGACTTTGGGTGAGAGAGTAGTAGTGGGAAATCTGAGTTTCTCATTCAGTCTCATCAATTAGGTTTTTTTTGGGTCTAGGGATTGATCTCTATGACATTTTGAGGGGATTTTCACACACTTATGTTTTGGGAAATTTTGTAGGGTTTTTACAACATCATTCAAGCATGTGAAAGTGACAAACAGATGAAAATAAAATAGCTACAAGTAATGAAACATTATTAGCTAAAAGTAGAAAACCAATATAGAAAATTGAAAGGAAAATAATCAAAATGAAGGCATAAAAATAAAGATACTAGATCTATATACCTCAAACATAAATGGGCCAAGAAGATTTGAATTAAAAATCATTCCAAAAGGTTGAATAACTTAGCTTGAGGTTCATAGTTGTGGTGACTTAGTCAAACAACTTGAATGCCATATGGAAAGGAGGTGTAAATTTTTGATATTTTTATTTACCAATACATTTAATGACATGTAGTGGACACATGTTAATGGGCCACATAAGTCCTTGGCTTTTTAATTTGGTTTTTCAAACTGCTTCACTTAATTTGGCCTTTAGAAGTTAAGCACCTTTACAACTCTGAGCTAGTCTTGGCTAGTGAGTATTTTGGGTTTGGAAAACTTGATTACTTTTCTTTGTGGTTTTAGATGAGAAAAGTTACCCCATAAACCTAATTTGATTTTTGTAGTGTTCGATGGAATCTAATGACAACTTTACTTGGCTTTTGATGTAAAGAAAATTAGTTTGACAACTCTGATTTGAAGTAGTCAATGTAACTCAAACTTATGGGATTTCTTTTCTTGTTTTTTAATAAGTAAAGTAACATGAATAACCCAAGTTGTATTGAACATGAGTCCTAACACTTAGATTTTTGGTCTTTTGGGAAAGTAGAGTAAATGGGTTTCTCAGTGATGGCCTCAAGTAGATGTTTTCAACCTTTTGAATTGATTTTGAAGCAATTGAGAAAAGAAAACAAATAAAAATAAAAACTTATAAAGACTAAGACTTTATTTAGGAGACTAGATTAGCAAGGACAACTAACTCACATAAGATAAAATTCAAAATTTTAAGTATGGGTACCCCAAAATGTTAAGTGTGATATTTTGGGGACACCACTTAGGCCTCTAATTTTTTTCCTATAGACCAAACACTTGTTGATTATTCATTTAATAATAGGGTTAGTTTTAGAATTTTAGAAAATGTTGAACATGATGAAACTAGTTCTAAATTTGGTTTTGGTATTGAATTTTGTGGGGTAGAGGTCATTTGAAGTCAATCACATGAAATAAAAGTGGAGGGTTTTGGTTCCTAACACTTACTATTGGTGTTGTTCATGGATGGAGACTGATTATTATTCACTGAATTTGGATTTTTTTTAATCGATCACACCATCAGTGGTGTTATTCCTATTTCAGTTAAGGATTTTGGGGCCTTGATTATTGATGTTATTATATCTCACATTTTAGAATCCTCTATTCTTTTATTTTAGGGTGATAATGTACCCATTGGCCCCATAGGTTTAATGACCACTATCAATATTGACTTGATTAATCCATAAATAACTTTCAAGATTTTCTTCATAAGACTTATAGGGGAGCTTTAGGATGTATTTTATTATATCCTTATTAAGGGAGTGAAGGAAAAGGTCACATAATTCCCTTTTATCCATGTGAAGTGTAATGAAAGATGAATATAGAACTTGATTCCATTTCATGATGAAATGGGTAGCCAATTCATTATGTTCTTACTTGATATTAAGAAATTATTGAATGTTAGTATTGAGAATCTTGTACATATCAAAGGCCTTAAAAAATTCAGCCATAAATTATGTGAAGGAATGAATGAACCCATAAAGGATGTGTTAATACCAATCGAGAGTGTTTCCTTATAGTTTTTATGGAATATCTTGGAAATAATCCATTCCCAAGGTAAGATTTCTCTAATAGCTATGGCATAAGCCTTGATATTTGCATTGGGATCTCCCTCTCAATTAAAATTAGGAAGGTCTTATAGGGGACATATAAAAATAAATCCTCATATATTATGATCAAGGGGTTATTTAAGATACTCAACATAGGTCTCAATATTGTTAAAGTTAGTTTTTGGCATGGCCAAATTAGACTAGAAGGGTGGAATTGGATACGGGTTATTTAGGTAACCATTAGGAAGAATGGAATAATCTTGATATGTGATGTGGAATAAGATGAAAAATAGCTATTTAGGTGAGTATAATTTTAGAAAATTTATAATTAGGGATAAATATTATTAGATGTATAAGGGTTGGTGGTTTTGTTGAGGATGGGAATATGTGGTTTTCACATATCCAAAAAATATTTAGGGTGGAAAATCGCTAGTCTATGTAGGAGGAGTGTAAATGGGAGGCATGTAACTTGGAAGGGTAAAGAGTGGTGGATTGTTTCTCACCAAATTGATTTTTAAGGGTGGAGTGTAAGTGAATACACCTCTAATTAGGGTTTGGGTAGGATCTTAGTAAGGTGGAGGAATTTTGGAGGTTGTATAGGTTAGGAAATCTATGAATAAGATTATCCCTAAGGGGTCAGATAGAGGCATAGCTCAAGGAGGGTATATGTTCTTATTATGGTTTAATCATGTAAGCCTATTTTTTTTAATGGTTGATAAGAAATTACATGTATGAGAATATAATAGAAATGAACTCGAGTAGGAGGATTAGGGTTAAATCCTTCATTCAGTGATTACTATTTGTTCTCTAAATAAAAAATTCAAGCCACCAAGGTATTGATGAGCTCACTTGGGCCAATGGTGGTGTTGAGTCAGGGATCCTCCTACACAACATGGGTGAATTTGATAGATTGTTTAGTGTGAATATATTTATTTGGAGTGGGAGCCTTAGGAGCATTGGTTATGGTTTGCACTGGTGGGATAGAGGTATTTTTATTCTTGCTAGAGGGATGTATAGTTTCTTGCATGTGCTTAACCTCATTTCCAAATTATAGATCCTACCTAGATATTAGCCATACTATTATAAATTTCCACATATAGGTTATGTAGGCTAATTTATGGTCTATTACCCATGTAAGGATTTTTTTCACTCCCTCCAGTGAGAGTCATAGTATTAGAGTCAAGATGATTTCTAACAAGTTCATATATTCCTCGTACCTCATGAATAGATATTCCACTCCCATTTTGAGTATTAGGGTGAGATTAATTTTATAAATTATAATATACATTGGTTTTTAAATTATATTTTTTACAAATAACCAAAAAATAATCACTAGGGTTTGGTTGGTTTCTTTTATAGACCTCTAGGCCAAGAGATCTACTTACCTCCTATGCAAACATTCTAGGGGTATATGGATGAACAAAAAATAAATGGAAGGATGGATAAAACTGGAAAAGGGAGAAAGAATAAGGGAAAAAAAGGGAAATGTAAAATATTATAGTATTTCATATTGGGTCACAAATTTTCATGCACATGAATAATACATGTTAAACTATGCACTCGACTTATTGAGGTCTATCCCAAAAAAATGATGTAATGGATGGGGGATGGTTGGAAATAAGGATTGGGATGATTATTTTGTGGAATTGAATTTGTAATTATGAGTGTTAATTGATTATCAGGATGGAAACAAAATAGTTATGTAATTTAATGTTTCTCATTAAGAACATCCAACTGAGTAGAAACAATACTCCAAGGTCCCTCGATATTAGTGATGATGAGGAGGTGAAGCCCCTAATCAATTCTAGGAATGTTAAAGTGGGAATGGTATAGTTGAATTAATTGGGGAATTTGGTTGAATATATAAATATGAATATTCCCTATTAATGTCATAAATTAAAGTTAATGATAAATGAAAAGGTTAGATCCGAGGAAAAAATAAAAGGGGGAATGGGTGACTAGGTAAGGATGACATTGTACGAACAACCTCAATTTTGGGGAAGGATGATTATGGGTGGATAAAGTATATGTTAATAATATTATAGAGAATTTAAATATTTTATAATTATTTTTTGAATTGGTATGAAATAGAAAACCTCTCTTTTGACCTAGATGCTAATGTTAAACTAGATGTTAGTGCCATGACCTGGGGTTCTAACTTTAGGAAAAGTACATACTCTATGGAATAAAGATGTTCTAGTAGAGTTAGATAGGAGTAAAGGTGATTAAATGTATAAGAGTAATATATTTATCTGAGGGAAATATTTGTTAGTACTTATTTTTCTATGAGAAGTAGGTTTTTGGAAATCATTGTGCTCATTTTGGACAAGTCTTTCATTGTTGATTTGTTTTTAGTTTTTGTAATGTTTTGACTAAAAATAGAGATAAATAAGTTATAAAATTAAATTAATTAAATTAATTAAATTAAATAAAAAATTATATATATATATATATATATATTAAATAATTCTTATTTTTATATTTTTCAATTTAATTTTTAATGCATGCAATACTAGAAAGCAAAATCCATGTTAAGAGTGTAGTGCTAATTTCTAGATTTTTTAGGTGCAAAATAAATGATTTTTTTTTGTTTTTTTAGATTATATATTAATTAATATACAATTAAATATGATAATTTATAATATGAATCATATCTAGATCCTAATCATTAATACTACTAAGTATCTAACTAATCTTTTGCATATACAAACATAACACTAGTTTTTGGTGTTTTTAGATGAATGCACAAAGTTTGAATTGTATCAAATTAAAGTGAATATATAAGTTATTATTTTATGATATAATTAATTAAAATTAACGTTTTTTATTTATTCAAATAAGTAAAAATCAATATCAAGATAATTACTTTTGATCCCCTAGGTTTGGGTAGTGTTTTCTACTTGCTAGTGTGCTTGTTTTTCCATGAATCAGAATTTATTTTGAAATAAAAATTGGTTTTTTTGGATTTAAAAGTTTTTTATTTTGTTTTATAATATATACTTATGGTTTTAGTTTTAAAAAATATATGTTATGGTTATAAATAGTAAGGAAACTATCTAATGTTTTTGGGTGCAAAGACAGGAAAAGAGAAGAGTTTATTTTCCTACTTATTTGCCTTTTAAAAATAGAGTTATAATATAATACAAGAAATGAAACTAAACTAAACTAATATAATAAATAAATAAATAAAAACTAAAACTAAAAACCCCTAATTTGCTCAAGATGTAGACCAAATAGAAGTAAGATATGTATTTGTGATGTGGTCATCAATGTAGTAGCTCCTCCACTCAAAAAAATGATTGTAAGAACTAATTTACCTAATATAATAATAAAATAATATTATAAAATTAATAATATGAGAGGAATATAAATAAAAATAAAATAACAACTAACTATGGCTGGCTAGTGCACTAACTACAAAGATCTAGTTATGAATTCAATGACTTTGATTGCTTGAAAATGTGAAGTATAACAAAAAAATGAGAAAAGGTAAAGCTAAAAATTAATGGTAAGTAACATATAACTATATAAATCTTCAAAACTTAAATCCAAAATGCAAATTGTTGGATCTAAAATTCACCTAAAATGATATATTTATAGAAGAAACATGGAGCTTACAAAGGGGACTTTAACTATTAGTTAATTAAAAGTTAAACTTAAGAAGGATAGAGAATGATAAAAGTAATATTTGGAGTGATTTGGATATTTATGAGGTGTAACCAAGGCTTAAAAGGAAAGAAACATGAAGAAAACATGCAAATGCATGAAAAATGCAAAGTTTTAGAGGCTAAACTAACACACAGATAAATGGTGATAGAACCACCCCTATTTACATGGGTGGTTATGAAACCATCATTATACATTATATATCCACCATATAAGATGAAAATATCACCTTATATTAATATATAACTACCCTATTAGTGATGGTTCTATCATGGCAGTATATGAAATCACTACGATGATTCCATAATGGACTACAACGGTTTTGTTACTTGGAGGGGTGGTTTTGTCCTCTCTTGAAAGTTTTTTAAAAAAATCTAAAATAGGTTCAAAAATTAAATAAAAATGGGGTTAAAGAGGATACAGAGAGAGATAAGGAGGGGAAAGGACTATAATGTTAGATAGAGCCTATATTGAGTGTAAAGTAGGAGATCACTACATCATCATTAGATATCATACCATAAATATCACACATGCAAATTTTAGGTGCACATATAATCTGCATATGTTTTATTATATGTAATAGATTTATTTACCCCACTTTAACTTGATCTCCCATATTTACATGTCTCACTTAGGGAAATTATCAATGATGAAAAATATAGACAAAAATGATTACATCAATTATAAATGCTTGACAAAGTATGTATACATGCCATTGAGCATATTCAAGTTAGAAAAATTACATAAAGAAAGATAAAAACAAAAAGATAAAATCAAGAGAGTTTTACATTAGTGATCTATTAATAAAATAAAATTAAAATAAAAAATGTAGATAAAGAGCATAGGGTAAAATTCAAACTAAATTTGTTACACACCTTCATCACTATAGAGAAACTTGATACATATCCTCTCAACATTAAAATAAAATCCATTAAAAAATACAAGGAACATCATGCACTTAATAAAATTTTAAACATAATTCTTCACTCCACCATTGGAGTTATCATACCTGATTAAATGGTTTTACCTATTCAATTGACTATATCATTGAAATTATATTATCAGTGATTTTATGACTGACTTGGGCCTCATTATTATGATTTGTATTCTTATGGAACTTTTAGACATATCTTTCCTTTTTATTTAAGGGAAATAAATTTCACACTTATATCCTAGATCTTATCATATATATCCTACACATTAGGATTGTATATTGAGCTTATGTGAGCATGTGTTTATACAAACACTCCTAGAGTCACATAATGGAACATCTTAGTTATCCTTATCATATTACACACTAAGAGTAACTATAACCTCTTGTATTAGGAATTATTTGATGAAACTTTTTCCTATTATACATAATTACATTATTATCACTTATTTAATATAATATATAAGGACATGTTACTTATGTATGTGCTCATTGCTATAACTAGCCCAACTAGGAGTTTATTATTCATATTTGGACCATATTAGTTGTTCTAATATTAATTTTAATTACATTAAATCATACTTTTTTATGTTACACTTGATATGATATTTTATTTATTATGATATATTCTCACTTTAAAAGATAATGTGTGGCATGACTAAATGACAATTTTTATTTTTTGATTAAATTTCATAAATAAACCATTCACATAATAACAAGTAAATGCACAAAAAAATTACATGGAAAACCCTTGGTGTGGAAAAACCACACATGAAAGGCTGAAAAACCTTGGTGTGGAAAAACCACACTGGAAAAATTTATATATGGATCTACTGTCCAAATATAGCCATAAAATTAATAATTATTTTTACAAAATTTGTAGGCACCAACATACTATAGACACCAATCCCCATTGCTAATCAATTTGTAGGCACTAACCTACTAGAGAAACCAATCCCCACTACTAAGCACTTTGTAAGCACCAACCTATTGGAGACACTGATTCCCACTACTAAGTACCAACTTATCAAGAGACATTGATCTCTCTATT
This sequence comes from Torreya grandis, assembly GCA_037957365.1. Lineage (NCBI taxonomy): Eukaryota > Viridiplantae > Streptophyta > Pinopsida > Cupressales > Taxaceae > Torreya > Torreya grandis. The sequence continues at coordinate 661,443 of JARHVA010006771.1, forward strand.
ATGAGTTATCAACCTCACTTTAAAAAATTCTACCTTCTCACTATTTCTTTGTCAACAAATGATAACACAATCAAGTTTTGATCTTCTCCCTCTTTTAGCTCTTCTTCCTCTTATTCTCCTTGTGTATAATAGAAAGAATTATTTCTTATTCAAATGTGCATGCATTTTTATGATATATCTTTTATTCTACACACACTACTTCCTTATCTTCTTTATTAATCTTCATGTATCTCACACTTCAACTTCCGTTTCATACTTTCTCTCTAAATTCTCTATATAGTTATGCCTTATGCCTCTTTTAAGGGGTGTGATATCTCCCAAGGGATATGACTTCTCCAAAGGTGTTCAACCCTTAATTTTAGATTATCATTGATTAGACTTGAGTGGTGATTATTATTATCAAAACATAGACACTAAAAAAGGTAGTTGGCCATAATTTAATACAAATAAATTTAAATCCATTTCAAAGTTTATCTTAATTCTTCAATCAATTAGCTTTGAAATGGAGTTAAATTCATTTGAATTAAATTATGATTGACCACCTTTTTTAGTGTCTAAGTTTTGGCAATAAGAATCACCACCCAAGTCTAATGAATCATAATCTAAAATTAAGGGTCAAACACTATTAGAGAGGTTGTATACCTTGGGAGAAATCACACCCTTTCAAAGAGGCATAAGGTATAAATATATAGACAAGTTCGAGAGAAAGTATGGGATAGAAGTTGAAGTGTGAGATATGTAAAGATTAAAAAAGAAGATAAGGAAGCAAGTGTGTGGAGAATATCATGATTTTATATATTCTCTTACTTATCCTTTTTCATAAGGACTTCTTCTCTCATTTATTCTCCTTAAATTTGAACAATTCTAGGCTCTTTGACATAATTTGCATCCATCTAGATTATATCTAGTTGTTAAAAAGGTAACTCTTATTTTTCACTTCTCTTTCTATTTACATATCATGCTCTATTTGTTCATTCACATTCCTAGCTTGATCACTTGTTAAATCTAAGTTAATTTCTACAATATTTACTTGACATTGGCCCATGCCTAATGTAAATTATTTTACACCTTGATTGATTTCATTCTATTGTAGTTTCTATAATATCGATGATTACTTTCATTGTGGAAACTCTAATTAATAATGGTTTCATTCTCTATTATCAGTTTACTACAATCATTGAATTAAAAAATATAATATTTCATTTTATTCTCCATTCTTGCTTGTTTGACTTAGTTTTAATAATATTACCATCACTTGCATCATCATTATCATAAATAATATTCTATAAATGATATTTGTTTATCTTCTGAATACATATCACCAAAGAATATATGAATCTAAAAGATAATCCACTGATTATCTCCCCCTAAATTGGTGTATTTTATTATGATCCAAGTGATACTTTTTGTGCATGAAATGAAGTTTGTACAAGCATATTTCTCTCCTTTAATTTTTCATACTTATTCTTCGAAACTTTTATAGGTTCTTACTTTTTCTTTCCAGGGGTATAAACCTTCTTATTTTATCTAGAAGGTTCCACAAAACCACTTCTAGAGAAGCGTACTGTATGTCCAAAGTTATTTCACTTATAGCATCTAACAATATAATTTATTGAAGGAGCAAATGGATTTTAGTTTCTATTTGAAAATCCATAAGAACTTATTTTATTGTTTCATACAAAATCATTTCAGTGTGCCCTAAAATCTCATAATTTATGTCTAAAATGATTATATAAATAATAATAACCGTAAAAGGAACTCTAGAACTTGGTCATATGTGTATGCATTGAAGGAAATGATCTTCTAAGATATATAATAGGGATTATATTACCTCTACTTTTTCTATGAGGAGAATTGGCATGCTCTTTATTAATGTTCTCCTTATCTATTTCACCTTTTATGGATCCATTAAGTGCATTCATGTAGCTATTAGGCTTCTATATATTCATCCTCTTAGGTGGTTTTATAATTTGTACACTCTGAAGTTATTTGATCTTCTGGTCCTCTTCATAACCAAAACTAGTCTTGATACATGATGTACTTTGGAAATTAAGAATCTCATCTATTAGTTTGGTAATTTTCAATTTAGTACTTGTATTTTACAATTTCTTATTTAAGAAACCAATTTTTGATTGTAGTTTGGCAATGTGGTATTCTTTTGCCTTAAGCTGGACTCTTACTTCCTCTATCTTCTTGGCTTCTTCTATTTTAGTCTTTAGAAAAATGACCTTTTTTGACTTTTCAAGGGTAGGAGATGTTTCTATTTTTAGGTCACAATTTTATTCTTCATATTTTTAAATCTATATTTTTTTGTTTTAGATTCTTTTTCATAATAATTTTTATCTCACCTAAACCACAGATGAGTTCCTCTTCAAGATTTACTTATCCTTCATCCTCAACATCTACATCCTCTTTCAATATGTATTCAATTTAATATCCATCATTCATTATACCTATATACATGAGCAATGTTTCTTCTCTATCTTTGCTTGAAATTTGGCTCTATGTGATAATGTAGTAGTAAAAAATGTAGTAGTAAAAACATAGTATGACAAAAATGTTGTGAGGACAAAACATAGTCAAGAAAAATGTAGTGGTATTGGTAATGTTTCAAATTTTTCATGAAGATCATAATTGGGACATTTTAGTGATTATCACATTGTTTATTTGTTGTCTAGTTCATTTTGGTGATAGTAGTTAACATTTCATGGGGGAAAAGTAATACAACAAATTTACAAGCAAAATAACAAAGGAAAATTTGATTTCATGGTTTTGGACCTTTAGTTAAAAGCTGTGTCATATTTTATGTGAGCACATCCTTTACTATCTTTTATTCTTGTGATGTTTTGTCTTTGCTACATTTTTTTCTTGCTATGTTTTTCCTCGCTATGTTTTTCATGCTATGTTTTTAACTGTTACATTTTTTTTGCTAAGTTTTTGATGGATGCCTAAAGTTCTCTCATCAATTTCCTTAGCTAAGATACTATCCTTTTTATAATAGATACTTTTCTTCTGCTTGCCAAAATTCTTCTTATTTTCAATTTGTTTAAAGCTATTGTTATATTTAGGCATGTTTTTCTTTTTATTTCTTTCCTCACCATGACTTTCCTCATCATTTCTATCATCCTTATGAGGACACTTGGCAATAAAATATCTTATCTTACCATAATTAAATCATTTTAAGGTTAACTTACCTTTTTATTTGTTGGGTCCCTTTTTAAGCTTTCTAACAAATAGGGACTCATTCTCATCTTCTTCATCATTAGTGTTATCACTTGATTTGGGCTCTCTATTTTCCCCTTTATTTGAATCTTTGAAGGCTTCTTCCATTTTTGATGGATTTTATTTTTCATTTCTCATTTCATAATCCATGAGTATCCAATGTTTCTCACCATTATTAATGAGTCTAGATCCTTTATCTCTTCAATAGTAGAAAAAATTTCATCAAATCTTAGGGTATAAACCTTAGTACCTTTTTAACTATTATGGATTCTTCAATTTTTTCACCAAGACCTCTAATGGTTTTAATAGTCTCATCCACATGAGGCAAATAGGCTGCAATGTTTTCTTTATCCTTCATTTTCAATATTTTGAAATATCTTTTATGTGTTTGAAGTTTTTCCATCTTTACTTTTTTATCTCCCTCATAAATAGTCTTATGTTTATCCCAAATCTCCTTAGTCAAGTCTCATTGCATTAATTTTACAAACTTAGATTCTGACAAACCACATAGAATAACATTCATGTATTTTACATTATTTTCACTATCCTTCTTTCCTACTAAATCTGTGGAGGAGTCTATGTCATTATGTATCAATATACAACCACTTGACAAATGTCAAAACCAAGGGCCATTAGATATTTTCTCATCCTTATACTCCAAAATGCGTAATTTTTCTTGTTGAACAATGGAGCCTTGTTGGTGGAGAAACCTTCCTGAACCTGATGAGTGGCCATGTGTGATTCTAGGATCTACCTTACAATGGTTAAACTCATCCTAAAGGAACATCTCTCTTGTCTCAATTATTGATCACATACCATACTAAGAGGGGAGTGAATTAGTGTGTAATAATAATTTATTTTATTTATAATTAATTTTCATAAATAAACCATTCACATAAGAAAAATTAAATTCACAACATAGAATTTACATGGAAAACCCTCGATGGGGAAAAACCACACTTGAAAGGCTACTTGGATCTATTGTCCAAATCCATCCATAAGATTAATAATTACTTTTACAAAACTTATAGGCACCAACCTACTAGAGACATAATCTTAATTGCTAAGCAATTTGTAGCCACTGAGACCTACTAGAGACACCAATCCCCACTTATAAGCACTAACTTAGCAAGAGACATTGATATATCTATTATAAGGCACCAACCTCACTTAAATAATTTCCACCTTATCATTTTTTCTTTGTCAACAATGATGGCACAATCAATTTTTTCTCTTCTCCCTCTTCTCTCTCTTCTTACTCTTCTTCTCCTTGTGTATAATAGAAATAATTATTTCTTCTTCATATATGCATGTGTTTGTATGATATTTATTTTATTCTCCACACACTTTCTTGATTATATTCGTTATTAAACTTCACATATCTCACACTTTAACTTCCATCCCATATTTTATCTCCAACTTATCTATATATTTATACCTTACTTGTGCCTCTTCAAAAGTATCTAATTTATCCTAAGGGATACAACATCTCCAAAGGTGGTTAGCCCTTAATTTTAAATTATCATTCATTAGAGTTAGGTGGTGATTCTTATGTCCAAAACTTAGATACTGATAAATGTGGTTAGCCATCATTTAATAAAAATAAATTTAACTCCATTTAAAAGTTGTTCTTCATTCTTCAATCACTGCTCTTCATTATTCAATTATTACTCTTCACACTAGGTGATTTCAGAGATGATGATTGGGAAAGTCTAGAGCTACTAGGTGAGTCTAAAGATAATGAGTGAGTCAAAAGCTTTATGCGAGTCTGAAGCTACTAAGTGAGTTTGAATCTCTAGGCAAGTCCAAAGCTATTGAGTGAGTTCAAAGCTCTTTGTGAGTCCGAATCTCTGAGTGAGTTCAAATCTCTATGGAATTTGAAGCTATTGGTGAGTCTAAAGCAACTGAGCTAGTCCAAATATTTTAGTGAGTTCATATCTTTCCCTTCACTTTTAATTTGATATCAATAATAATATTCCAACACTTACTCCCCTCTAAAACCCAATTAGTTCTTTACCTCTGTCTCTAATAGATCTCCTCCTAGTTGTATATGTTGGTTATGACAACACATAGAATGTCATAATATTATTTAATATATTCTTTAGTCATTTAATCCTTAATTTTTTTAACTTTCTCCCATCTATCCACCAATGGGTCCATTTGAACCTAAAAATATGACCTATGATTTCTTCTTCATATCTTCAACTAGTTTTTAACATGATGAAGTCATTTGTGAAATTTAGACATTGCATTCCTAAATGGTGGGTGATCTTCATTCCACCATAATGGAATATTTTTATGGAGATCCTCTTTTTGGAGCAAATATTTTTCAAATTTAGAAGTCTTGTGATGACTACCAATCTTAATTCCCCCTTTTGGAGAAATGGGAAAGTGGTCTGATATAGGGCCTTTTAAAATTTGAAATTTAAGGCCCCACTTCACAAACACCTCCTTAAATACCATAAATCTATCTAAATTAACTCTCCTAATATCAATTTCACTTTTATTGTTAGTCAAAGTAAACATGGCTCCTAGGCACCTTATGTCAACCAAATATAAAGCTTGAACTTGAGCTATTATGAATTGATCTTCAGGATCTAGAGTTGGGATTCCCCCTCTTGATCCATGGAAGCCAATTTAGCATTAAAATATCTAGATAAAATATAGTCTAGGTCTCTTTTGAGGCTCTCATATTTTGTATTTGTCTTCATTTTATAATTGGGTTATCCAATTTTCGATCTCCATAAAAAGTAGTGATTAAGATCTGCTCCACATGCACATTATTCCTAAAATGTGAATTCGACACACTCATCCATGTTTTATGATCAATTATAGTCCATTATTTGGGATTCCATAGCGTAATAATTCCTATAGAGGCTACATAGGATGATACTTGCATATGGCCATATCCTCTCTAAAGTTTATTGATAGTTTTACCAACTAAATCTAGAGACATTTTTGTCTCTTGAATCAACAAAAATTTGGTTTTACTTTTTTCTAACAATCTCCTTAAAAAATCTTGATGGGTTCCACTATTTAAACCCCTTATATTCCAAAATTGTAGTCATTGATGAATATGGGATAAATGTGAGTCTAGTGGCCTTATCGATATTTTTTATCCTAATATCTTTCCTTATGATGTAATCAAAATTTTCACTAATTTTTTGCCCCATCTTTAAGAGTTGTTATTCTTTAGTCTTTTTTTAGCTTGGCTTATCCCAAGTAGCAACTTTTCTATGTTCTTCTCTATTATAACTATGCTAACATCCTATATTGGTGGTTTCTCTTGATTATGCACAACCATAGTGTTTGACATTTATGATTGTATTTTATCCCTATCCCTTGTTGTGTGCACTACATTTGGGATCTCTAAAAGAGAAATATCATAGTGGTTATTGTTGTCCTCATTTTTATTTTTGACTATTTCTATTTCATGTTATTCTTCTTGATCAGCTAGTATGTTAAAAAATTTGTATTTTTTATATGAATTGATTGGGGCTTGATCTTTTCCATCTTTTTTATTTTGTATCTATTATTTTTTCTTGTGTTATTTAAAACTTTCCTAATTTTCCCCACCATGAGGATTATTGTTCATGCCCTTATTATCTACTACTTTGCTCTTCATGATGGGAGATAGTTTTCCAAGAGGGTTTGCCCTTATTATGATCATATTATTATTTCAAAATTGGGATAAGTTTCCATATTTATGTAATAAATTATACTTGAATGACAAGGCCTCATAATCTAGTTATTAGATCCATAAGAGGATACTTATCTCAAGTTATAATTTTATAGGTAAGGGCTAAATGAGATGCATTTACACATAAATCTTGGTGTATACAATATAATTTCCTTCCATTGTGTCTCTATATATCCCCATATATATTATAATATATTTACCTATGAGTTCCATAACCTTCTCACCATAAAACTCCATCGAGAGTACATACATTCTAATCTAGACTAAGATAGCAGTCAGTTCCATTTTTTGGATCGAAACCCACTCTCCATAGTTCGAAAAAAGGATAGATAGGCCATAAATCCTCTTTTATAATTCAAATTCCCTAATCCTTTTATAAAGAGAGGAGAAAATAATAATAAAATACTCATTACTTATAAACCATAGAGAATACTCACCATAGGGTTCCCAATTTTGATAAATCCATGCATGCAAAAGGTTCAGGATGGGACAAATCCCATGAATTTGTAGATTAAGTCATTTTTTATTCTATATAACACCATTTCTTCCATCATTATTTATTGAATCATAATAATTGTCCTTGTTTCCACCTAGGTTAAGTACCCATTATTTTAATTACATGTACTTTTATCCATAGTCATGAATATCTTCCTAGCCACATTTATTTTTCCTTCCTCTATTTCATTTATAAAAAAAATCTTCAGTATATTGTAAAATGATGTTGGATTAGACTACCAAGAGTTTGAAGAATATCCCATTGGACCCTCCTAATCCCAACACATTGGATTAAATAGACACAAAACCCTACCAAAGAGACCCAAATTTTCTTTCAGTTCATACTTGGTATTTGTTGGAGATGGAATACAGTTGATTTTGATTAAGTTTTGATATGGTCTCATGATTTCAATGATGTTGATAAACTAAAAAAAAATTTATTGCAATGATGTTGTCATTTTACATGGTCATTTTACCATTTTTATGGGAAAATCCACCATGATAAAAAATTTCCTCATGTTAAATTCACCATGCATGGCATTTATATCCTTAATTAATGTAACCAAAATACAAAATTTCAAAATTTGAACTTAATTATCAATGTTTCTTGAACTGGTGGTCATTGGTAATCTTGCACTCACTCTCCAAGCTACCTCTTGATTGTTATACACTTCATTTTATCCATGAGTCTTAGGGAAAAAACAAGAGCCTAATTATCTAAATGATGATGGTGAAAATGATTGGGATTCAACCCCAACCTTAATTTATATCCCCCAAATTAAAATTTCCCCTCATTTTTACCCCATGCATCCATTTTTCATCTTAAAAGCTCATTTTTTGCTAGTTTTTCCAAAATGTTCCCCATTTTTATCTATTTTCATCATATCAACCTTTTATATCTCTTTATGATCCTATGTGTTCATTTTGAGGGTGTATCCATTCAATTTTTCTTTATCTAACCCCATTATGGAGAGTCCCATTCTCATCATATTCATCTACAACATCCTTGAGAGCACATTTTTTATGGTTTCTCTTAAAATCATTTCTCCTAATCAATTTCAATCTTATTAACATCACTTGCAGCATCCTCACATACTTTTTTTTTAATTTCATTCTTTCAAAAACATTTACTTCACCAATGCCTTACTAGACCAAACCTTTTAAAGTGGGGGAAAATGTATACACCTAAAATCATACTCTTTGTGTTAATTTTAACTATTTAACATCATCAATAGACCAAATCCTAATTTATAATAATCACTATGATAATAATTTTCATCCTAAATCATGATGATGCATCCCTAATCACACTATGAAACTATATCATATTGTTAATCTCATCTAATGCATCCCTAATCACACTATGACACTGTATTATATTGTATATTGTTAATCTCATTTGATGCATCCTTGATCTACTTGTCATCATTTGATATCACCCCTAGTCAATTAATCATTTGAATCAAATATACAATTTACTTTACTCCATCCAACTATAATGAAATATGGATTAATCACACTAATTAACAATATTAATTAATTATTAAGATATTCCATGTGTAGACACCTAAATTTCACCACATATAGTGTTGATATTAAATTTGTTAAATATAAACACAACTTCCATTATTTCACGCTAACTCAGCCATCATTATAAATTTTACTTTCATTCTAACATCATTTCCCTCTCTTTTTCAAGTAGTTAATTAATACATATTTATTAATTATTCATTCAGACATACTTCCACAAAAATAATTATAATCTAAAATTTCCAAGTCACTAAAAATATTTCTCATTTCTCTTAGCCAAATGTTGAGTCATCCAACCACTTCCTCAACTTCCTCAACCAATTGTTGAGTCATCATTGAAACTTTCAAACAATAGGATGAATCATATAACTATATATACTCATTCATGATAAAATTTCAACTACCAACTTACTTCCTCATTATTTCTCAAACCATGAGGAATTGGTCTCTTCTACTTGGATGAACATTCAAATATAGATTTCTCCCAACCATTCATCTTCCCAATCGAAATACTATAAATTGAAGTGTCATTCTTCATTATCAAAAATATATCATTAAGCCATCAAATTGATATCAAAATAACTTTTTACATCCATAAGTAAATCAATAAATTACATCCATATTCTATTGAAATTCCCTTTGCCTTGGAGAATGAATTGAGCATCCATATATCACATTTCAAGATCAATTCAAAGTTCAGCAATGGAGAAGGTCATTTACTTTGTTGGTAAGATGGTACATTATACTATGTTTTCTTTATTTCTCTTGATTGAATATCTATAACTATAGTTTTAGTTTAGTTTTTAGAATAATAATTTAATACTTTATTAGATTTCCTAGATTGCATAGGTTCTAAAATTATAGCTATCACATTTCAGCATGCCAAGTGGGACTTTTCCCAAATATTTCAAATCTTATATGTTTTTCTTTGAGTTTTTGAATTATTTTGAATTATTTTGGGAGTGTATAACAATTTATTCTTGTTATGGGAGGTTTTCTTATTTTTTTAGGTGTAGTTTTTTTAGGTTATAAGTTTCATATATAGGTTCAGAGTTTTTTGTATGTTTTTTAAACTTCAAAGATTCCATTTTGAAGAGTGGAATTTTTTTTTTGAAGAACAATAATTTTATTTCAGAGAATGACAATTTTGTTTTGAACTTCAATGGTTTTTTCTAAAGAACAGTTTAATTTTTATGAACTTCAATAATTTTTTTATGTAAACAATGAATTCATACTATGTAGTGGCAAATTCAAGCTTCCACCTAGAGTGTTATATTCCATATTCCATAACATTTGACTCTAATGTCTGTTTGATCTCCCATTTATGCTAAAATGAATATATTAAAAATGAACATGTAACCATGGACAATTATTCCAATTTGGGTTTGAAAAAATTATCTTAAAATCACATATTTAAATTATGTTCATTTCTAATCCTTGATTTCTCACATATAGGTTAGATATTTGTTGTTTTGCATAATAATCTTCCCTAATATTCAAAATTTGGATTTTAGGGTTGATATTTGATGTTTTTCATGTCTTTATCCCCCTTTCATGGGTAAATTATTTTCAAATTCAATATCCATAAAACTTTTAACCATTTTATGTAGGACTGCGAGCCAAAAAATCCAAGAAAATCTAAACCAAACATAATTTTTGTTTTCATCATTTCATTTATTTCATGTTTTTCTTAATTGGTTAATTAATCAAGTAGATTCATTTTATGTAAATTTGATTATTTGTGTAATAATGATTTATGCATGCTCTTTCCTCACCTCACATTGGTGATGATCCTTGGAAATCAAAAACACTTCTTGTAACTTTTTGTAGCCAAGATTTAAATTAAATCATGTCATTTCCTCACATTACATTTGTGGTGTCTTGAAAATTAAAAATAATTTGAGTCTTTTTTATTTTTTATTTCTTAGGGACTCTATCAACATTGGATTTCATCACTATGTAGTATTTTGAACACCATATATCATCAAGATATATAAATTAAGGATCAATTATTTCAATTTGTAAAGTGTTTCTATGTTTTAATCACACTGAGATGTGATGGGGTTTCATCCTCCAATACTCAAGGTTTCAAAAACTACCTTGAATTCTAGTTTTCTAGTGACAATCTATTGAAATATTATGGATGGATTGGGCACATAGGGACTAGACCCTTTTGTGTAATCTATCAATATAATTCTTTCACAGTATTGGTACTCATCATACCATAAGGTATATATAGGACACCCCCTAGTTAAACTTGTGAAAATTATAATCCTTAATAAAATATTCAGCCTGTTTGACATGTGTTTACCTAAGAGGAATATATCACCTACGGAAGTTACTCTCAACTTACCCTTGAAATTAGGTTTGGTGGGCTATGGGTATGGCATTACCTCTATATTTAGTGATCTAAAATATTGGAGTGACACTATCCAATAGGAAAATAAGCATACATGAGACCCCATAAGTCACACAAGACCCCATGTTGAGTCAAACTGTCTTGATTTCAATATTTACTCCCAATCCTAAATCTAAAGTCATCTTGAATCAAACCATCTTCAATCCAAAATAGTCTAAGTCTAGACCCATCCTAATTCAAGAATAATCTCAAATCTAAAATCCATCTTGAATCCAAAACATCTTAAATTCAAAACCATCTTGAGTTATGGAAACCAAATTGATATCAATAGATATCTATTTATAAATAAGGAAGATCTCCTTTTATGCTTTATAAATATATGTGCCTATCTTCCTTTTGAATTTGATCTAAATAACTTAGACCTCCTCATTCGTAGGTAATCTTGAATCATCCCAAATTACCATAAACTTACCACTAGTAACTTTGTTTTCTAAAATTAACTAGATCTCTCCTCCACTATCCATAATCCCAACATCCCCTATGACAATTTTGAAAAAAATAACTTTAATATAAAAATCTAAAAATTGAACAATCTTTGAAAAAATCCAAAAATTATTCCAAAATTTGTAATATTTAAAACTCCATATAAAACTTATTACATCAAGATATTCATTGATTAATTCAATTACATATCCAACCCACACTCTAAATATCCTAAATATCCTACCAATATAACCTTTGAGCCACCATCATCCAAACTGACCCCTGAGCCATAACAAATCTAACAAACCGATTATATCCTAGCATCATTTGACCAAACATCAAATCCATCCATATCCAAATAGAGACAATATACTCCTCTTAAGTTTCCCTTGGACGTGATCTTTCATTAATTACTTGTTACAACTATGATCATGTTTCCACACACTAAGCCTTTTTATAAGAGCCAACCAATGTCTACTTGGTATAAAAAGGGTGAATACTAACATTATCACAAGATTGAGGGCCATTATTTTAATATATGTTACATAATGAAGGATAATATCCAATATTTGATTAATAAATGGGACACTAAAGTAAAACCAATTATATTCACGTTTGAGAATCATAACTTAGGGGTATGCCAAGATGCCTTTCCTAAGTAAAATAATTCTCCTCCACTTCCAAAGAAAGGTCATAGTCTTCCACCAATCTTTGATGAGCCTTTATTTGATGCACCCTTTTTTGACCAACCCATATTTGACCACCATGTCCTACCTTCAATTTTTGATGAACCTACTTTTGACTATCCACTCCTATTTTATGATACCCTCATTGAAAATATTATCTTTGATTGAAAACCCAATTTCAACCAATATACAATTTTTTTACCAAGAGCCTATTTTTGACTAGGAACCCATCTTTGACCAATCCTCCTCTAACAATCACAACCTACCACCCATTGGATAATCACCTAAATTACTAGCATACACTAAAGTCCCCATCACCCCACAATATACACTCAAGTGATAAAAGTACGTGTTGACAACAAAATCAAAAGCATTTTTTGCATATCTATCCTCCATACTTATATCATAAGTAGTGGTAGGCCCATCATAAATAAAAAACAAAAAATACATCCTATAAGTTTTGTACCAAATCATTTAATAAATATGGCCTTCTCAAAATAAAAAATATTAATGAATTTAATAATCCATACTTAAATAATGATAGCTTAGCATCCATATTCTCAATAAAATATCCTATAGTAAGTAAAATCTTCATAAGAATCAACTACCAAGGGAGAGACCTCAACCTCCTTGAATAAGGAATCATCAAACTTATCCATATATGTATATACATAGGATTCAATGGCATCAACTAAAAACCATTTTAAAATCAATGTAAACATGTTAGTGATTATTTTTTCAATTTCTAATGAAGCCTCATCCATAATCAAAATAGTCTATGTTCATAGTCCTTATAAGGACTATGCTTCCACCACTCCTTCTATCAACATCACCAATCCTTCCTCCCATATTGATATTTAATCTCCAAGCCTATATATTGGGACTCAATACCTTAACTATCATCAACATTCTTGCATGAAAATCAAGAAATCACTAAATTTTTGACTAGTATCTGACAAAAGATCCTAAATTAACATCAACATATTTTGTGGAATAACACATGTTCCTAAATCAAAATGAATCTTCCAATCTAGAAAATCCAAATTTGAATTCACCATCTCTTAATGAAAACCTCTTTGAGGCACTATCAGATAATCAAAATTGAAATATGAAAAATTACAATATTCTAAAATCACAAGTCCCATAATGAAAACCTATTTGAAGTACTATTAGAAAATCCAAGTCCAAATAAAAATTAAATAAATCAAGAACATTCCATTGGTGAAAACCATTATAAGTCACCAATGGATGAATGAATTAATCTACCCCTATATCAACTTAGTTGTATGATGGATCCCCATCACATATTAAACACACCATTGAAGCAAAATTGAATTCCAAATCATCCAACTTGTGACTACTCTTGGTCTCATAGAATCTAAGACTATTGGTCCAATCCCCATTCACATAATAATCAAACCATCCCTTCAAATCCTCTAAGAACTCAACACACATCCTTCATCGAATACACCTTCTACTTCAACCTCTTTGACAACCCTCCATCATAGGGGCTATGATGGTATCTTGGTGTAAAAACATAAATTTCACCTTTTAGTTTCAAAATTCACTCTGATACACTAATACATCACCATCCACCAATTTGAATTCATATTAACATCACTTCCCTCAAAAATTTAAATAGATCATTAATTTTTAATTAATTAATTATAATCATGCAAACCTATTTTACTCCAAAAATAACTTAAAATCTAATTTTTACACATCACCTAGACATCCTCCATGTTTGTCTCAAATTTGTGTTGATTCATCCAACTAGTTCCTCAACTTCCTCAACTACATTATGAGTCATCTTATAATATTTCAATGTCCAAGATGACTCAACCAACTAACTTGACCCATTCTTGCTAACCACTCAACCAACTCTAATTTATTTTCAACCCATGGAATTGGTCATAATACTCATAAATGAGAAATAATTACTCATTATTGATTATTTTAGTAATTAAAAAAATAAAATAATCCTCAACCATCTGATTAACCTCTTGTAAGCCTATGAATTTGATGTGTAATCCTTAAATTTCAATCATCCACCTTCAAGTTAATGAAGTGTTATCAAATTTTAATTGTGAATAAAATAAAAACAAAGCCATCCAAATCATCTTTCATCATAAAATGCTTCCCATTTATTTCTACTTTGGAAACAGGTTGAGCATCCACATTCGAACCCAAGAGTAAATCCACCATTGATCACATAATGGATAAGTTGATGGAATTGCATTTCATGTTGTAAGTATTTCTCTTATATTTTCTCTTATTATTGTTGTTATATATTTGAATTTAAGTTTAGTTTAGATTAGAATTCATTTGTATGTGAATTTTTTTATCTAGTCTTACATTCTAAATTTTGTAGTTATACATTATGGTATGCCTAGTGAGATCTTATCCCTCATCTTTCCCATCATAGGTGTATTTAGGGAGTTGTTTCAATTATTTTTATTGTTGTTCTTTTGAATATAAGTTTAACAATTATATTTGAGTTTTTTTTTTTCTATTTTAGGACAATTTTATGAATTTTAATGTTGCCATCCATAAACCATCAAAATAATGTATTTGTTCTACATAACAATGATTTTGTTTCAGCAAACAAGGAATTTATTTCTATGTTTTTTTCTTATTTTTTTTGTATTTTATCACTTTGTTAATAGTTTTTACATGTGTTTAGTATATTTAACCTATTTATATTTTAGTCTTGATTCCTATTTTAGTTTTTATTTTCTATTTAAGCCTTTTTTAATCATGAATTCATCAAAAAATTGAATGAATTCATCAGGAACAATGACAAAATTATTAGAAACTTTAGTGAATTCATTAGGAATAGTGGTGAGATCATCAAAAAAATTATTGAAATAAATCTAAATATTTAAATCATTTTGTAAGTGCCTATTTTTTGTGTTTTTATTCAATTTTTCTAAGTTTTCTAACTACTAATGAATTCACTATTTTCTCTAACTGTGTAATAGCAAAATCATTCTATAAAGTTAGTTTTATATCCCTTATGTTTTTTTAATCTAAATTTTTCAAGTTTCCTTGATATTTTATCCACACCAAAACTTTTAACAATTTTATTGTAGGTCGATATACAAAGACAAACCAAAGAAAGTTAGTCGAATCAAACTTTAATTTTGTTTTTAATTTTCTTATTTTATTTCAAGATTTATAACATTTTTTATTTCATAATTTTTACTTTTAGAAGTAACTTAGATCACATTTTAGTTTTTAGATTTAATAAACCTTTTTACTTTCCAAGCATTTATTTTTATGTCACTTGTTGTGTATGCTCTTTTCCATGGTGTTACATTGGTGATGATAATTAGAAAATTAGAAACAACATTTGAAAAAAAATTGTTACCCAAGACCCACTTAGACATATTCACTTATATTAGAATCACATTGTGATGATACCTAAGAATCAAAGGCAAGTGTATGTCTTCTTTTTTATTTTTTAAATTTTATTAGGGGCTCTACTGACCATGGATTTCACCACCATGCAGTAGGCTAAATTTATGCAACAATGAGGTAAGAAAAATTGATTTAGAGTTGTCATTATTGGCAAAGTGATGCTATATTTTTGTCACACCATGAATTAAGGGGCTTCATCCTTGAATACTCAATCCTTAGACAACATGACTCGAATTTAAATTTTTATGATGTCAACACATTGAAATCTCACTATTATGTTGGATGCTGTTTCTATCGCTAATTCGCTTTCTACATTCAAAAGATGAATAAAGAAACTAAGGAAATGGACAAGGCTAGAAGTACCTAGATATAGATTGCGCACCGTAATCTAGATGCTTGTGACCACCCCTCTTTGGCTATGGAGGAATGACACCTGCAAAGAAAAAGAATTTGGACAAGAAAATGTTAGATGGATAGGCAGTGGGTTGGCAAGCGAAAGCTTGTTCCCGAAAGTGTGAAAACTTCCTCAAGGGAGGTCAACCCACTGATAACAGACAGATAAAAGACCAAGGAAATACAGAATGCCAGAATACAAAAGTGATAAACAAATTAGAAAGGAAAGAAAAGACAAATGATTACCTGAAAGGAGCTGTCGGGTTGATGACAGTCACCGAGGTCGAAAATGTTGCCGGCGTCAGTTATCTGGTCTACCGACGTCGGTTGGGGAAGTGACCGGCGTCGGTCGGGGTTGTGGCCTGTGGTCGGGTCTGGTTTGGTTTTCGGACTGTGGACGGGTCCGATTTGTGAACAGGGTCGAGACAGAGTTTGGGGATGAATTAGGATGGACTGGGGAATGGTCTGGTTCTGATTAGGTGCCCTGTATAGGGTCTTTGTTGGCAAGGGGATGAGGAAGTTGTCTGGGATTGTATAGAAAGGGGGACAGTGTGAGAGGAAGATGGACAGAGGACAGGGCCTGAGAAGGCTTTTCAGCGTCTCAGGGGGAAGGACAGAGGGAGTAGGAGACAGCAGATATGCCAGATAACTAAAAACTTAAACAAAAGAATGAAATAACAGACTCTGCTTACCTTTTAGCTTACCGAATGAAGAGTGGGAGAACTGTTGTTGAGACCACAGAAGACTTTGCAAGAGGAAATCTCTGATCAAGAGTCTTTGCACCTATTGCTACTGTTGCACGAGGTCCAGATGGAGAGGAGATGAATGCCAAAATGCCAAGAGAATTTAGTTTGCGAGCTCAAGGGTTCAGGGGCTGCAATGGATGTAGAAAGGGGTCTTGAAGGCTGCCAATGCCGGCAATTTCACTGACATCGATCGAAGGGTCACCGACGTCGGCAGTGGCAAAATGGGGACAGAGACTAAAAATAGCCTCTGCCCATTCTTGCATGCCGCTGAGCGAGGGATTATGGGAAGAACAGTCATGAGGATGCTTAAATGGGCGTGGGAAGAAGATAATGAGAAGATTTGGCATAATAAAGGCTAAGAGGAAGGTGGAGGGATTCAAGGGAGGATCCAAGGTGGCAAGGGTGAGGTGGAAAGGGGGCCACTTAATTAAAATATTTAAGTTATTTTAATCAAATGAATGGAGAGGACTAAAGCCAAGGGTTAGGATATGGGTTTGAGGCAGACAAGGGGGGAGAACCAAGGTGCATACACATTTGTGGTGTCTACATTTGCCTCTTTTTATCTTGTTGGTTGTTCTTGATGAACTGTAAGACAAAAACAGGAGTTGGTAGCCCCAGGAAAAGGATGAGGTGTTCCCCCCTCAAAGCGATAGTCGAGAGAAGGGAACCGAAGATCGAGTGTCGATTTGATAGAGAAATGGATAGAAGAGAGTGAGTGAAAACACTGCAATAGTCGTGATTGCACGTAGTCCACTTCACGAGAGGGTCGGGTTAAATTATCGCATGTCGAGGGTCAAGGAGTGCCAAAATTGAAGTAACCGAGCCCCAGCATTTAGTCGTCTACTAATCAGGTCACTCAATCTAAGCTGAAGCTCCAAATGGTCATCGTGTTCCAGGTATCCCAGGCTCAGGAAGTGCTCCCAGAGACACGAAAAAGCCACAAGTAGTAGGGATCAACTGGCTTGCGGTCCTATACTTGTGAAGGGTCAAAAATAGTCTGTGGACAATTCTGCTAACCAGTCGTGAGGTAGCACACATGCAAAAAACAACCAAGGCAACATTGGCTTGGAAGTAGTCGAAGGTCAAAGGTGATACGCATGATCTCCAATGGTCATTGGTCAAGGGGATGGATGGATGAAAGGATGTGGCTGAGCTAACCTCAGAAAATGTCATGTGATCTGAGTGCTACCTACATAGCCCTTGTGTGAAGGGCCTCAGGCCAATGTAGTTCTCCCTAAAAGGGAGGAAGGGTCAGAGAGATTGATTGGTCTTGGTCAAAGTTGATGGAGTTGGTCGTGATCAAAGTCATAAAAGAGAAGGTTTGTCCATCAAAGAGATGAACAAATGGGGGTGGTTGAGCTAACCTCAGAGGATGTGGTATCTGAGTGCTGCCTACATAGCCCTGGTCATAGGGCCTCAGACCAATGTAGTTCGGACAAAAGGTCTGATTGATCAATGATTGGATGTGGTCAAGTGTCAAAACGATGAGGGTAAGATGATGCTACAGATGTCATATTGGTCGATAGGCTTTCATCCCTAGCAAGTTTCCATAGTCGTGATGGATGTATGCTAAAAATGAATGGAAGTCTATTTATGCTTCAGCAAGTATTGGTTTATGCTTAACATAAATTGGGTCTGGTCGGTAGTTTCCATGTGTATTGGTGTCCATAGAAACTATGTGAAATGGACTAGGATGATGTCAACTGAAAATGATGAAAATGGCTTGGTTAAAGATGAGTCGACAATTGATGTGGTTAAAATGTGACCAAAGTGTAGAGAAAAGATGAAAGGCAAATCGCTCTTTCATTGACAAGGACCAGAAAGGAAGCATAGATAGGGGTTATTAGAACCAAAGCCCCGTCCATGCATTACGTCATTGACCAGTGTGGTGTTAGAATGGTAATCGAATCACTTTGACATTAAAGTGAGCTCGAAGTCCCCTGAGCAGGTGATAGGAGGTGGATAGGGTAACCCAGTTTAAGAGCAGGAATAACCTTGCCCCTTTTTATAGGAGACCCTGAGACAACTACAAGCCAAGTCCATGACCTGTTTTTTTTTTTTTTTTGGGGTGCAGGCTGATCGATGCGGGAAGCCTACATAGAGATGTCTTTTAATTTAGTGGTCATGTTGTGAAGCTGATCAATGCGGGAAGCTTCTAAGAAAGGTTGTTGTTTGTAACAAGATTTAGTCATAGCCATCCTTTGAGGGAGTGGTTTATATTTTTGCTTTATAATGTTTGAATAGCTGTCCTTCGAGGGATCAGTCTATTAGCTATAGCAATGATAGTACAGCTGTCCTTCGAGGGATCAGTCTGTCTTTTTGAATTTGATTTTGTGACCTTGGATATGTTTTGACATCTTGATTTTGATTTGTTTTTTTTTTGTTTTTTTTTTTTGAGTCATGGACAAGACTGTAGAAGTTCAAGGACTCCCTTTTATTAGGACAAAGCATCCATGCGTCATAAAAGGGTTGTAGAGGACTTGTTAAAGGGGAATAGGGTTGAAAGGAATGAGGATTAAGAGGACGAGGATTGCTCAAGGGATGAGCTCAAGTTACGTGTCAAGTAGATGAGTACTCGACTAACAGAAGAATGGTCGAAGATGCAATGCATTAAGAGGCTCAGGTTCTGGCCGTCCGTCGAGGGAGGACAGACGATAAGTCCTTGACCCATACTTGTGCGTGATGATAAAAGGTCTAAGCCAATTAGGGGCAAATTTACCTCGTTTACTTTGCTCCATATTGGTCACGTGCTGATTCTCTTTGAGGACGAGGTCTCCGATGTTGAAATCTCATTCTCGTAGATTTTTGTTGTAGGCCCACTTTATGCAACTTTGGTAGACATGGAGATGATTGAGGGCAACAAGACGGCGCTCATCAAGTAACTCAAGTTGAGCTAAGCAATTTTGACGAAAGTCATCGTTGGAGAGAATGTCATGCAAGGAGATGCGGAGAGATGGGATCTGTACTTTGAGAGGTAAGACAGCCTCTGTTCCATACACAAGGGAGAAGGGAGTAGCACCCATAAAGGTTTGGATGCTAGTGCGGTAGGCCCATAAAGTGAAGGGAATATGAATGTGCCAATCCCTTCCTGTATCGTTGACCACCTTCATGAGAATTTTAGTCAGAATTTTGTTGGAAGCCTCAGCCTACCCATTTGCTTGTGGGTAGTAAGGCTGAGTTTGATGCCAAATGAGTCGCATAGTTTTTGGACAGTCTTGTTTTTGAAGGATTTGCCATTATCGGTGATGATTTTGTGAGGGACACCGAAACGACAGATGATGTGGCTGCTGATGAAGTTGACAATTTTGTTGGCTTTTGTGGAGACAAGAGGAATGGCTTCCACCCACTTGGTGAAATACTCAGTGGCAGTGATGATGGACTGATGACGAAGGGACGAGTGAGGGCTGATCTCACCGATGATATCCAAGCCCCACTGAGAGAAAGGCCAAAAATCCTAAGCGACTTGCAAGGCGTGGCTGGGGAGATGAAGCAGGTTAGAGTGTTGCTGACACTTGATGCAACGTCGAACATAGTCGCTACAGTCTTGATGAAGGGTGGGCCAATAATAACCTAGGCGAAGGATGCGCTTGGCAACCGAGTTTCCACTGAAGTGTCCACCACAAATCCCATCATGGACTTGCTTTATGGCTTGAGAAGCTTCAGTGGAGGTTAGACAGCGAAGGAGGAGGCCGTCAAAGCCTCGCTTATAGAGAAGACCTCCTAGCATGGTATAGCAAGCTGTGCACTTGATGAAAGCTCGTCGCACATTGCTAGAGAGGTTGGGAGGAGTGATAGAAAGAGACAAGTAGTCCACAAGTTGCTTATACCAGTCACCTCATGGGCTAGGATTGATAGTGTTGATATGGTCGATGTGAGGAGAGATGTATGAAGGCAAAGGTATGCGATGCACTGTGACAAAAAGGCGAGATGACGATGATGAAGATGGGATATGCGAAGCAAGAGAAGCCATGATGTCGGCAAACTTGTTCGTAGAGCGTGGAACAGTCTGCAAGAGGTAATGGTCGAAAGATGCCAAAAGAAGGTCAGCATAATTTTTATACCTCTATAAAAATTTGTTTTTACAGAGATATGAACCGTTAACTTGATTGACGATGAGTTGTTTATCGCCAAAGATGTTGATAGACTTGATGTGGAGGGAAAGGGCAGTTTGAAGTCCCAAAATTAAGGCCTCGTATTTGGCCATATTATTGGTACAATCAAAGTCAAGCTTAAAAGATAGAGGTATGGGCTCCCCTTCGAGTGGGATGAGGATGACCCCCGCACCCCCACTGAGTTGACATTTGGAGCCGTCAAAGAACATGGTCATTTGGTAGACGGTGTCATCGGTGGAAAGTGTGGCAATAGACTCATCAGGGAACTCAAACTATGAAGGTTGGTTGTCGGGAAGAGGGGCATCTGCCAGTTGGTCAGCGATGGTTTACCCCTTGACAAATTTTTGCTGGATGAATTTGAGGTCAAACTCAGCAAGCAGCATGAGCCACTGAGCCACACGTTGATTCTGATATGGCTTGGAGTGCATGTACTTGAGAGGGTCGGTGTGAGTGATGACAAAGGTTTTGTGGTTGAGAAGATAGTGGCGGAGCTTGGTGGCAGAAAAGACTAATGCCAAATAGAGTTTCTCAGTATGAGTATATCGAGTTTCATAGTCAACCAGTGTTTGGCTGATGTAATAAACCACTTGCTCATGATGATGCTCGTCTTGGTGCGCGATCATGGCACCTAACGAATGGTTGGTAGCAGAGATATAAAGTTAGAAGGGTTGGTCGTCTTTAGGTGGAATGAGGACTGGTGGAGAGACCAGATAGCTTTTGAGGGCTTCAAAAGCCTCTTGACAATCCTCATCCCATTTAAAGGAGACGTCCTTCTTAAGGAGATGATGAAAAGGTTGGCATCGGTCTGAAAGCTGCGAGATGAAACGACGAATGGACTGGAGCTTCCCTTGTAGACTGTGAAGCTGCTTGAGATTGGTCAGGGGTGGCATTTTGAGGATAGCACGGATCTTGGTGGGATCTATCTCGATACCACAGAAAGAAATGATGAAGTCGAGAAGCTTGCCTGAGAGGACCCCAAAGACACACTTCTTGGGGTTAAGGCGGACATTGTATTGCAGAAGGCGAGAGAAGATGATTGTGAGAATGGTCAAGTGGTCGCGGCAAAGTTTGGACTTGCCGAGAAGGTCATCCACATAGTCCTCCATGATTTTGTGGAGGAGATCATGGAAAATGTAGGTCATGGTGCGCTAATATGTGGCACCAGCATTTTTCAAGCTGAAAGGCATGACTCGATAGTAGAAAGTCCCCCATGGGGTGATAAAGGTAGTCTTGTGCTGATCTTTTGGTGTGATTAGGATTTGATTATATCATGAAAACCCATCCATGAGAGATAGCATTTCATGGCCAGCCGTGAGATCAACAAGTTGGTCAATGTTAGGAAGAGGGAAGTCATCTTTGGGACAGGCTAGGTTAAGGTCACGATAGTTCATGCAGATTTGAATCCCCCCAATTGCTTTAGTAACTAGGACAATGTTAGAGACCCACTATGGATAATTGATGGGTTGGATGAAGGAGACAGAAAGAAGGCGCTGAAGCTCCTCTTTGACAAGGAGCGCAACGCGAGGATGCATCTTTTGAATCTTTTGCCTAGCAGGCTTAGCCTCTAGTTTGGTGACAATGTTATGGGTAGCAATGGTGGGGTCGATGCCAGGCATGTCGCTATAAGTCCAGGCAAAGGCCTTGCTATGGTTGGAAAGGAACTGGCATAGTCAAGCTGCTCCTGAGCATCTAAAGATTGGCCAATCTTTAAGACGTGAGGAACATCAGAAGAAGAAGGGAGGTTAATGTCAATGGTGGATTCATTTAACATAACCTGGGTCACGAAAGGTAGAAAACACTGGATGAAACAGTCATTGGCACCCATGTAGGAAAGGATGGCATCATCGTCAACGCAGTGGACAGTGTGAATGGTTGCCGACTCATTCTCTACCATGCTAGGAAAAATGAGAGGGAGAGACCCGGACACCCCATTGAGCTGATAGGTCAGGGGTTCCAGGTGAATGGTGTTTATGGAAAAAAAAAACTAGGAGGGATGGAAACCACCAACTCCGTAGGTGATGAAGGAGAGATGGGTGAGTTTGGAGGAGATTGGTCAATGGTTGGCTCAGGACAAAGGTCAGAAGGAGCCTGAGTGGGGTGATGATATCCCAGGCCATACCATTTCTTGGCATCATGATCATTGAGTGGCTCGATGGGCTGATGGGAGCCCTGCTCATAACGTTCGAAACCAAAACCCTTCTATGCACACCTGTGAAGGTAAGTGTGTGCAAAGGTGGGGTTGCCAAGAAATGAGAAATCAGATGTGAAAGGTTGGGGTGAAGAGAGGGAATTGTCGTTGGTAGGAGCTTGATTGAGCCCCCCATAGACAAAGTTGGTTTGGAAGTGAGGAAGACCATAAGGCATGACCATCCTGATCTGATGGTCGTAATTGGGACTGAGGTGAAGGTGTCCATACTCTTGCAGAGTTTGGAACATGTCTAGGGTCAATAAGTGATATTCCCCAAGTGATAGTCATTGGAAGATGTCTTCCATGGGGTCTTTGGTCGGTGCTTGAAGAGGAGGGGTGAGGGCGACCGCCGATTGTGAACTGGTCGAAGCTTCCATAGATGGGGGCAGTGCCAGAGTTGACGACTTGATGGGAATGAGAACATCATTGGGATGGTAGGTTGTGTTGCAAGTCTTGAAGGGTGAAGGGTTAGTGGGAATGGTGTGGACTTGCCCGTCATGCTCAAACTTTACACAACGGTGCAGGGTGGAGGGTATACAGGCCATGGCACGGATCCAAGGTCGGCCCAGTAGAAGGTTGTATTGAAACTCTCCTTCGATGATATAGAAGAGCTCCGGGACTGTGCGTGGACCAATGTGAATGTGAAGGATGACTGTGCCAATGGTCATGGTGGTGGTATCATTGAAAGAGCGTAAGATCGCGTCAGTTTTGGAGACGTAATTTTTGGGAAGAGCCAGCTGATCAAAGGCATGGGTAGAGATAATGTTGAAGCTAGCACCACCATCGATCATAACGTGTTTAATGCGTGTCTGATCAACATAGGCAATGATGAAGAGGGCGGCATCTTGATCTTTCGTGTTAGATGTGGGAATCTCAGAATCGCTGAATGTGATGGAGGTGACAGGAGATAAAGAATGGACGAGGGCAGCGAGTGGTTGGGGGTCCTCGGGTTGGACCTCCGCTGCCTGCAAGGCTTGGATGAGGGCTTGTCGGTGCTGAGGCGAGGTTTGGATAAGGTCATAAAGAGACATCTTTACAGGTGTCTGGTGAAGCTGCTTCAGCATGGAGTCGTGAATTGGCTTAGAAGAGGAAGACGAAGAAGGCTGGGATGCGCCAAGGATAGAAATTTTAGGCTTGGGCACAAGAGGTGGCTTGATGAAGGGATAGGTCCAAGGAATGGCAGCTTTTTCTTTTGCCTTGTCCTTTTGTGATCTAGTGGTTATACAAATAGCACTGATTTTGAAAATAGGAGGTGAAGAAGGGGTCATGTTTTACTGGTGAGATGTTGACATGGTTGAAGAGGTTGGATGGGAAGGAGTCAGGGTCTAGTCAAGAGTGTCCTCAAGGAGAAGAGTGTCTTTCTCCATATGGCAACGGATGACAGCCTTGAGGGCACAACAAGTCTCGGTATCATGTCTTGGCGTACGATGATATAAGCAAATTTTCATGTCGTCGAACCAGGAGGGATTGGACCTGAGAGCTTGGAAAGGTCGGATGGGTGGAAGGGTTATATTGGAGGTCTGCAGAAGTCGGTGCAATATCAACGAGTATGAGCCCATTGAAGGGTCCACGCTAGTTGATATGCGCGAGGTTGGTGACTTTTGCTTAGGTGAGGCTGGAAGAGGTTTTTGTACCACCTTATGGGTTGATGGTGTGGTGACAGATGGAGACGGCTCTTTCTTGGTGATTGGTACCACCTTTTTGGGAGAGGGACGGCTGGAGGTAGGCAGAGGAAGCAAAGGAGGCAATGAGTTTTGATTAGAGGCTGGAGTGGGAAGGATGCTAGCCAAGGTCGAAGGATGGGGGCCCAAAATGGATGGCAATGGTGACGGGGAAGGAGGCATTCACTTATGTGGTCTGGCAGTCTTCTTTGACTTGGTTGGAAGACTACTACTGGTCGAGGTCTGGTCTAGGTCCACCTTCACTTGCAGGTGAGTGAGGGTGGAGACAGGATGAATGCCAAGTGATTTGATGGGCTTAGACGAGATAGATGCAGGTTTTGGTTTTGATGGGTTTGGTCAAGGTTTGAGAGTCTGGTCTTTGTCAAGAGTCTGATGAGATTCTGCCTTGGGAGGATTAGCAGCATGTGATGAGAGGGCACGGGTATGTTGAAGGGCTTTAAGACGCTCCCACAACACCTGAGGCGTCACTTTCCTCAGAGGGAGAAGTTCAATTTTCTCCACTAACTGGGAAAATGGCTGAGAAGAAGATGTTGATGGTTGCGAGGTTGAAGATGAGATGGGTGTAGTGGTCTTAGATGCATGGTATGGTGAAGGCAAGACAGATTTAGATGAAGATGAAGGGGAGACAGGTTCTTCCTCGGGTGGAGAAGAAATCGGGGAGCGAGGATCCTCCAGCGGGTAAAGGGTAGGGATGATGGTGCCCTCCACTTACGGCTGAGGAGTAGGAAGGGTCGGGTCCTCCATAGGCAGTAGAAAGGAGGATGGCGAGACCGGTGGTGCTGGTAAAGCCGAGGCATCCTCCAAGATGAGAGAGGTCGATGGAGAACTAGCTGGGGAAAGAGGTTCGTCCACATGTGACGGACTGATTGATGGCCTAACCTCTTGAGGTTGATTGGGGACGAAGGGAGAGACCGTATTGACTGTTCGAATGTTGTGCTCATGATTGTCGTCAATTAAGGTCTGGACATTGTTTTGAGTTGGCAGATGATTGGGAAAAGGTTGTTTGAAGATGTCAATGGCCTGATTAGGAGGTGCATTTGGATTGTCTAAGATGAGATCCCCCTTTTTAAGCATATCTTGGATTATGTTCTTAAAAGTTTTGTAGTTTTTCGTGTCATGGCCCTTAACACGGTGGAAGCTGCAGAAGTCTTGCTCCCTATACCACGCGGGGATGGTGCATGAGGGATCAAATTGTGGAGGAGGTCAGGCTTAAGGGAGATTGAGGGCCCCCTATTTAACAAGCTTTTCTAGCATAGACGCGTATGATTCTCCGAGAGGAGTATACCGTCGTTGTACATATCTTTGCTGGAATTGGCAGGTGGCGCTCTGAGATGTGGATGGCTCAGGCTGATTGGTTGAAGAAGATGAAGGTCTAACAACCACGGCATTAGCTGAAGCTTTGGGTTTAGAATTGGATGATGATGGCTTAGCAGAAGAAGAGTCATTGGTCTTAGAGCTGGGATTCTTGCTCCACAACTTGACTTTATTCTCCTTGATGGCATGCAACTCAAGTTTGCGAGCCATTGTGAAGGCCTCGTCAAAAGTGCAGAAGGTTTGAACCCTCAGGGTGGAAGAAATATGTCTGGCACAGGCTTGGGAAAAGAGTTAAATAAGCTCGACCTGGGGTAAGGAAAAGGAGAGTTGATTGATGAGGCCTCTCCATCGAGCAACGAAGTCGGCTATGGACTCGTCCTCAAATTGCTGGATAGAATAGAGGTCCGTGATCGAGACCTTCTTGGTTATGTTGATGGAAAAGTGATCGAGGAAGAGCTGGGCCAATTGTGTGAATGAAAAGAGAGAATGGCTGGGAAGGGAGCTGTACCAGTCGAGCGCAGCACCCAAGAGAGACATAGGAAACGTGCGTAAGAGCAACGCATCATCATGGCCAATGAGGTAACAGTCATGTCTGAATGCCCGCAAGTGTTGCTATGGGTCTTCCTTGCTTTGAAAGCGAGAAAACTTTGGAAGCTCCCACTGGCTAGGATATGGTCTGATTGGGACAGAAGGATGAATGGGCTCATTTCAGATCTACTCGTATGAGAGAGCATTGCATAAGCCAGAAATAGAGGTCTCTAGACTGGTCATCTTGTCCATCAGCATTTTGATGATGTCTGCCGATGGATTGACGGGTGGCGTGCCCCCTAAGTTGCAGGGCACTTGGAAGAGGCTAGGGGAGGCATATGACGTAGTCGGTTGTCCCTGTAAAGGTGCAACGTAGGGGTAACTAGTCATAGGGATAGATGAAGAGGCTAAAGGTGGTTGGGTAGAAGGCATAGCTAGGCCCGATGTTGCCACGAGAGGTTGGATGGTGGTAACAGGGGCCAAGGGGTAGGAAGCCACCCTGGTGTTGATAGGGGCCAGGGTAGGCGGAATAGAGATGATAAGGTTCTGAAAAGGAGTGGATAGCGATTGAGCGGGTTGAGGTTGACAGGGGGCCGGAACCCCGGTGGAAGTGGGCCCAAAGATAGAGGGAGAGGCCACACCTAGAGGATTGGTCAAAGTCTGGTCAGCAGTCGAAGTGATGGCTCGAGTGTCTAAAGGTTGAACTACGGATGCTGTCGATATAGCCATAGTTGCGGCAAGGGAGGTTGGCATTTCGTAGATTGGATTGCCCAAGGAGTCTCACGTTCGGCTATGCGCGAGATAGTGTTGCAAGGCCTTGACGTTGAGGTCCAAGAATCATTCAAAATCTTGGTCCCCTTCTTGGACAATAGGAGTCTGCGGCGGGGTTGGACAGGTAGGAGTTCTTTTGGTCTCTGAGTTGAACTCCATTGTAGGCCTGGTCAGAGACGGGGTAGACGGAAGTGGTTGACGGCTAGCGTGGTTGACAAGATCCTTGGCTTGGCTACGAGTCAAAACCATGCAAGGCAAAGAAGGTTCAGGTTTTAGGAACTGTGTTGTTCAGTTTCAGAAAACCAGGATGGAGTCTTTGACAGAGAAGGGACAGGTCTTAGGCTGCTGGTTTTGGAAAAAAAAAGGACAGTGACAGAGACTGACGTCGGTTGAAAAACCGATGTCGGTAAGAAATATGGCCGACGTCGGTCAGATAACCGATGCCAGTAATAGGGGAAAGCCGACGTCGGTGAAAGAACCGATGCCGGTGACTATGTTTTCCAGAGAACCAAAAGATTTGAAGATTATTGGAAAAATAATGAAGAAAGCATCCTCACTCACTCAAACAAACAGATGAGAAGAGGAAAACAGAGAGAGACAGACAAGCCTAAGCGATAAATCCTAGGAATTAACTTTAGAAGCTGTGGCTTATGCCTTAGATGAATGTTTGGGGAGATTGGCTGTCAAGAAGGTCCTAGAAGAAATAGTCTAGAGCTAGTTTCGGGTCTTGTTTTAGGTGCTCAAAAATCTGTGTTAGGGTCTGGTATGTGGCCTGGTGCTAAGGAGCAAGCTCCCCTCACTTCACGATTCCAGTGGTTAGCTGGCCACGCTTAGCCAAGATATACCTCGCCTAGAGTTTATCCTCTGCCAGAGAATGGAGTGGGCTTCCCCCTTGGTGATGAAATCCAAGTAGGGTCACGGGGACGGGTAAGGTATCCGCTGGGGGATGAAATCCCAATTGGGCCTTGTCTCAAGTAAGTTTTATGTTCATTTTAGTGCATGTGGTTTGGTAGTGTAACATCAAGTGTCTACGATTTATTCAATATACGTTTAAGTTACTAGATGTGGACTAAGAAGATGCAAGCACAAGCAGAAATGAATGCAAAGTGTTTTAATGCCCAAGTCAAAATGTGATGTTTGTTATAAAGACAAGTTTGAAAAAGGGTTGAGAGTATGACATTGGACTAGTCTAGAATGTGCAAGAAAGAAAAGAAAGATTCTTTTTAAATTCCTGCTTATAGTGTCATTGAGAAGAAAAGAAGGAGGAGAAAAGGTAAGAACCTAATGCTCCTGAATGAATGAAGAAGAAAAGGAACCTAGGAGGAACCTAGGGTCCCACCGGGCATGCCAGAATGTTTCTATCGCTAATTCGCTTTCTACATTCAAAAGATGAATAAAGAAACTAAGGAAATGGACAAGGCTAGAAGTACCTGGATATAGACTGCGCACCGTAATCCAGACGCTTGTGAGCACCCCGCTTTGGCTGTGGAGGAATGACACCTGCAAAGAAAAAGAACTTGGACAAGAAAATGTTAGATGGATAGGCAGTGGGTTGCCAAGCGAAAGCTTGTTCCCAGAAGTGTGAAAACTTCCTCAAGGGAGGTCAACCCACTGATAACAGACAGATAAAAGACCAAGGAAATATAGAATGCCAGAGTACAGAAGTGATAAACAAATTAGAAAGGAAAGAAAAGACAAATGATTACCTGAAAGGAGCTGTCGGGTTGATGACAGTCGCCGAGGTCGAAAATGTTGCCGACGTCAGTTATCTGGTCTGCTGACATCGGTTATCCTGCCGACGTCGGTTGGGGAAGTGACCGGCATCGGTCGGGGTTGTGGCCTGTGGTCGGGTCTGGTTTGGTTTCTGGACTGTGGATGGGTCCGGTTTGTGAACAGGGTCGAGACAGAGTTCAGGGATGAATTAGGATGGACTGGGGAATGGTCTGGTTCTGATTAGGTGCCCTGTATAGGGTCTTTGTTGGCAGGGGGATGAGGAAGTTGTCTGGGATTGTATAGAAAGGGGGACAGTGTGAGAGGAAGATGGAGAGAGGACAGGGCCTGAGAAGGCTTTTCAGCATCTCAGGGGGAAGGATAGAGGGAGTAGGAGACAACAGATATGCCAGATAATTGAAAACTTAAACAAAAGAATGAAATAACGGACTCTGCTTACCTTTTAGCTTGCTAAATGAAGAGTGGGAGAACTGTTGTTGAGACCACAGAAGACTTTGCAAGAGGAAATCTTTGATCAAGAGTCTTTGCACCTATTGCTGTTGTTGCACGAGGTCCAGATGGAGAGGAGACGAATGCCAAAACGCCAAGAGAATTCAGTTTGTGAGCTCAAGGGTCCAAGGGCTGCAACAGATGTAGAAAGGGGTCTTGAAGGCTGCCGATGCCGGCAGTTTCATCGACGTCGACCGAAGGGTCACCGACGTCGGCAGTGGCAGAATGGGGATAGAGACTAAAAATAGCCTCTGGCCATTCTTGCACTTCACCGAGCGAGGGATTGTGGGAAGAACGGTCATGAGGATGCTTAAATGGGCGTGGGAGGAAGATAATGAGAAGATTTGGCATAATAAAGGCTAAGAGGAAGGTGGAGGGATTCAAGGGAGGATCCAAGGTGGCAAGGTTGAGGTGGAAAGGGGGCCACTTAATTAAAATATTTAAGTTATTTTAATCAAATGAATGGAGAGGACTAAAGCCAAGGGTTAGGATATGGGTTTGAGGCGGACAAGGGGGGAGAACCAAGGTGCAGACACATTTGTGGTGTCTACAGATGCATTGGGACTAGAACCATTTGTGTGTGTCCATTAGTCAACTTATTCCATGGTTTTTGGCCTCAATGTAATTAAAGGTATATAAACAATTCCCATAGATAATATTTTTTAAACCTTAATCCTAAGGCATTTCAACCATCTAACTTATAGTGCATGAGTTAACATTTAACAATAAGAAGATACTTTCCAAGCACCCTTGAAACTAGGTTTATTAGGCCATGGGAATGTTAGGATCCTCCATGGTTAGTTCCTTAAAAAAATAGGCCACAACTGATGTAACATAAAATCAAGTGAGATGGAAATCCTATGAGTTGTTTAAGTTCCCTAGCCTAGTTTTTATCCCTTTTCATGTAATGCATATGTGTTTAGAGTATGATTTTTTTGTTTTCTTTATTATGAAATACCAAATGATAAAATAATTTTATTGAAACCAAAAAAATAATTTGATTATTTAAATCAATAAATAGAATTATAATCCAAAAACTTCAAAAATTATAAATTGAATCCTAAAGTCAAAACTAAAATACCTTGTTATCAATAAATGTTCTTTTATTCATTTTGGGATTTCACATTCCTAGAGTCAAGTAGTTATGTTATTCCTTTTTTGAGTCAAAACCTTTCCCTTAGTAATGTCACCTATCACAAGGCACATGGCTATGTTGAATAATCCTAGGTCGATGGATAAGCCTTTTGCCAATGACCCTATTCATTTTGGTAGTTAATAAAATCAAGTTCACCATGTTGAAATACAAAAAATCCATGAAAATAAATAAGGGGAAGGACCTTATAAATATAAAGGTATCCTTAAGGCCATATTACTAATGACTAATAAATTCTAGCTTTAGTTAATTCCTTATGACTAATGAAGGTGATATTATCAATAATTAATCAAATCTAAAATTGAATACTTATTCAAGTTTACCAATCATCAACCAAGCCAATCTAAAGTTGAATACTCATTCATGTTTACCAATTGTCAACCAATCCAATAAAAAATTGAATACTCATTCAAGTTTACCAAACATCAACCAATCAAATCTAAATTCTAATATTCATTCAAGTTTACCAAATTTTACTCATTCAATTTTACCAAACATCAACCAATCAAATCCAAAATTGAATTCTTATTCAAGTTTTCCAATCAATCAAAATCTAAACTTTCATAATTAACGAAACAATCACATAAATCCAAATAAAAATCTAAACTTGAATACTCATTGTAGTTCATCTATCAATAAATCAAATTCAAATACAAAATTTTATGCTTATTCAAGTTTCCATCAACCAACATCAAAATTTTGCTTTAAGAAGTACACCAAAACAATTTTCAATTTTTACCAATCCAAGGTATTTTTTAGGTTTAGTCTCATCACATCAAAATAAAACACCCAATAATATAGGCCCACTCATCAACACCAATTAAACCCTCAATCAAAATCAACCCTTTAACCCTAAGACTCATTCAAATCAAATATTTGGTTCACATACTTTTCCAAATCAAAACTTGAATAAAAATACATTTATCAATTCATCCCCAAATCAAGTCAACCCAAATGTCTTCATAAATCAAACAAATCCCAAATTTACCATGAATCCAAATCAAACAAATCCCAACTTATCCACTAACCCAACAAATCCAAAAAACCTTTACATAAACACATCAAACAAATTCCCCTTTCAATACACTTCCTAATCAATTTATCAATAATCCACCCCATAATCAACATTCATTTTCAGAAGCCAACACAAATTTAAACCCATTTATGGGTTAAACATCTAATATGTTAACCTCTTCAGTCCAAAGCAGTAAAATCTCACCATGCTTCATTCGATATTAGAAAAACATGAAGGATAATATCTAAGGCTTGCAAGATAGTACCCTTTCTAAATAAAAATAATACAAGTTTTAGGAAATTTCTCCCTATCCATACGATCTAAAAAATATGACAACACCCTTTCCCAAACATTTTTAACTCCCTAAATTATACAAGTAAAAAGGTAAGGGTGATCCTAGGGAACATCTTAAAGACTTATATATGTCATGTGTTGATGGTGCCTATAGTAATGAATACATATTAAAACTCTTTCCATGTAGTCTATGGGGACAAGCCCTAGAAAGTTTCTCACATTTACCCAAATGATCAATATCCACCTTTGAATAGCTATAAAAAAAAATTGTTTGTCATTTATCATACAATTTTGAAAAGTAATTGGCCATGATATATATATATATATATATATATATATATATATATATATATATATATATATATATATATATATATATATATATATATATATATATATATATATATATATATATATATAT
This sequence comes from Torreya grandis, assembly GCA_037957365.1. Lineage (NCBI taxonomy): Eukaryota > Viridiplantae > Streptophyta > Pinopsida > Cupressales > Taxaceae > Torreya > Torreya grandis. Next base: position 694,175 of record JARHVA010006771.1, read on the forward strand.
ATATATATATACACACACACACACACACACACACACACACACACACACAATAACGCTAAATGATGAAATGGTGAAACCTTTGCTACTTTCTTACAAATATGACATTCTTTGGAAATATATTTTCCATGGCCTTTCCCTAAAAATTAATGAGTTTTTGTATTCATAAACAACATTAAATAAAATTTGGCTCATCACTCGAAACTTCATTTTCCAACATCTTTTGATGAAATCATTGAAAAGGGAATAAAAATGCAAGGAAATTTAATTGAAAAGGGTGTTATAATTTTTTTCAAACACCATAACCATTCCTCAAATCAAATATATGTACCCAAGTTCTTCACCAAAAATAAAAATGTTGTAATTGATGGTGTGACCGATGTCAAGCAAGTTCAAAACTTGGAACCCATCAATAACATCATAATACCTGACAATCAATAAAAAAATAAAATTATAAGCGTAAGTTCACCCAGTTGTGAGACTCTTTTGAATTAGTTTTTTGAAAGTTGTCTCAAGAAAACAAGATCATATGGATCAACACAAATCCATTTGAAAAAAATTCCTAAACCTAAGTGGTACCATGACAATCAATATTTTGAATACCATAAAATTAAGGGACATTCAACCAATTAGTGTATGAGGATAAAACATTATGTCCAAGATCTCATAGATCATGGGGACATATCCATTGAAATTGAACCATAAACATCATCTAATAACCAAACTTTAGGTATATATAAATATTCATATCCCAAACATGAGAAAGGACATGGTAAACAAAAACATGAGAAGCCTCAAGCAAGTAATGTCAATCAAACAAATCACCCTTTTGAATCTATAGTCAACTATGTTAATTATACAAAGCATCATGTTTCTATCATCACCATAAAATCCCAATATTTCACCTCTAAAACAAGGCACACTAAGATTACCATCCCAAGTGCTTCCTCATCCACTATTGAGAGAAAGTACAATATCATAGGTCACCTTGAGAAGATGCCATCTCACATATCCATTTTAGAGATTCTCAATACTTCCCCTATATATAAAGATATATTGTATAAAGTCATTCAAGAGTTAATATTCCCTCAAGATATCAATGCATCAAATTTTAAAGCATTAGTTGGAAACTTATCCACTAATAATTAAGTTATATTTGATCATTTTGATATCTCCCCTATGGGATCTATACATAATTTTACCTTCTATATAAAGGTTATAATCTCTAGACACAAATTAAAAAGGGTGTTTATAGACAATGGCTCATATTTGAACTTATGTGCATTAGGATTAATACAAATTTTGGGGTATCCAACACTAACACTAGAGTCAAATGTTATTACCATTAAGGCATATGACAATAATGAGCATGAGTCTATGGAAAATATATATATTCCTTTAGTGGTGGGACTTATAATTTAGGGGACATTAATTCATGTGATTTATTGATATAGGTCTTATACACTAACCAAATTTTAGATGAGTTAGCCTCTAACATTTTAGGATCTCAATGGAGGTAAAATCCACTCCAAGTAATGAGTTTTAGGTATGGGTTAAACAACCTTGTGGTGGAATAACAAACATAGTATGTAAGTTATTAATTGGGTTTGATTGTAGGGAAATGAAAACTATAGATAAATCAAACCTAAGTGGGTGATATGGATTGGTGATATCTAATCTAGAGTGGGTAGATCTCAGTCAAATAAACTACAAAATGAGGGAAGGGTAGAGCAGAAAATAAGGTTTTATGATCTCAAAGTGTCACTTCCTAGGTTGGTTTCTTGGTGGACAAATGCTCTTAAAACTAATTTTCACTGCTTGTAATTGTTTTACACTTATATTTAAACATAGCTATGAAGTCTAGGGAAGAGTGATATAGGAATCTTGATGGTCTCAACTAAAGTTTTCTTCTTTTAGAGTTATTCTTACACACCCTTAATTAGGAGTTTATAGCTTGGACTAAGAAAGCATCTAAGCTAGTTATGGTACACACTTAAAAAACTATACTATAAGAAAGAATTCATACACAATAATAATAATAACATATTTTAAACTAATTGATTGATAAAATCTTCTAAATTTTAATAATGGTTGCACATCTATAGCTAGCATATATCGATAGAATAATTAAAATCTATATGTATCTTTTATAAACTTCAAATTAATTTATTATAACAACTAGAAAAGAAAAATCTTAATATCACATGAGTAGAAGGATAAAACACCAATCAAAATTGACTTCTTGTATTTATAAAATCTCTCAACCCTTTATAATATGAAATTAAATTGATATAAAGACTTGGGAATGGAATGCCTCATCCTCCAAGTGTATATAAACTCATAGTTACATGTCACATTTAGAACCTTAGTTTTAATTTTAGTCTCAAAATTACATGTTTTTAATGTTTGCATCTAATTAAATTTATGTCAAAATCAGTTTTCTTATACAATGCAACTTGTGCATGTTTACAATAATTTAGGTAACTTTACATATATGTTCTAAATATAAGTAAACTATGAGTAAATTATGATTAAATTATGCATGTATAAATATAAAATTGTAATTTGACTCAAATTTGACCAAGTGCTTGCATGGATGATAAGGTTGTTGGAAGGACTAATGTGGATGATTGTGTTGATCTAGGATTCATTATGTAAGCATTCTTATGCACTTCTAAATCATAATATTGATTATTCCCAATGTCATATTGATATCTGATTAGATTCATGTTAAGGAGTGGATGCCTATTCACCCTATTCACTTTCTCCATGAACCTTGCAACTTTATCTTTGGTAGTCTTGAAGTTAGATCTAAATATCTCAACTTCAGTGATCTTTATATTAAAATTTATATATAAATATGTCTTATATGGTTTCCCCTTATATGTCCTATTTTAAATTCTATGAAGGTTTTTGTAAGAGGTGATTAAAATTGGCCCTACTAATGAGTCTTCATTTAGGATCCTTGGCCTGAGAAAGCTTCAGTTCATACAATAATTTCCAAGAATGAGTCTCATGTTCTGAGTATTTTGGAATCACTACCTCAATTAATTTAACCCATTACCTAGCCTCTTATGTTCGAATGGACCCCAAGTTGAGGTCATTGGTAGCCTCTTATGGTGTCATCAAGCTCAAATGTGTATATGACTTGTTGGTTGTAAAAATAAAAAATAAATTGAGTTTATTTTGATCTATATTAAAATAATTTAATAATTTTGTGGTATATGCTATGTGGGTCACTAATTATGACCTCATTTCACTAACTTCATCAATTTTACTATATAATATGGATTTTGAACTTTAGACATCCATTTCAATTTGGGTTATAACATGGACAATTTATTATTGTTCTCTTAGTTTATCTAATTCTTGTTATAACTCTTTCCATGCCATTTCTATCCCTTAATGTATTTATAATATAAAATATTTGTGTGTTTCCATATAGGATTTAAAATACTCTATATATGGGGATTGCCCCAATTTTCTATCCTTCCTATTTGTCAAAGTGAATATTTCCTCTCTTTCTTGTACAATAATTACTCTACAAGTTTCATCTTATAGATTCTTGTTCCTCATCCTCTATACACTCCTTGTATATTTCTCAAAAATTGTACTCAAATTTAGTAATCACAATATTAGGACCCTAACTACATGTCTATTGCCCATTACAAGAGGACTACTTGGGTTGGGTCCATGGGTTGAGTGTTTGAGGTTGTAGTCTCACCCACTATATTTTTTGATATTTACTTTAGAGTTTCCTATATGAGGGGATAAAAGAGTGAATACCATATGATTTTGTACTAATCCACTCCATCATATTATGGTAGTTGATGGACTATGTATACTGGCCTTCTCTTCTTCTCAACCTTCCTACTGGTTATCACAGTGGTCATTTGAGAAAGATTAGAAAAGGGGAACTGACATACTTAATTATGTAGATGTAATATGTAATTTGGAAGTGGATACTACTCCCCTTGGTTTATTCATGGATTTATTCTTAGTTTTTATGGGGGGTGCATCAGTAGTGGAAAGGACATTAATATGAATAACTTGAGTGGATTTGGGAGGAGTAAATGGTGGAATCCCAACTGAAGAAGTAAGAAATACAAAGGGTAGAGGATGGATCGTCTAACTTTGGTACTAACAAGGTTAGTTGAAAAATACAATAAATAGGATCAAGCTCCACTTTGGGGACCAAGAAATGAGGAAGTTAGGAGGGGTGGATGAATTAGGAAAAAATGAACTAATTTTAGGAAGAGGAACATAAGAAATAGTAGGGGTAATGGAAATTAGAGAGTATGTTGGCTCACATGATGTTTGTTGATGTAATTATGCCTTGAACTTTGAGTCTTAGAGGCCCGAGACTTTAAATCTTTGTAATTATACCTCATCTTCAGTAATATCTTCTCTAACTACCTCTTATGTGGATTTTTCCACTGATGGTCCTTCTATGGTTGGGATCTTTGGAAGGGACTAAGGACCAAGATTCCTTAAATAATATATGGTTATCTTGGGAGTTATGTAAGGATTTAATTATGGGGTTTAGGTAACCATAATAATAACCTATAAATTTTTTGAAACATTACCTTGGGAAGGGCCCTCTGAATATAAGGAAACTAGGAAAATGGGCTCATCGTGATTTCCTCCAAGTGATTTGTCTAACATCCTTGGTTCTTTATTCACTACCTTAATTATCATAAGGTGTGATTATGAGGACTAGCCTTATTATCCTATTGGCTAAGTAGGTCCACTAGTTTAGAGGTCAGATGTATCCCATCCTTCATTCAATGGGTGTCTAGTCCATGCATCCTTTATGGAAAGGGAAGGCTCTCCTTAAATAAGCTTTAGAAGATCCTTCTTCATCTAAATTGATTGTGCCTTGTCTACTACTTGATCATCATTTTGAGTGTTAAGGAACAAGAATTCATGATCATAGGGATTGTGTTAATACTTGATGCCTAGTCCCTTGATGTAGTTTTGAACCTGTCCATGGGGATTGTAATTCTTGTGTGGAAATAAGACCAAAAAAAAAAACTCTTTGTACTTCCCTACCTTGTAGAAGTGCTTCCTATTGGTGTAGTACATTCTTCTAATCATTAAGTGATAGCCATGAAGATATGTTTTATTTTTCTTATGCATATTTCCATCAATGACCTAACATAGTTGGTAGGCTATTTAATTCTTTACCAACTTGTCTAGGACATACATGGGGATCTATAAAGGTGTAAGCTTATGATCGATTACCATGATGACTATGTAGTAAGGGAAGCTAGTAGTCTTCCTTAATTAATAGTGTGTTCATGATACTCTTTGATATATTAGGTTAGGGGGATTCATGGATGGATCTCCATACCTATAGGTAAAAATCCTTGATGATGCACACAATATTGAGATTGTATGCATATATGTGCATAGAGTAAGAGACAAAATCTTAATTCTTTATACAATCTAGAGGGGGGATATAGATTGATCCATTATGAATGTAGACCATCCTTAGGACTATGATGAGTAAGTGAGACTTCATTTAAAAGTGACCTGTTGGAGGCCTCTTGTCCTTATGAAAAATTTAATCTTGCAACCTTACTCCAATCACTTCTCCTAGATCAAAGGTTAATTTTGATGTCCTCAAAAAATATAGCAATAAAACCCACTCTAGTTGGAGGAATTCAATGGTTAGGTATCCGAATATTAAAATCAATAGGGCTATCCTAATTCTAATTCTAATTTTGAATTTCATTATTGGTGTGGACTTACTATGTTTTAAGTTGATCATCTCTTGAAGGAGAATCCAACTATTAAGTGCCTTCTCAATAGATTTATCTTTCTACCATGACACTATTCTATGTAAATCATAGGTGGCATATAGAATAGGAAGGGATAGGTACCTTTAAAAAGTAATTCTAGAGATGCATGTTGTGACCATCTTATGCTCAAGGTGATGTAGGTATGATCCTATAGATATATTCATTACAAAGAACAAATATTATAGGAGGTCAATACAAGGCATACTTTTATCTTTGCATTTATGAAGTGTAGCCCTTGTCTCTTGAGTGGGAGGAAGTTTGTGGCTAATTGGTGATGGGCTAAAGTTAGGTTCTCTTAATGTGTGTGCATGTTAACCTATTGTATAACATCCCATAATGTTGAGTAGTTGTTATAGCCATTATTGAATATAGCAAGTTTAAATAGTGTAACCATATACTTAGTAAAATATTTGATGGAGAATATTGAAGGAGGGAGAATTACCTAGAATGACCTGGATGAGGATATTATTATTTTGTAGTTAATCTAGTAATAGTCTAGTTTTAATCCAATTACTCATCTCTCTTAAGTATTATATTAAGTTAAACACACTGGTGGCTAGGGATCAATCACAAGAGAGTAAGTGATTTCAAAAGTCATCTCGAGATTGAATGGACATGTCATTATTGGAACTACTTTGATATAGATTTGGCATTGATTTATAGTTTATGAACCATTAATATTAAATGTCTATAACTTTGATTTATTTATTTAATTCAAAATTTTAAACCTCATTTGGTTAGTATTCCACATAGACACTATTGAAATTTAGTAGGAGTACCACATCATTAACCTTTACCAAGTGTCATGTCATTACTTCTTGGGTTTTAGTTTACTGATTAGTGAATCTTTTGATAGTCAAAAGTTGAGAGTCAATGTATAAAACTATTTGTGAGGTAGATGAGTATTTCAAACACTTTTGTTAAATACCTAACTGAGTTAGAGGAAAACCTTGACTAATTTTTATAAATAGCTAAATGTTACAAACTCTTCCACTAAACAAAACTACCAAAGACCTAACCATCAGAGGGATTTATCGAGTAAAATCATAAAACAATTTCACCAAATAACTATATGTGTTGAGTAACTTCATCTAAGGATATGTGCCAAATATATCCCCCAAAGACCTTGACAAATTGAAGTGTGAAACTTTGGGAATTGGGTTCTTGAAGAATAGTCTTTATAGGGTAAATGACAAAGTACTATAATTCCTGATGTATGTGGCTTCATGTCCCATAGCCTAAAATCCTAAATACTTATTATAGGTAAATTATTTTACATATAATGTTAAAGAATAAATTACTATGGGGTGTGTATTGTGAAGAGTGCCAAAGACCCAAAATGTGTTAGAAGGGTTCATCAATAAAAATCACCAAACAAAACTTCTAAATACCAAAACATGTCAGAGGAGTTTGGTGAATGAAAGTTCCAAACAAAATCACTGAAGAGTAAGTTTCAAACAAAATCACTAAAGAGTAAGTTTTGAATAAATTTTTTGAAGACCCTTTTATGCTAAGTATCTTGGTTGAATCATTTCACCAAAGAATATGAGTTGAGACCCGTTTATAAATAACTTAGAAAAATCATTGGTATGTTACTCCTAAAAGACAAAAATTTGTGTTCATATGTTTTTTAATAATAGAGTTAGAACAATACACAAGACCTTTCCTTTTAAAAAAGTTATGAAATAGGGATATGTGTCAATTTTGAAATCTAGTGGGTCCCTATTCCTAAAAAGAAGAACAATGGTATGTTGAGTACAATAAATGGTGACTCATAGGGGAAATACTCTTGAGTATTTGACAATCTAGAACTTTTAGTTAACTCTTGAATCAAACATGAACCATCACATAGGATAAGCAAATCATGTATATAAAAGAGATTCTCATCATCCACATACAAAATACTTGACTTCCCGTTTATCATGGATCTATGTGTGGGGAAGTGATTTAATTTTATCCTTATTATGAGGACTTTAGTAGAGAAGTGGGACAACTATAGATTTCAATCTGGTTTTTAAAAAAATATTTAAAATTTGGGGAATATATGGTATTTCTATGCTACCATATAGGCATTTATATCCCCGATAGAGATACAATGGGTTCCTTCTCTTTCCTTCTCCTATATTATTTCATGATGCATGGTACATTGACCTTATTTCATCATTTTAAGATATTTGAACACCATTTATATATATTTTTATGTTGGATCACTTTTTGAAGATGATTTTATCCTTATGTTTGCTATATTTTCTTTTTAATAACATTGCTTAGGATAAAGAGAGTAGAAACCACAATGAGTTGGTATATATATTAAAGGATAATTTTACCGGCTTGTCCCTATTAGTTGTACCCATATTAATGTTTATTTTCTCAAATAAATTTTAATATGATAAGTGCATTTGATCTAGGGAAAGTGAAGAAAACTTTCCAAAATTCATATGTAGTAATTATATCAGCCTTTACATGCTTGATTAAAGTATTTAGTGTTAGTTTGTTCATGATTCATCTTCATGTTATACACCTGAATTCTAAAAATATAAAATGCATGGGTGCAATATCTTTCAAATAAAAAAATTGATGTACCTATTATTTGTATGTTTTCCTATAGGTTGATCCTTTGGTTTTTGAATATATTAAAGGAAGTCTCAAAATGTTGGATACTTGATTTTAATTACACTAATAAAATTCAATCATATTGACAAAAAATAAGAGAAATGTCTAATATAGAAACCAGGGAACTACTCTAGAAAACAAATTGTTGAAGACTGGGAAAGCTAATCTAGGAAGTGGGGAAACTATTCTATGAAAGCCATAATATCTATTCTAATAAAATTGTAAATTTCCCTTAATCCTATTATTACCATTAGAGTTTTTTCTATTCAAGAACATTTATATATGGTATAAGCATTAAGTAATGCTTCAAATATTGTCCATTAATTGGATATGCCATCTTGTTGTCTTGAAGGTCCCTTAAATGAAAATCATTATTACCTAGGATCTATGATATTTGATAAGGTCTAGTACATAGTGGGTTAAACTTGTCATGTTGTCCTTTATTTTCATGATATTTATCCCATAAAATCACCAATTCATAGATTCTAAATGCTTTAAATTTTTCCCTTTTGTGCAACCATATTTTCAATATATCTTGATGGTTACTAAATCTTTATAAGGCCTCTATTCTTGAGTCTTCCATTTATATTATGTACAATAATAGAGACTTCACCTTGCCACTTGGTTTGATGTATTCTCACATAAACTAATATGTTGGTAACTTAAGCATGAATTGTAAAATAAGTTATCTCCCATAGAATAGTAATAAGGTGAGGCTCTGAGTGCCTACTTATATCTTATTTGATCAACCCATAGTGCATACTTTAGTAGATTGTGTAAATATCTAGGTTTGTCTACTATAAACTTATTAATGGCATAAATCAAGTTCTTACTTTTTTATTCAACCAATCCATTTTCATGTGGATAATGGTTGGATGATGACTTGATGGTGATTAAATTCTCATGGGCCCATTTAGTAAATTTAGTTGATTGGAATGATAGACCATTGTCATAGACTAGAAAGATATCAGTACCAAATCTAGTTGTGATATTTTCCTCTAGAATGTTGATCACATATTATTCTCTTGAGTGATTTGTAGCTATAGATTTAGAGAATCATGTGTAATAGTCTATATTAGTGAGTATAAACTTGTGTCTAGTTAAAAAATTGGGATTAATGACCCCAATGAAGTCCAAGTCCCATTGGGCTAATGGTCTTCCTTAAATCACAAGTTTTAGAGGCATATCTAAGTGTACTTCTCTCTTTGCTAGGACTTGACATTTTTGGCACACTCAAATGTGACCGTGTGCAAACTTGAAGACTATTGGCTAGTAATAACCCATTCTAAGGATTTTATGGGTAGTAGTGTTTCTAGAGGGATGACCAATACCTATTTTTTAGTGCAAATTTTCCAAAATGTATTTAGCTTCCTCTCATGATACGCATCTCAGATAGATGCATTCATAGTTATTTCTATATAAGATCACTTTTATAATCATGTAATGAGCCAATTTGAGTCTCAAAACTCTCATTTGTTTTATTTTGAGCTCTGGAGCGCAAGTAATTATGAGAAAATATTGAATAATGTTAGTATACTAGTCCCCTTTCGATACATGGTTTTAACAACCCACTTCAATATTGATGCATGGGCCAGGCTCAATCATGATCTGAATGATGCCTTGATATCTAAATATATTGACAATCTTGATTTTCATGTCAAATTTATATAATTTTTCCATCCATTTTCCTCTATGTTCTCCCAATTCATTTTGTGATGAAGTGAAATTAATAGTAGGATCCAATACAATGACAATTATTTTGTTCCTTAAGATGTAATGTCAGAATATTATCACCACTTTGATGAGGGTGAATATTTGTTTATCTATCATGGAATGCCTAAGTTTTTCTTCTTTCAAGTTTGTACTCATGAATGTGATAGGATGTTTGATGTCCCCATTCTTCTGGGTGATCATAAAAAATAATAATATGTTAGAGGCAAATGAATATAGGAATAAGTATTTGGTAAAGTCTCAACTTATCAATATAGGGGCCAAGGATATTTCATATTTAATGTCTTGAAAAGACTTTTGTCTCTCTAATTTTCATTCCACTTTAGCATTCTACTTGAGCATTGCATTCAGAGGCCTAATGATTTTTACAAAGCTAGATATAAACTTTATCATAAAGTTTATCTTCCCAAATAAACATTTGAGTTCTTTCTTGCTATTTAGGAAAGATTTTTTTTGATATCCCTTAAATTCTATCTGGTTCAATTATTATCCCATATTTGGTGATTATATGACCGAAGAGCTTGCATTCTGTGATACCAAATATACTATTTTTGGGGTTCATTAAAATATAAAACTTTTTTTACCTTTCAAATATTGATCACATGTGTCCTACATGATCAGTCCTTACTTTTGAGAAGACTATGAGGTCATCTATGTAAATAATTATACATTTACCTATCATCCCTAGAATTCATGCTCCATCACTCGCTAAAACATGGAACCTACATTAATTAGGCATAATGACATCCTCTTATATGAATAATTACCCCACTTTATGGTGAATGTTATCTTCATTCTATCTTTTTATTATACCTGCACCTGGTTATACCCTAAGAATCCATCTAAGAAAGACATCATTCTTAAACCTCTCACTATTTGGATGACTTCATCAAAGGAAGGTAATGGATAATTATATTTCTTAAAGGCTTTATTTATGTTTTTAAAATCAACACAAAGCCTAATCTCTCCACTTTTCTTCCAAACTGGGACTAAACTAGCCACCTAGCTAGAATGTATGATATTAAAAACTATTTTTCACTCAACAACTTCTCTACTTCCTTCTAAATAAGGGTTTCTAGGATAGTATTTAGAATCCTTTGATTATGTCTAAATTTTTTATGTTCCAACTTAAATGTAAAATTATGGGTGATGACCTTTGGGTTGAAAACCTTCAAGGCTTCATACGTATATGTAATCACATCTTTGTATTGAGTGAGAAAACTCTTCATTATTTGTCTTTCCTCTAGATTAAAACTAAGACCAATTTTGATGTAACATGGGTTGCATTCATATCTTATATTCTCCCATTTTAACTCATATTCATTTAATTTTAATTATCTTTGTTCTTGAGCTTGAGGATCCAAATCAAATATATTTTTAAGGAAACTATTCCCAGAGGGAGGTAGTTTTAATTTAGCCAAATAACTCCTCCCATTATTCTTCTTGACATAAGTAACTAATTTCCATGTCATCAATGATTTGAGAATCAAATTGTCCTGAGTTGGTAAAGAAATGGACAATATATTGTTTGGAATTGATGGACAAGGTACTAGCTCAATGGATAATATTTATACCTTAGACTCCTATAGCAGTGCCAAGTTGGTATATGATGTAACTAATGAATAAGTATATTGATTCTATTCTTTGGGTATAACTAGATGTTAAAGGCATTAAAAGACTCAATAGAATCCCATGATCTATGTTTGTACCTATTGAAGTTAACATAGCCCCATTTCTAAAAATGGGGACCCTTGTACAAATTTCTAAAAATTTGTGATATAATTAAACATTCAACTTGATCAAAGTATATTATTTTAAAAATCATGTGCTGATCTAGTTTACATAAGTTTGTTAGAATATAACCTTCTTTTGACTTCATCTAATGTTGCTAATAGTAATTCACATGTTTCTATATATTAGGAATACGGTTTAAGGTTTTATGCCCTAGTGCTGACTTAACCCTATTATTCTAACCATTGGTTTCTTATTGATTAATTGAATCTATGTTTAAACCATGATAAAACCTTATTCTAAAATTTTTTAGCCTAGGTCATTTAAAATAAGATTCAAAATTTAAGTGGGTTTTTTTAATTCAAATTTATGATGGGTCACATTTTACACCTACTATAAAGTTTTATACTAAGTGTATTTATTAATATGTCTAAAATACCTTAGACTAAAAATTTAATCCTAAGTCCTTTACATCTCATAACCTCACTTAGTATATTTTATAGTTCATGGGAGCTAATTAAATGAAGAGGCTCTTTTATTATGTTTTAAACTTAGATTAAATTTTATGCTAAAGTTTTAATTATGTTTATTATCATGATTAAAACATTAGCATAAATTTTTGTGCCAAGTATTTTATTTTCTTGAACACATATGTTTTTAATTTTATACCCACAAGGACTGACTAACACTAAACCACCAAGTGCTACCATCTCAAGAGCATGAGTCAAAAATTAATAGCATGAAAGCATATTCAAAGTTAATAGGTCTAAAATATTGATTGATGGTGTGCATTATTTATGAACTAAAGATATAACATCATGGGGTAGAGTTAATAAAGCTAATAAACCTATGGAGTGACCCAAGAGTGCCAAGTGGAAACATCTTAAAAGTCCAAATGGTAGATCAATGGTCTATAGGTCCTTCCATAAATTCAACAAGTCAACATACCTAAAACCCTATGGAACTACCAAGTGGCATGCTTGCATTCAAAATCAAACCTAAAAGTGACAAATGTCAAGTTCATGGGTAAGGTAAAACTCAAATGTCAAGCCCTAGAATTTATGATGTGCATTAACTCAGGCACTATAGATATGATGATGTCAGATAAATTCAAAGGGAATTAGAGCAACTTAAGGAGTGACAAGTGTCAATCCCATGGCTGATGATTAAATCTTGATCATATTTCAAAGATCCAATGGTGTAATTAAAGAGTTGATAGTTCAATGCAACCAAATATCTAATGGGAGGCTTCCACATAGAATGATAATGCCCAAATTATGAAAGGATCTTGGATCTCATGAGATGATGCCATGTGGCATAATATCATGAGCTCAAAGATGAATATCAATGGCTTGTGATGAAGGCTAATGCTAATGGGATCCAAAATAGATCTAATGTTGTGAGTCTTATGTGGAACTTTCAAATATCTAGACCCAATGATGTGTTGACATGTGTCATAGGGACAAAGGTCATATTTTGAGATCAAATGAATAGTTTGGCATGGGCATTGCCACATAGACATGAAACATTAGATTTCAAGGTCTTATGGACCTAAAATAACTTGAATTATACTTTTTTTGGACCAGTGAAGATTAAAAAAATTGAAATAAAGCCATAGAGATCAAGGATAAAATAAAAAGGCTAAAATTGCAAAGGATTTCAAAGTCAATTAAGTTGACATAATATATATTAAAAAACACCTTATAAATAATTCAAAGGGAATATTATATTTTATGAAAGCAGGAGAAATATGGGGCATATCTAGCTTTTAGGTTAGTCACAGTTAAATAGTATCATTGGTTTCGAAGCATTTGTAAAGGGAAACATGTCTATGGCACTTGTCTTGTTGTATGTTGACACTTGTCTAGTTACATGCTGAGAAGGAATGACTAGCATATCTCATGAATTGTCTATATAAAATAGGTATTGCCCATTGTTAAAAGGGGGGAGTTTTTATCACCAAAATTAATTTTTAAACTAAGAGTAAGAAATACAAGCAAGGAAATCTATAAAGTTTATCCAATTTTATTTGTGTGTTTTCTAATCAACTTCTGATTTGATGTTCATACTTGAATGATTTTCATGAATTCTAGATGTGATAATATAAATATAGAGTTTCTAATTTATGATATTTATTGATTAGTTTAAACTTCTTAGGTTTACTCACTTTATTTTATTTTCTTGCATCTGGGCTAATGTTATTTGCTTGCAAGGGTAAAATTCTTAAAGTAAATATTATTCTTATTTACATATTTTCATACATTCCTTAGATGATTTCCTAATGTGTGGTTCACTTGAATTTTCACCATTTGAGTATATGCCAAGGCTCTCCTCATCCAAGTGGCATAATGGAATCACTTCTAGGCTTGTGGGCAGCCTAATGAATGAAGTGTCTCTAGATAGGGCTAGTTCCCTTAATGTACCACTTGAATACAACTAATACTAACTATTGGGCATGTAAATGGATAAGTATAAATGAAATAAAACCTAAAATATGGAGGTGATACACAAAATTAGTTTGATGACTTCCATCCAATTACATTCCACACATGAGACCAAAAAACCAACTAAAACATACACTTTCCCAAATCTATGTCTTCTTGAATCAATATTACATTGTGGGGTCATAGATGATATGAAAGGATAGTAGGACTATAAAAAAATTATTGAATGATTATAGTTAAAATACTACTCACTTAAACCATGAACATCTCCTACAACACTCCACATGCCTTGTAAGAAGATGATGTAAATAGGTGAAAAAATGAAGTACAATGCTAAGGAATCCATAGTCTTCACTAAGAAAATTATACATTCAAGTAGAGAAAACTATGAAAATTCATGAGAGAGGTAAAAAATTGGTCATTTTACTTGTAAAAATGTGTATAATTGAGTAGGTCTTTGCCATACTCAAGTGGAGCATTCCATACAATGCCAAAATGACCAACTCTTATAGAGTTTGAGAGAGAGAGAAAGAGAAGTAAAAGGGTCACAAAGACACTTATAAAGACAATAAATTTAGTTATATATGAATGGTAATATGATATGGGTCAAAATAGGTAAGTTTAGGAGCAACAAGTGTTAATCTAAGTTATCAAAGTTAGGAAAAATGGCACAAAATTCCTCCTTTTGCACAAAAACATTGCCTTCATGATTAGGCCTATTTGAAAATTTTAAAACTAATTTTGAGAATTTAAAATTATTTTAATGGAATTGGAGGTTATCATACATGATTCTCCATTCATTATTTTTATGTTTTGTCTTTTGAGATCACCTAGTAGAGAGCCATCATCATTCGCTATCTTGAAAACTACCTCTCTATGCACCTTGCACACATGGCTTCAAAATTAACATAATTTATTCATTAAAATACATGGGATGCATTTATTTACAATTTTAAAGACCCTTCATGGTCTTGGAAGCATTAGGGGTAGCTCGAAACCACTTCGAGTGAAGCTTTCCTCTCTTGTCTCTAGCTTGCTCAATGGACCAATTTTGACTGGCTAAAAATAAGGACATATTTCTAGAAATTATAAGTTTATGAATGAAATTAAATAAATATTTTTAGTTATATTATTTTTCAATATTCCACCCAAACTTTTTTTCATCTCCTAATTCATCTTGTATCCTACACAATAGATAAAATAGTGAGAAAAATCCTATTTCTTCCCTTGTTCATAAAATTAAGTACATATGGATAGCATGGTATGGAATTTGGGTGAGAAATATTCAAATTAAAATAGTTTTCCCAACCAAAATATTCCCTTACATTACCTTTCCAACTCAACTTTCCCAAATTGGTCACTAGCAAGGGTTTAGTAGGGTTTTAGGCCTATTTTTGGTCTTAACAATTGTTCATAAGTTGGGACATCAAAATTGAGAAAAAATTACAATAATGTGGCATAAATTACCCCTTATAATGTCCCCTAACTCCTTTTTCTCCCATGCATAACCTCACAAAAGATGTAAGCACTTGAAAATGGCCTTTTGGGCTTGTTTTCACCATTTTGCACAAGCCTGAGTTGGTTTTGGACCAAAAATTGTTTCTAATTAAGTTAATTTTAATTATAATAGTTTTTAAAAAAATTATTTGTCTTATGGAAATGTTAAAATATGTTCCTAATCATGTTTCATAGTGGAGATGAAAAAGACTCCTCATTTGGACCATAAGCATATCCTTACATCATGAATCTGATTACAACCTTGGTGG
Organism: Torreya grandis; assembly: GCA_037957365.1. Taxonomy (NCBI): domain Eukaryota; kingdom Viridiplantae; phylum Streptophyta; class Pinopsida; order Cupressales; family Taxaceae; genus Torreya; species Torreya grandis. The sequence continues at coordinate 710,261 of JARHVA010006771.1, forward strand.
GTTATACCATTCACATGAGAATAATTTATCTCATAAATTTAAAAAAAAATTAACATGATCCAATATTTATTATTTGGTTCATTATAAATTTTATTTAGGTTCACAATTGAAAGTGACTCCTTATTTCAGCCTCTGGGCATGCCCTTGTCTAACATGCTTTAGTACACTTTAGGGATTATATTGACCTTTGGTGAACTTCAATGAAATAAAATGGATTAAAAAACCATATTATATCCCCAAAACGTGATCCAATAAGTTTCAAATCATATCTAAATCTGGAAGAGGAGATGACCCCCTTTTTGGACATTAAGCCTTAACTTTCCCTTGAGGTTTGACTACAACTTGAGGTGTTCAAAGCATCTTGTTGGGTTACAATCCTTTTGTGATGTGTTTTTAATGGTTAATTATGTGTTATTAATCTCCTTAAACCTTAATCCAAGGTATAAACCCTTCTCAACTCCTCAAATCATCTATTTTCTCCCAAGTTGCCTGTGTTTGCATAAAGAACGTACCATTTTATAAGACACAAAATAAGGGGTATATACCCTATTTGTCTAATAAAAAAAATGATTGTATGGGGCTATACAAGTCTAAAATATTATTTTTACTAAAACTGATCTCTTTTATGAGCTTTTAGGCCTTTCAATTCTTCCAAAATTAAGATAGACTCCTAAGAGGAGACTATATGTAGGGTTTCGAAGAATGATTGAGTTTCCCTTATTTTGAACCTCTATTTTTGGTCATTTATCCATCATGTAAATGTAAATTTTTTTATATTATTTTAATTTATATGTTTAAAACTCCATTTATTCCTCAAACTCTCACAATCCCCTTATACACCATGGGATATTCAACCCTAAGTATACCCTGTTTAGGTTAAGTGTAAGGGTTTGGGGCCCTATAGGTTTTTTTTACTTTTTAAGGGTTTATGAAATTAAAAAAATGATAATTTAGGTGTATTTTTAACTTATTTACAAAATAATACTCCTCATATATCCTAATTGTACCTTGGCTTTCCAAACTAAGCCTTCCCTAGGCTGACTGGGACAAATTTTCCTATAGGCATAAATTTCTTCTCCAAAAGGACTTGATCATAGTTTTTGATTTATCATTTATCCCATGTTTATCATAAAGTGTCTAATTTAAATTTAATTTATCCTTTAAGAACCTCATATCATCTAATACACCAATATTTGGGTCTAGTTCCTACCCTGACTGAGACACATCTGTTGATTGTCCCTGTAGGTGCATCCTAGGCCTGTGAATAGACTAAATAAGTTTGTTTTCATGTTTTAAGATCCTTTAAGGTCAAAAACCATGTTTTTAAACTAAAATTACTATTTTGGTCTTTAAACACCATTTGAATGCAAAAACAAAATCATTTACCCTATATTAGCATGCTCTGCCTGTAAGTGCATCTTATGTACGAATTGGGAGAGTGTATGAGGCTGAAATTCATCTTATTACCCTCTTAAAGTGATATTTTAATTCCATTCCATCAATATAATTAACTTTTTCACTAGTGTATGTATTGTTTTTTACCAAAGGTGTCACAAGATCACTTACATTCTCAAATTTGTAAATGTCATTGTAGGTTTTTAATTTTTTTAGGGAACTTTGAGCCTCCAATACGCCACCTCCTATCCATATTATTTATATTACCTTTGTTATAGTTTCTCTTTGTCCTATAGGATTTAAAAATAACCTATATATATGTTCCAACTCTTAATTCTAAACATTTTATGGAAAATTCAAGAACCCTAAGGAACTCTTAATGCTAGACATGTTATGGAAAATTCAAGAACCCTAAGGACCATTGTCTTGCCATTTTAGGGACTGATTACCTAAACTCAGTCCTTACTCTTAAAAAATATTCTCATAGATTATTTTACATATTATCACATAATAAAATTCTTTCATGGCCTCTTCTATATATAAGGGTTTCCATTAATGCTTTACCACATGATTTAACACCTTATTTAGTCCTTTAGTTCCCTATTTCATCACATTCTTGCCATTTTAGGGACTGATTACTTAAACTCAGTCCTTACTCTTAAAAAATATTCTCATAGATTATTTTACATATTATCACATAATAAAATTCTTTCATGGCCTCTTCTATATATAAGGGTTTCCATTAATGCTTTACCACATGATTTAACACCTTATTTAGTCCTTTAGTCCCCTATTTCATCACATGTAGGTGAGCATCTGACTGAGTAAGCAGTGAGCATAAAAAGGTGGGGAATACAAAAAAATAATAAACAAAAAATACTTATGAGAATATTTAGACCATATTTCATTCTTCATTCTTCAAATGCTTTAACTTATCACCAAGTTATTTACCTCAGGATGACATCATCATGGAGCTTGTTGGTGATATTTGACTGTATATGTGGATAGTGAGCATGAAATCAAAGAAAATGTGGGTGAAAGGTATAAATAACAACCTAAAATCAATTCCAAACCTAAAATTAATGATTTCCACCAAATATATGTTGAATTCAGCTCTAAACATCTCCTTTAATGTGAAAGTCACTTACAAACAAGTAGAGTAAAATAGACAGTGTTAAATGACTAGTCTAGCGTGGAGAATGAGATTGAAACTATGAGGATCAAGTGGAATTAGATTAAATGTGAAAAAAAAGATTTAAGGATGATTTTAAATAATGTATATGAATCTAACCCAACCCTTTGTAACTGATTATCAGCATGAGAACTCCTTGAAAAGTGAAAAAATTGCCCATGACACCAAGAAAAAGACCACTCTACAAATATAAGGTTATTGTACTATAAAAAAACACTTAAAAAGTGAAACCAATAATATAAGGAATTATATTAAAAATCAAACATCCTTTGGGAACAAAATCAACAACTAATTTATACAAACTTACTCAAAATGAAAGAAAACTTAAAAGTTGCATAGATGAGAAGGCAATTTTTAAAAATGCACTTTGAATGGATGGTTCATGAAGCACACTTGACCAATTATATAAATTATTATATTTATTTTAAGCTATTATATTTTATAATATTCCCCCAACATCATTTTGATTGAAACCTTCTGTGTTAGCTATACTAAGCAAAAACTTGTGACTTCACTATGCCAAGAAGGAGGAAAAGAGAGATGAATAGTTTTGGCTTCAACTTTGAATTTTAAGATAAAAAACATGTGAATTAGATTTAGGAATTTGAATATTAATATTTTCACATTTTATAAGTGGCACACTTCCCAAAGAAGCCATATAAGTGCCCATTTCTCTCTCATTGGCCAAGTAAACTACCTTTTATCTGAATAACTTATAATTTTAAGTTAGTGACAATTACTTAAGACTTATAATGATACATGTGGGATTAAATAATGTTTTTAAACTTGAAAAATTCCTAAGAAACCTATACAAATCATTAAATTCACTATTTAGACCTCTCAAAATGACTTAGAATGATAAATAAACCCAAAAAATGCTTAACCAAAACTAGTGTAACATAAATTGACAGTAATTGACCTATGAAACACCTTATGACAACATATTATACCCCCTTATATGTCTAAAAGTGATGTTTTTTACTAGGGGTGCCTTATTTTGACCTAAAAGTCAAAATTGGTCAACAACTACTTCATATTGCACATTAATTAAATTCATGTCTAGTTGAAATATGAACTTTGTCATAATGCCTGGATTGAAGATCAAAAACACCTTCTTTTTCCCTACCCTTCCTTTTTCTCCTTTTTGACTAGATCACTTTAGTTTTTCTTGTTATTGTAAATATCCATGTTAGATTAGGGTTTAGACTTTAGGTTTTAGACATCATTCATTAGACTTAGTTCAAATCACTTTCATATTCACAAAGTTTTAGGACCATGGTTGTTATCAAAACCCATTTATAAGTTCATTTAATGAAATATTAATTTATCTTGGCCACTAATCCACAATAGATCTCAATAAAATCACAATGAACAACTCATGTAATGGATTCTTTAAATCCAAAAATGAGAAGTGTTTCTTAAAAACTATATGTTGAACTAGTGGTACACATTTAGTCATCAACAATTGGTGCTAGGAGGGCTAGTTAATTCTCTATGAATTTGAAGCATATTTTCTAATTTTATTGAATTATGTTCAAATATTAGTGTATTCTTTGCATATTTGTGTTTCTTTTAGCATATTTGTGTAAAGATCATTGATCTTAATGGTTATAAACTAGTCTTTGTGCTTATTTAGACAAAGATAGATGTTTTCTTAAGATCCATGAATAATTATGGTAAATATATCTTGAGATATATGGATCCAACAAGTTTGAGGTTAATAATATCTATTTTTTTAAAGATTGATAGATCCTTTGCAAGTTTGAGTTTATCTGAGCTTAGATGTGTAAATATCATTCATATTCAAATATTTAGACATATATTTGAGCTAATATAGCTAAATATTGATGTCCTTTATTGATATTTATACATATTTACACAAAATTTGCTTAATGCATAGTTTTGATCAATGTTCTTTACAAAGATAAGATTTACACATTGTATTTCAAACAAGTTTCAAAGATTTCAAGCTAGAATTGACACAAGTAAGATCCTCATCAAAGTATGGGATCATTAGTTGTATATTATATCAATGTGCCTAGACAGGTACATGAATTACCAATGAATATTGAAAGGTGTTTGCCTTCTTTAAGTCCTAATAATGTTATCATAGCTAAATAACATGTTAAAAGCTTTAAGGCTACTTTGAGACTTATAAATGTCATTCATGAAGACATAGCATGTAGATTATTTCCATTTACTTTCAAAGATGCTACATATGAATGGTTCCTTAACCTACCAAAGAACCACATTATCAGTTGGAATAAATTTAATGATTACTTCATTAAACAATTTTTAAAAATCATCAACCCTTGTGTCTTGTACCAATAGTTCAACATAGTTAAAAGAGATCCTAATGAGCCCATAAGAGCCTTTAATGCCACATTTTAGAAGATGTATAGTAGAAGGATAGCTCCTTATAAACCTAATCAGGATTTAGCCTTAGATATTTATAAGGATGCTTTGGATCCCATGACTTCTATGTTTCTCCTTATTTAATGATGGCAACTCAACTAGCATTCTTAGACTGATGTCTTCATTAAGTTTGGGTTGAGGTGGAGATAGACTACCAATATTTGTACAAAAACTTTCCAAGTCATCCTAAAAGGATAATTCATCATGATCAACTGAAAGGGCATGAAATTCATTTGCAACCTTACCATTTGAATTAGGTTGATCACATACTTCCATCCTTTTGATGGTGTTATATGGAAATCCCTATTCTACTACACTTGTTTCATCTTCATCATCTATGAAGAATGGCATCTCTTCTATCCAATCAAGACCCACCTCATCTTGATTTGGGATCTTTAGAATGATTTTATTATCTTGGAATACCTCAATTTCTTTCAAAAAATCTTGGTTTAAATGTTTCAATTGGTTAGCTTCTTCAAAGATATCCTCAATTTTAGTAATGACCTCATATGAATTGTCCTCATAGCTATCTTCTAAAGAGAGGTTAGCTTATATATGATCTTGAACATTGGGATGATCATATTGAATGGATATTAATTATTATATGGAATATTTAGGTTAATTTTATTATTTTAATGGAAAATCAAAAGCTTGTACCATGAATGATTTAGATGTCCTTGTAAATCTAGATGTCCCTATAATATTGTCTTGATTAAACACAAGTTTAGATGTATCCTTTTCATTTTGATATGATTCAAATAAATTACAATGATAAGTTAGACCTATATCACAAGTATTCATTTCATGTATGTCATTAGATGATCTATTATTGTTTTTATCATGAAACCTACTTGTAGGTCTATTGAACCTTTGAGAAGCATAGTTTCTATTAGATTTTTCCCCAATATTACCCACTTGATTTCAAGATAGAATTGACACAAGTAAGATCCTCATCAAAGTATGGGATCATTAGTTGTATATTATATCAATGTGCCTAGCCAGGTACATGAATTACCAATGAATATTGAAAGGTGTTTGCCTTCTTTAAGTCCTAATAATGTTATCATAGCTAAAGAACATGTTAAAAGCTTTAAGGCTACTTTGAGACTTATAAATGTAGTTCATGAAGACATAGCATGTAGATTATTTCCATTTAATTTCAAAGATGCTACATATGAATGGTTCCTTAACCTACCAGAGAACTACATTATCAGTTGGAATAACTTTAATGATTACTTCATTGAACAATTTGTAAAAATCATCAACCCTTGTGTCTTGTACCAATAATTCAACATAGTTAAAAGAGATCCTAATGAGCCCATAAGAGCCTTTAATGCCATATTTTAGAATATGTTTAGTAGAACCATAGCTCCTTATAAAGCTAATCAGGCTTTAGCCTTAGATATTTATAAGGATGATTTGGATCCCATGACTGGTAGTGGAACAAGGTTTTAAGTGGAGCCAAAGGTATCTCTATTTAGGCTATGGATGCCTAGATAGTAGAATATAAATGCCTAAGACTTCCTTGTACAAATCATGGTTTTGAATGAACATCTAAATATGTTATAAGTTAGTGTTAATGGTTAAGGTCATGAATCTAGAAGTTTTCCCCTATATCCCATGGCAAAAAGTAAGTGGAATCAAAGTACACACACAATATGAACAAGTTTTGATGTTTAATTCCAATTATGAATTTTTAAGACTTTTTTTAATAATGAATTTATATTAATAATGGTACTTGATCAAATGAAATGAATAAACTAATTATTAGTCTAAACCAGAGTCTCTGAATTCTAACATATTGCTATGTTTCCCCTAGAAGTTGCCATTTGTTGAGGTCAACATAGCCCATTTTCAAAAATGGGGACCCTTGTTCAAATTTATAAAAATTTGTGGTATAATTAAACATTTAAGCTAATCAAAGTATATTATTTGAAAAATTATGTGTTGATCTAGTTTACATAAGTCTGTTAGCATATAACCTTATTTTGATTATTCTAATGTTGCTAACATTGATTCCCATGTTTCCATATTACATGAACATGGTTCAAGGTTTTATGCCTTAGTGCTAACTTGACCATTTTATTCTGACCATTCGTTTTTTATTGATTAATTGAATATATGTTTAAACCATGATAAAACTTTAGTCTAATATGTTTTAGCCTAGGTCATTTAAAATAAGATTTAAAATTTAAGCAGGTTTTTTTTATTCAAATTTGTGAGGGATCATATTTTACACCTAGTCTAAATTTTATACTAAGTACTAAGTGTATTTATTAATACATCTAAAATACCTTAGTCTAAAACTTTAATCCTAATTCCTTTGCATCCTAAAACCTTGCTTAGTCTATTTTATGGTTCATGGGGACTAATTAAATGTGGAAGCTCATTTATTATATTTTATATACTAAAGTTTTAATCATGTTTATTAATATGATTAAAACCTTAGTATAAATTTTTTTGCTAAGTCTTGTATGTTCTCAAAAACTTATGTTTTTAATTTTATAATCGTAGGGACTAATAGTAAACCCCTAGGTGCCACTATATTAGGAGCTCAAGTTAAAAATAGATGGCATGTGAGCATTTACAAAGTCAATAGGTCCAAAATATTGATCAATGGTGCACATTGGTCATGCACCAAAGATCTAACAGCATGAAGAAGAGTTAATAAAGGAAACAAACCTATGGAGTGACCTCAGAGTGCCAAGTGGGAACATCATAGGAGCTCAGATGGTAGATACGTTAATTGACCTATGACCCCATGAAGCTACCAATTGGCATGACCGCATTCCAAAGTGAACCCAAAAGTGACAAATGCCAAGTTTGTGGGTAAGGTGAAAGTCAAAACTCAAGCCCCAAAATCTATGATGCATTTTAACTTGGGCACCATAGATCCAATAGTGTGAGATCAATTCAAAGGAACTTAGAGTAAGCAAGAGAGTAATAAGTGTCAAGCCCATGGCTCATAATTAAATCTTAAGCATATTTTGAAGATCAAATAGTATGAGTAAATATTTGATAGTTTAAAAAGGTCAGATATCTAATGGGAGTCTTCTACATGGAATGATAACACCCAAATGATGAAATGAACTTGGATCTATGAGATGCTACCATGTGGCATAATCTCGTGAGCTCAAATATGAAGATCAATGGATCATAATGAAGGATAATTCTAATGGTATCTAAAATGGATCTAATGATGTGAGTTCTAGGTGGACATTTCAAATATATAGACCTAATGATGTGTTGACACATGTCCTATGGGTAGAGGTCACATTTTGAGATCAAATGAATATCTCAGCATGGGCATTTCCATATATACATGACACATTGGATTTCAAGGTCCTATGAATGCAACATAAATTTAATTATACTTTTTATAGACCAGCTAAGATCATAAAATTAAAATAAATCCATAGAGATCAAGGACAAAATAAAAAGGTTAAAATTGTAGAGGATCTCAAAGTCAATTAAGTTGACATAGTATATATTGAAAAAGACCCTATAAATAATTCTAAGGGAATATTATATTCTATGAAAGTGGGAGAAATATGGAACATATATATATTTTAGGTTAGTCATAATTAAATAATATCATTGGTCTTGATGCATTTGTAAAGGGAAACTTGTCTATGACACTTGCCCAGTTGCATGTTGAGAAGGAATGACTAGCATATCTCATGAATTATATATATATATAATAGGTATTTCCCATTTTAAGAAAAGGGGGGGGCAGTTCTTAGAGCCAAAGTTATTTTGTAAAATTGGATCAAGTAGTAAAAGCAAGGAATTCTTCAAAGTTTATCCAATTTTGTTTGTGTGTTTTCTAATCATGATTACTTCCTCAGTTTTATGATTTGATGTTTAGACTTGAATTATTTTCATGAATTTTAGATGTGCTAATATAAATTCAAAGTTGATAATTTGTTGATCCATAAACTCTACATTGATTCAATGTGCAAATATTTCATCTTGGATACTTTTGTCAAATTACACAATCTCCCAAAACACTTGAAGAAATGAAATGGAATTTTACCATTTAATACATATTTGTCTCAAATCTTGAAGTGCTCAATTTTGAATTAATATGTCATATTTTCTAATTATTAATTCAATAATTATTAATAAATACAATTAATCAAAATGTAGAAAAATAATGCACAAATAAAATCAACTCACCATAAGCACTTGATAATGGAGTTCAGTAATGCCTACATCTTCAAGTTTGCTTATAGTATGAGCTGATCCATTTTCTTGAAAAGTGAGTACATTACCAACCCTAAAAATTATAAAATGAATACTCTAAGACTCCATACAAATTGGCAATAGACCTTCAGAAAGTCCTAGAACCCACGGATAAACCTTCCACCTTATTGTTGTTAATACAATCTCACAATCCTATGGATTTTCTACCAAAATTATTGAAAATATACTTATAAAATGGATTTAAAAAATCCAAAATATATTATTAAACATACCATTGAAGTCCTCTTAGACTCTAGGACATTTCCCTAGTTTACACTGAGAGTTAAAAATGCCTCTAGGTACTTCAAATAGGGTGATATATGCAAATTGATCTATTATGGCCTATACACAGTCTACATCAATAATGCATTTAAATAAAATTTCAACCCTTTCATATTGTTTATGAAATACATGGTATAGTGGTGGGTAACTTCATTATTTTACGTGGGGGTAGAGGTTCAAATCTCCCACTCCACACTTCAAAAACAAACCCTATCTTCAAATTCAAGTTTGAGCACTTTATATAGTGCTTAATCCCAAAGATGAAACAATGGGATAATTATAATTTTACACAAAATTATATGGGTTTAAATCCATAGGTAGTGGATTATGGCTAATGAAAATCCATTTAGTTCCACATTTGTCATGGGTTTCCACTATGAGTCTTTAATAGACTCTCACCTACCTTTGAGTTCGGTCTTTAGACCATTTTGGATGCTTTCCCATTCATGTGCATTTGAAACTCTATGTAGGGAATTGTTTATAAGCTTGAGATTTGTGTCAATTTAGTGGGTAGAGGGTTTGACCCATCGTGTTATGTGCTAAGCTTAGGATATGGCTTACTTGATTCAATGTGACAAATTTAACATGTTGATGTAGTTTTGACCCAACCTATGCAATGAGCTATGTTGAGAATTAGAAATTAGGATCAACCCAACTCAACAAACATGATCCACCTATGACATATCATTATTTTTAACCTAAGATTTGTTATGTTTCATGGACTCATCTATATTAAATATAATCCTAGACCATGTCATGCATAATTCAACCCATTTGGGTTAAAATATGGAACCTAAATCATGTTCTATGGTAATTGTATCCTACTCAAGCTCAATTCAGCCCATTTGAGTTGAGTTAGCATTTAGGGTGAAGTGGGATTTCTAACCCAACTCGGATCTCTATTTCTTAACTCGGGCTCAACACTCCAACTTGGGTTAGCATCTCAACTTAGGCTTGAGTTGGAATTGAATAGTAAATAAATTTTTTGACTATGGAGAAATGAAGTGGTGGCAAGCCATGCGGTGGCTTGAGGACCCACCATGTGGACCACTCATAATTTGACACTTGTTGACATCCAATTGGTTGGATGCTCCATAGCTATTTCATTAGCAAGGTCCCCTTTTGAAATAAAAGTAGACTCCATTAGTGATCTAGGTGGATCCATGTACTGTTTCATTTTTCAAAGTCTTAAAATTATATTCAAATCATTTTCACATTGTATAATTCATTGAGAGCTTTCTATCACTTTTCACAGTTCAAAAAATGGAGTCCAAATGCTCAAGATATGGCTAGTTAAAGAAATCTTGTGACAGGGGGTGTCAAAAGTGACATGGCACTATTAAAAACATGCCAAGTGGACCAATAGCCATTTAACACTTGGAAAAATAATTAGGTGCAAAAAAAATTTGGTTTGGTGTTTTTTACTCACATGTTATTTGAAATTTTCAAATGTTAAACAAGGCGCCAAAGGCCAAAGGGAACAAACTGCCATGCCACTCACCACGTCACTCCATCAAACATGCATTAACCAAGTCAAAGCATAGCATAAGTTGGAGCGTAAGCCTTAGGCATTTGAAAAGGAACAAACTTGTCTATTTTAAGTATTAAAAAAACCAATTTCTAGCAAATGTGGGATAAAAACCAAGTCAAAGCGTGCCAAAAGGAGGAAGGCTGACCTTTTCCTCATGTTAAAGCACCTAGAAAGGTGGGAGGTAGTTTTGAACCTTTGACCTACCACCTAAAAGGTTAATGCCTTGACCACTTCAGCCACGGAGGTTGAAGTGTTATAAAAGGGACTAATTTCTACTTGAATAGACACATAAAGCTAACTGTGTAAGGAGAATTAAGAAGGTTAGAGCCTTGTTATTGCTTTGTACAGCCTTGGGCCATTATTTTCAGGTCTAAGAGATAAAAATACATGCAGGAAAATATTAGAGAAGGTGAATTGAAGACTTGTATTGATTTTGAAAGCCATTTGTTGCAAAAAATTAATGAGAACGGTCCTCACTTCGAACAGACCCAGAGATGTAGGCTATTGAAGCCGAACTCTAGTATTAATTTGTTGGTGATATCTTATGATTTTCTCTGACTATTATTATATTATGATCTTCATTTTAATTTTGGTTTTAATTTTTTTATACAAAATTTAAAGAAAAATTCAGAAAATAGAAAAATCTTTTAAATGCAAAAGTGAGTTATTCAAATTTGCCACACTTGCATTTTCAGTTTACAAATCAGATTTTTGGTATCAGAGCAATTATTATTTAACAGTGATTACTAGTGTATGTTGACAAGGTCTAAATCTCAAATGGGTGAAGGAAAACTTGTTGAGTATAATCTAGAGATTGGTTCAAGGCATGCTTCAAGGATGGCCAAAGAAGAGATGGAATCCGAACAAGCTTTCCACTGAGCTTTCATGGACATGAGAAGCATGGTTGAGGAACTATACCATGACAAACAAAGGAAATCTGAGAATGAAAAAGAAGGTGATTCACAAGAATTAAAAAGAAAAGAAACCAAAAAACCTTCTTCATCAGATAACGGTAAAAAAATTGTGGAATCTCTCCCTTCACTAAAATTGGATATTAAGTTTGAATTACCAATGTTTAATGGTGAAGTTAATGCTAAAAAGTTGGATAATTGGGTCAAGTAGATTGAATTTTATTACAGGGTCTAAAAGATTGCAGGGGATGAGTCAAAAATTCATTTGGCTACTCTTCGTATGGGAGGCACAACTCTCATCTGGTGGGAGAGTAAGTTGAAGGAAGCTGAGCTTCAAAAAGGTAACTCAATTTCTACTTGGAATGAATTTATTGAAGAACTCAGAAAGCAAGTCTATCCTTTAGGCTATATGCAACAAGCCATGATGGATTGGCAAAGTTTCAGATAAGGAAAAGGCCAAAGTGTTCAAGATTATACACAAAAATCTAGGAAAAAAGCTTTAATTTTGAATGTTCATCTATACACACAAGAAACATTGCTAAAATATATAGGTGGGTTTCATAGTTACTTAAGACATATGATTCTTATGTTTAATCCCACTAATTTAGATGCAATATGTGTTTAAGCCACTCATTTAGAGGCTAGAGGAAAAAAATCAAAAGAATCTTTTCCTAAAGTAAAAAGTAAGCAATCTAATGTTAAGCAATCTAAAGGGGAAAGTTCATCAAGAAAGGGTAAACAAAAATCCACTTATACTATTAAAAAAGAAGGAAAACCATTTTGTAATCATTGCAAGAAAAATCATGATGAGTCTAAGTGTTGGAAACTACATCCTGAGTTAAGGCCTAAGAGGTATCGAAAGAAAGAAAGAAAGGCTAATGTTATGGTTCAGGACTTAGGTTTAGATTTAGGTGATGAAACTAAGATCACAACTATGAGATTACATAATGATTTTTCTCTTTCAGTTTCTAGCACTAATTTTACATGTTCTTCTAAACAAAATTTTGTGTATGTTGATAAGAAAAGAAATGAATTGTTCCACATTAGATTTGTTTTGAAACATACTAAGATTAACACTCTTTTTGATAGTGGTTCACAAGAAAAATTAATTTTTGAAGAGGTTGTTAAGAAGCTAGGCTTACAAACCAATCCCCATTTGAAGCCTTATCCACTAGGTTGGGTGTGTGACAATGCAAAGCTATAAGTCTCACAAACTTATAGGCTAAGTTTTGCCATCACATCCAAGTTTGTAAATGAGGTTGAGTTGGATGTTGTTCCATTGGACATATGTGGGATTGTTTTGGGAAGTCCATATCTTTATGATAGAAAAGCAATCTTCTATAGAGAGGAGAATAAGTACTTGCTTATAAAGGATGGCATTGAATATATAGTTAGAGCACATCACATTAGAACAAGTCTTTTCTTGGTTACAATAGGGCAAATGAAAAGACTTGTTAATTCAAGTAAGACTTTTTGTCTCATGTTGATTAAGTCTAGGGAAAAAGAATATTCTCAAGCTTTGGAAAAGTGTGATCCTAGACAGAAGAATGAATTGGTTGAAATCATTTCTACTTACGATGATGTATTTTAGGATCCTAAGCACTTACCCCCTAAAAGGGGAGTTCAACATGAAATTTAGCTTTTGCAAGATTCTCCTCTCCCTAACATTGGCATGTACAGGTTATCAGTGGTGGAAAATGAGGAAATCAAAAAATAGGTAATGGATCTATTGGATAGAGGTGTTATTCATCCAAGTTCATCTCCTGCTGGTTCACCAATTATTTTGGTGCCAAAGAAATATGGCACTTGGTGAATGTGTGTTGATTTTCATGCTTTAAACAAAATTACTATTAAGAATCATTACCCTCTTCCTCGTATAGATGATTTGTTGGATCAATTAAAACATGTTATTTATTTCACTAAGCTGGATTTGAGAATTGGATATCATCAAGAAAGAATAAATGAAAATGATGTGTGGAAAATTGAATTCAAAATAAAATAGGGATTGTTTGAATGGATTTTTATGCCTTTCAGGTTGTGTAATGCCCTGGCTACATTCATGAGATTGATGAATGATGTTTTAAGACAATTCCTTGATGATTTTGTTATAGTTTACATATTGATTTTCAGCAAGTCATGGGAAGAGCATGTGATCCACATTAAGAAAGTCATGGATGCATTACGAAGGGAAGAACTTTATCAAAAAATGTCAAAATGTGAATTTGGCAAGACCTCTTTTATATACTTGGGTTACATTGTAGGACATGGTGAATTGAAAATTGATCCTGCAAAAGTGGTAGTCATTGTTAATTAGCCTACACCCACTAACACAACTAAGGTTAGAAGTTTTCTTGGTGTAGTACAATTTTGGAAAAAATTTAGTGCTCAATTTTCATAAATCACATCACCTTTGCATTCTTTGACAATTGTGAAACAGGTCTTTCAGTGGGGAGGCAAACATCAAAAAGCCTTCGACACTTTGAAAGAAAAGATAATTACTGCTCCGGTCTTGGCACTTCCTGATATACAACAACCATTTGAGATCGAGATAGATGCAAATGAGTATGCTATGGGAGCTATTTTAATTTAAGGTAAGAAACTAGTTTATTATCATTCTGAAACCTTTACAAGTTTAGTAAGAAAATATCCAACTTATGATAAGGAATTGTATGCATTGGTTCAAAGTGTTAAAAAATGGAAACATTACTTAATGGGCAAAGAAACTATAATACATACAAATCATCAACCCTTACAGTATCTCCAATCACAAACTAAGATACAACAGTCTAGACATTTTCATTGGATGGGTTTCTTACAACAATTTCATCTTGTGATCAAGTATAAAAAAGGAATTGAGAATAAGGTTACACATATGCTATCTAGGCCTCCTATGGTTGTTGCATCTATTATTTTACAACATGGTTCTATGTCTCATGAAAGTTATAAAGAACAATATGTGAATGATCTTGATTTTTAAGATGTTTATAAAGACTTAATGAGTAGTAGACAAGTAGAAGAATTGGACTATCATGTACACAATGATCTTTTGCATCATTTGGGTAAACTATGTATTCCTCAAAATGAGAGGGTGCACATGATGAGAGAAGCACATACTTCTCTTATTTTTGGTCATTTTGGAGTTGATAAAATGGTTACACATTTTAAGATGCATTGTTATTGGCCTCGTATGTAGGAAAATGTTGCTAAATATATAAAGGGATGTACTCTTTGTGCCACAAGTAAACCTAGTAACAGGAAATTGGGACTTTACACTCCTCTACCTATTCCTACTCACCCTTAGGAAAGTATCTCCATGGATTTTGTGGGGGGGTTGCCTATGACACAAACAAAACATGACTATTTATATGTGGTTGTGGATAGATTTAGCAAAATGTGTGTTTTGATTCCTTGCACTAAGCAAATTACTAGCGAAGGCACTACACATTTTTTCTTTAAACATGTATGGGTTCATTTTGGTTTGCCTACTTCAATTATTTCTAATCAGGATTCTCAATTTATTGGGGAGTTTTGGTCAACTTTGTGGGGACTAATGGACACTAAATTAAAAAAGAGCACTGCATTTTATCTACAAACCGACAGACAAACAGAGATTGTAAACCACACTATGGTACATTTGCTTAGGGGTTATAGCAATAAAAATCCAAAGTTATGGGATGAACAATTGTGTTACATACAACATGCATATAACTGGGCACTTAATTCTTCTACTATAAAATCTCCATTTGAAGTTTGTTATGGATACTTGCCTAAATCTCCTCTAGATGTTTGTTATGGATATGATATAGTTGTTGGTGAACCAAAAGAAGCCATTCAAGCCAAGAAGTTCATTGAACAAATACAACTCATTCATCAGACTATTCATACTCAATTGGAGAAAAGTCAAGCCAAGTACAAAGCCAAGCATGACAAACATCGTATTGATCACCATTTTGTTGTAGGTGATATGGTATGGCTTCACATTAGTAAGGAAAGACTGACAAGTGAAGTTAAAAAGTGGAAACCAATCTGGTATGATCCTTTTTAGATAATGGAAAAAATTGGCACAAATGCTTTTTGATTAGATTTACCATCTTACATGTAGATTTATTCAGTTGTAAATGTGGAAAATCTGAAATTGTATAAGCCTCCAATGATAATTGATCATGATGAAAGTGTATCCATTCTTTCTGTTGATGACTTTTCTCCTAAATATCTAATAGAATTGTAGGAAGATACTATACTTGATAGGAATATGTGGACTTCATGAAGAGGTAATGTTGAATATCTTCATGTTGGTCTCAAAGGGATACACCCAAGCAAGGCCAGATGGATGGAAGTCAGAAAGGTGAGGGAAAAATACCCTCACCTCATTACCAATTAATTTCAACTTTTAGAGGTCCAAAAGTTCCCAATGGGGAGGAATGATCCAAGTGGATCCATTTACCATTCCATTTTTCAAAGTTTTCAAATTTTATTCAAATCATTTTCACATCATAGTATTCATCGAGAGCTTTCTAGCACTTTTCACAGTTTGAAAAATAGAGTTTGAATGCTCAAGATATGGATAGTTGAAGAAATCTTGTGATAGGGGGTGTCAAAAGTGATGTGGCACTGTTAAAAACATGCCAAGTGGACCAATATCCATTTGACACATGGAAAAATAATTAGGTGCAAAAAAAATTTGGTTTGGTGTTTTTTATTCACATGTTATTTGAAATGTTCAAACGTTAAACAAGGCGCCAAAGGCCAAAGGGAACAAATTACCATGCCACCTGCCATGTCACTCCCCAACCATGCATTGACCAAGTCAAAGCATAGCCTAAGTTGGGGCCTAAGCCTTAGGCATTTGAAAAGGAACAAACCTATCTATTTTAAGTATTAAAAAAAAAATCCAACAAATGTGGGACAAAAACCAAGTCAAAGTGCGCCAAAAGGAGGAAGGCCAACCTTTTCTTCATGTTAAAGTGCTTAGAAAGGTGGGAGGTAGTTTTGAACCTTTGACCTCCTACCTAAAAGGTTAATGCCTTGACCACTTGAGCCACAGAGGTTGAAGTGTTATAAAAGGGACTAATTTCTACTTGAATAGACACAAAAAGCTGACTATGTAAGGAGAATTAAGAAGGTTAGAGCCTTGTTATTGCTTTGTATGGCCTTGGACATTATTTTCAAGTCTAAGAGATAAAAATATAGGAAAGAAGAGATTATATAAGGTGAATTGAAGACTTTTATTGATTTTGGAAGCCATTTATTGCACAAAATTAATGAGAACGGTCCTCACTTCGAACGGACCTAGAGATGTAGGCTATTGAAGCCAAACTCTGTTATCAATTTGCTGGTGATATATTATGATTTTCTCTTATTATTATTATATTCTGATCTTCATTTTAATTCTAGTTTTAATTTCTTTATACAAAATTTAAAGAAAAAGTCAGAAAATAGAAAAATCTTTTAAATGCAAAAGTGAGTTATTGAAATTTGCCACACTTGCATTTTCAGTTTACAGATCAATTAGTTATGGTCTCATAGGTGACCTATTTATTCTAAACCATCTACATATTCCTAACAAAGATGAAGTATAGAGACCAAATTTTTTTTCTTTCACAAACTCATTTCCATGTGTCATAACATAATTGGTTCATTGGCAAGCTAGGATTATACCACATCACCTTGTGTCACATTTTGCTCTATTGTTCTAGAAACTTCAATGCATGATATCTTGTGCATATGAGCTTGAAATTAACCCATTCAAATTGTGCCAAAAATCTCTTGATGAGCTCTATGTTGTACCAACAATCAATTTACAATTTGACTTATATCTTAGAGTATATGTGGATCCTCTTGGATCATTTATGTTAATGATGGATTAGTTGAAAGTTCTTATATTTACTTTGCTTTCTTTGCTTTTCTTGAATCTGGGCTAATGTTATTTTCTTGTAGGGGTAAAATTCTTAAAGTAAATCTTGTTCTTATTGCATCTTTTCATACTTCCCTTAGATGATTGATTAACGTGTGGTAGGATTTCATATTGTGATACTTCATATTGCACATTGGTTAAATACATATCTAGATGAAATCTAAACTTTGTCATAATTCTTAGATTTAAGATCAGAAACATGTTATTTCTTCCCTACCCTTCCTTTTGCTCCTTTTTGACCATATCACTTTAGTTTAACTTGTCATTGTAAATATCCATGTTAGCTTAGGGTTTATACTTTAGGTTTTGGACATCATTCATTAGACTTAATTCATATCAATTTCATCTTCATAAAGGTTTAGGACCATGGTTTCTCCCAAAAACCATTTATATTTTAATTTTGTGAAACAATATTTTAGCTTGGATACTACTCCACCATAAATCTTAAGAAGATCACAACTAATTTCTCATGGAATGGATTATTTGAATTCAAAAATGAAAAGTGTTTCTTAAACACTATATGTTGTCCTAGTGGTACACATTCAGTCATAAACATTACCTTTTTAGATATGAGAACTTGCATCAGTATTTATTTTTCACATGGTAGACTACAAGTTCTAAATCTACATAAATCAATAATTGTTTGGTGTTAATTTTAGAGAAAAATTTAGTCCCAATATTAGTGCCTCATATTCCACTATGTTATTAGTTAAAGGTAATTGTAGTTTATAAGTTGTTAGGTATTTATTGCCTTTTGGGTCCACTAATTCAATGCCAATGCCTGATCCTTACTTAGATCTTTGCATCAACAAAGTGGAGGGTCCATAATTGGGAAGGTAAAGAGACTTATGGTTTTTGTACTTCATGCTTTGTAATAAAGGTATACATACCAAGGTTAAGATATTTATAAATTAATTATTCACTCTTTGTATTGTATTTTTTAATTAGGTTCTTCATTCTTGGCTCTCGATCAATTCAAATCTAGTTTGGAATTCCTCTCTATGGTAACCAAATGTGAGAAAAGTCTATTATTACATACCCATTTAATGTTTTGGATGAATCTCTACTAAGGAGGAGTTTATATCCTTCTATAATATCTACTACTAGTATGTTGATCATAATTCTCACTCATGGTTCAAATGTTACATAGATCCACACATCATTCAACTCTCCTATTACAAGGACCATGGTCTTATCCAATTATGAAACCATCCTCTTTGATGGATTTGGGGTTAAATAAAGCTTCTGTAAAATTGAAGTAGGCATCATGGCTAAAGTTACAAAATTGACTAATTAATTGTGGATGTTATTTCCAAAGACTCAGATAGTCAATAATAAAGGTGTTACTTTAGGTTTACTTTTGTATATGGCATTGGTGTGAGCAACCTTTATCTTTTTGATAGTTGTTTTTCTTGTGATATACTTTTAGAGGAGCTTTTTAAATTTTATAATCTGGGATAATTCATGAAGATTAATATTGGCTTTCAACTTCTTCATGACCTAAAAAATATTGTTCCCCCTCTTTGCCTTGCTCTTCTTTATTCTAGAGTTGTTCATTCCCTTTAGGGGGAGGTGGATTGTTGTCAAATCTTAGATTTAGTAGACTAGTAATGTTGTTTAGAGGAATAGACATTATGAAGGGATGCTTATTCCTTAGGTTATAATTTCCCTTTTAGTATTGATGGAAATCCTACACTTCATCATATTTGTCTTCTCATTCATTATCATCTTCTTTTGGGTAGAAAAACTCATGCATTTAAAATACCATTATTGTGTTTGAAGATCTAGCTTCCAGATGGATCTCTAGTGGATTATTCATCAAGTCTTACCTTACCATCTCTCTCTAGAAGATCTCAAATTCTTCACAAAAATCCACACATTCAAGTTCACCATGTTGTGATGTATTATGGACTCTACACCAATTGGGCATAGCTATTTTTACTATATTTATTTTTAGGAACTTGTTGGGGTGTTTCTATACATTATTATTAGGCCTATTAAAGGTCCTACTATATATTTGAAACCCAGGATTCTAGTTATTATTCTAGATAGTGGTGTTTCCCATATTTCTCTACATATTTAGGAAGTCACTGCTTAGATTCTAGACCAGTATTTGGATGGAATCCAATTCTACTTTGGTATAATTAGTTCCTTGTACAACCACAACATTAGAAAGCATTGAATGTTAACTTTTTTTATGTCTATTCATTTTCACTTGGTTATTCATATAACCATAGTTTTGATTGTGCACTTGTTACATTAGAAGAGGTAGTGCATATACTTGATTATAATTAAAATTAGGGACATTTTGATGGATGTGAGTGATTGGATTTAGAGATGGAAAACTAGTATTGATATTCAAAGTATTAAGTATTTGAGGGTTCAAATGGCTATAAATTTTGATAGCCTCTTCGTATGCTAAATAGAGAGTGTTGGAAATAATATCTCTTCATAGGAACACCATAGTGATTGGGTCTAAAGAATATATATACATCTCCAACCCCAATGGTTCATCTGGCATATATTCTAGGTTAAGCCAAGTGTACATCTAGAATTTAGCATTGAAATCTTGAATTAGCTCATTAGGCTCTCTTTTCATGCTAGTAAAATGTTGATATACCAATCTAGGGCTGGTAACATGTCCAAATTGGGCAAGAAATGTGATTTGAAATGCATTATAGGAAGTGATTGATTTATTTTGAAGGTATAGATACTAATCATAGGCAATGTCCTACAAGGTAAACATGAAAATTTTGCATGCAACATATTCATTAGTAACATTCATTAATATTAATACAACCTTAAAAGACCTACTATGTTCCTCTACAGTTCTTCATCCAAAGGGAGAGAAAGAAGGTAGACATTTCTCTAGTTTTTTAGGAAAATTTTGCACATCTGCTAGGATGGTAATGGCAGATCTAACTAACTAAGGGTATTGTTGGGCCATGGGATGATTAATGGTATGGATATTCCTAACTAGATATAATGTTCTATACTTTTATATATTGGGAACAACCAGTGTAGATTTAGGCCTTTGATGTATTAATAAAGGTGAAACTAATAGATTTATTTTGACCTTAGACCTTATAACTCTCTTGGGTGTCTCCAACACAATTTAACATATGAGGTAACCTCTCACTAGGGGAGACACATAAGAG
Organism: Torreya grandis; assembly: GCA_037957365.1. Taxonomy (NCBI): domain Eukaryota; kingdom Viridiplantae; phylum Streptophyta; class Pinopsida; order Cupressales; family Taxaceae; genus Torreya; species Torreya grandis. Next base: position 731,304 of record JARHVA010006771.1, read on the forward strand.
GCCATCCTAGTGTCATATTTTTTTCTTTCTATTAATATCAATCTTGTGCACTAACCAAATTTTAGATGAGGTATCCTCTAATGTTTTAGGATCTCAATGGAGGTAAACTCCACTCTAGGGCATGAGTTGTAGGTATGGGTTAAATAACCATGTGGTAGAATATCAAGAATATTATGAAAGTTGTTAATTGGTTTTGATTATAGTGAAATGAATCCTAGTAGATAAACCTAAGTGGGTGAGATGTGTGGGTGATATCTAATATAAAATGGGTATGTCTCAATTAAATAAAGTTCTAAAAAAGGGAATGGTAGAGTATAAAATAAGGTTGTATGATCTCAAAATGTCACTTCTTAGGCTAGTTTGTTGGTGGAAAATGCTCTAAAAATTAATGCTCATTACTTAAAGTTGCATGGCACTTAAAATTAAACATAATTATGAAGTATAGGGAGGAGAGATATAGGAAACGTGATTATCTCAATTGAAGGTTTCTTTTTTTATATTTACTCTTACACACCCTTAATTATAAGGTTACAACTTGGACCAAGAAGGTGTCTAAGGTAGCTATGGCACACACCTATAAAATTATAAAAAAAGAAAGAATTCATACACATTAATAATAATTACATAGTTTAAATAAATTGCTTAACAAATTTTATTAACTTTTAATGGCATTTGCATATCTACAACTAACATATTCTAATAAAATAATCAAAATCTATCCATAATTTTTACACACTTAAAACTACTATATTATAATAACTAGAAAGGAAAAACCTTAATATCACATGATTGAAATGAGAAAACACCAAAACAATTGAATGATAGTCAAAATTGACTTCTTATTGTATTGATAAAATCCTCCAATACTTTGGAATGTGAAATTACATTGATATATAGACTTGAGGAGGGGATGCCTCATTCTCCAAGTGTATGGAAACTCATAGTTACATATCATAGTTAGAACCTCAGTTCTAAATTTAGTCTCAAAATTGCATGTTTTACATCTTTGTATCTAGTTACATTTATTTCAAAATTAGTTGGCTTGTGTAATGCAACAAATTCATGTTTACAATAGTTCAAACAAATTTACATGTATGTTCTAACTGTAAGTAAACTATGAGTAAACTTTGCACGTATACATAAAAAATTGGACTTCAACTCAAGGTTGACTAGGTGTTTGCCTATTTGATGAAGTTGTTAGAAGCACTAAAGGGGATGTTTGCATTGAACTAGGAGTTGATGTGCTATCATTCTTATTTTATTATAAATCCTAATAGTGCTTGTGCCCAGTTGCATAATGATGTCTGATTATATCCATGTTAAGGAGTAGAGGCCTATGTACCCTATTTATTTTCTCCAAGATCATTGCATGTTCATTTTTGGTAGTCTTGAAGTTAGATATAAATATCTCAACTTTAGTGACCTTCTTTATAAAAAAATTGAGCTATACGTATATGCCTTCTATGGTCTTCCACTGTATATCTTATTTAAAATTATCTGAAGCTTCCTATAAGAGATGATTAAAATTGGCATTTTTGATGAGTCTTCTTGTGGGATCCTTGGAATGGCAAAGCTTTAGTTCATATAAATTTTTATAGGAGTGAGTCTTATGTTTTGAATATTTAGGCATAATTTCCTTAGCTTTAACAACACATTCCCTAGCCTCTTGTATTTTTATGGACACCAAGTTAAGGGCATTGGTAGCCTATAAAGGTGCCATCAAGTTTAAATGTGAATATGACTTTCTAGTTATACCAAAAATAAGGAATTTGAGTTTATTATAATCTATCTTAGAATAATTTAATATTCAATGGTCCCTACTATTTTGGGTGCCAATTTTACCCTCATTGTACTAATGGCCTCAATGGAATTGTATAATATGGATGCTATACTTTGGATGCCCATTTTAATTTGGGCTAGAATATGAATAATTTTCTGTTATTCTCTCAGTTGCTCTAGTTATTAGTATATCTCTTTTTGTGTCATTTATATCCCTTCATGTAATTCTAATATAAAAATTTTACATGTTTCTTGATAGGATTTAAAATACTCTATATATGGGGATTGCCCTAGTTTTCTATTCTTTTACTTGGTCAAAGTGAACATTTCTTCTCTTTCTTCCACAATAATTTCTCTACCAATGCCATCTTATATCTTCCTCTTTCGCATCTTTTGTACACTCCCTTTATATTTCTCAAAAAAATTACTCATCGTGGGAGATTCAATAATCAAAAGAGTAGGCCTTTTATAGGTTTCTAATTAAATGTATGTTACCCATTATGGGAGGACTAGTTAGTTTAGGTCCATGAGTTGATTTTTTAGGGCTATAATCTCACCCATTATATCTTTTTAAGTTTGCTTTAGAGTTTCCTCTAGGAGGGGATCAAGAAGTGAAGGACATATGATTTTAGACTAGTCCACTTCATCGTATTGTGGTAGTGGATGGTCTGTGTATACTGGCCTTCTCTTCTTCTCAACCTTCCTAGTGGTTATTATAGTGGTCTCTTGAGAAGGATTGGAAGGGTAAACTGGTAAACTTAACTATGTAGATGCAACATGTAATTGGGGAGTGGCTACTACTCCTCTTGTTTTCTTCATGGCTTTCTTATTGGTTTTTGTGAGGGTGGGGTGGAGTAGTAGTGGAATGGATAGCAATAAGAATAGAAAGAGTAGATTTGGGAGGAGTAATTATTGGAATCCAAACTAAGAAAATAAGAAATTTAAGGGTAGAGGAGGGATACTATACCTTTAGTACTAACAAGGTTGGCTAAATAATAGGTTGAATAGGATCAACCTCCACCTTGGGGACCAATAGAGGAGGGGCCTAAGAGGGGTGAATGAATAAGAAATAAATGAATTATTTACAAGAAGAGGAACCTCAGAAATAATAGGAGTAATGGAAATTTGAGAGTGTGTGCACTCACCTAATGTTTATTTATGAAATGGTGCCTTGACCTTTGAGTATTATAGGCTTAAGAATTTTAATCTTTGTAATTATGCATCCTAATCAATAATATCCTCTTTAGATACCTCTTCTATGTATTTTTCCACTAATGGTCCTTCCATGACTAAGATCTATGGAAGGGATTGAGGCTTGGGCTTCCTTGTATAAAATATGGTTATCTTGGGAGCTATGAAAGGATCTCATTATGTGGTTGAGGTAACCACAACAAGAACTCTATAAATGTTGAAACATTACCTTGGGAAGGGCCCTTTGAATCTAAGGAATCAAAGAAAATGGGCCCATCTTGCTTTCCTCCAAGTGATGTGTCTAGTACCATCAGTTCTTTCTTCACTAACTTAAGTTCCATAGGATGTGCTTAGGAGGACTTCCCTTATTCTCTTATTTGTTGATTAGGTATGCTAGTCTATAAGTTAGAAGTATCCCATCCTTCATATGATGGGAGTTTAGTTCATGACTCCTTTATAGAAAGGGAAGGATCTCCTTAAATAATCTTTAGAAGGTCTTCCCTCATATAAATTGATTATGCCCTCTCCAAGACTTGATATTCATTTTGAGCATTGACTAACAAGAAGTCTTGATCATAGGGCTCATGTTGATACTTGATTCCCAATCCCTTAATGTGATTTTGAACCTATCCATGGGGATCTCAGTCCCTATTTGGCAATGAGTCCAAAGAATAATATTCTTTGTATTTCCTTACCTCATATAAGTGCTTCTTATTTTTTTAGCACATTATTCTGATCATTTAGTGAGATCCATGAAGATAGGCTTTCTTCTTCTTGTACATATCCTCAATAATGCCCCATAATAGATTTAAGGATATTTCCTACTTTGTCAACTTGTTTAGGAAATACTTGGGGATCTGTAAAGGTGTAACATTATGGCCAATTAACATGATGACTATGTAGTTATGGGATAGCCAATAGTATCCCCTAATCAATAGTGTGTCCATGATAGTCTTTGATATCTTAGGTAAGGGGGATTCATAGATGGTCCTCCATACTTATGGGTAAACATATTTTACAATGTGCACCATATTTTAAGTGTACACATATATGTGAATGAAGGAGTAAGAGTCACAAATCTTGTTCTTTATACAATTAGGAGGGGGTATCTAGAGTGATCCATTATGAATGTAGATCATCCCTAAGAATACATCAAGTAAGTAAGACTTCATGTAAAAGTGACCTCCTAGAGGCCTCTTTTCCTTATGGAAATTTTTCTCTCATAACCTTACTCCAATCACTTATCCTAATGCAAAGGTTAATTTTGTTGTCCTTAAGAAATATAATAGAAAAACCCATTTTAGTTGGAGGAATTCAATGGCTGAGTATCCAAATAACCTTTTCAATAGGTCCATCACAATCTTAAGTACAATTTTAAATTTCATTATTGGTGTGGGATACTTCTCTTTCAAGTTTATCATCTCTCTGGGGAGTATCCAACTACTAAGTGCTTTCTCAATAAACTTCTCTTTCTTCCATGCCACTACTTTATTTAAATCATAGGTGGTGTTTAGCATAGGAAGGGGGAGGTACATTTGAAAAACATAAGTAGAGATGCATGTTATGAACATGTTATGCTTGAGGTGATGTAAGTATTCTACTCTAGATATCTTCCTTACAAAGAATAAATATTATAGAAGGTCGATATAGGGCATAATTTCTAACTTTGCATTTGTGAAGTGCACCCTTGTCTCTTGAGTGGGAGGTGTCTATGGCTAACCAGTGATAGACTAGAGTTAGGTTATCTTCATGTGTGTGCATGTTATCCTAGTGTATAATGTCCCATAGTGATAAGTAGCTATAATTTTTATTGAATATATTAGGTTCAGACATTGTATCCATGTAATCAATAAAATATTTGATGGAGAACCTTGAAGGAGGGAGAGTTACCCATAATGCCCTAAATGAGGATGCTCTTTTTTGTAGTTAATACAATATTGGCCCAGTTTATAATTTAATTACTCAGGTCTATTGAGTATTATGTTAAGTTGAAGACATTGGTAGCTAAGGCTCAATTGCAAGAGAGTGAGTTCAAAAGTTAGCTTGAGATCAAATGGGAACATCATTGTTTGAACTACTTTGATATAGCTTTGGCATTAATTTCTAGTTCATGCACCATTAATGTTTAATGTATATAACTTTTATTTGTTTTTTAAATTCAAAATTTTCCACCTCATTTTGTGGGTATGCTATATAGGAACTATTGACATTTAGTAGGAATGCCACATCATTTCCCTTTACCAAGTGTCATATCATCACTTCTTGGGATTTATTTTACTGAGTAACCAATATTTTAATAGTCATAAGTTAAGATTTTGGGTTTAACACTATTTTTTAGGTAGGTGGGTATCTCGAGTAAAAGTTTTAAATAATTTTGTTGAATACCTAATTGAGTCAGAGGAAAACCTAGACTAGTTTTGCTAAAAACCTAAATGTGATGAATTCTTCCACTGAATAAAACTACCAAGAACCTAACTATTAGATTTATTTACAAAGTAAAATTTCCAAATTTTTTTTTTGAATAAAAATATGTGTTAGGTAACTTTGCCAAAGGGTTTGTGCCAAATATATTCCCCAAATACTTTATAAACTGAAGTGTGAAAGTTTTGGAACAGGGTTCCTAAAGAATAATGGCTATAGAGTAAATGGAAAAGTGTCATAATTCCAAATGTATGTATCTTTGGGTCCTATACCTTAAAATAATAAATACTTATTTTGGACAAATTTTATGATGTAAAACATTGAAGAAAAAATTCCTTTGGGTTATCTAGGGTGAGTGTTGAAGACCCAAAATGTTTCATAGGGGTTTGTCGAGTGAAATCACCTAATAAAATCACTAAACAAAACTTGTGAATACCAAAACATGTCAAAGGAGTTCAATGAATGAAAATTTTAAACAAAATCACTGAAGAGTAAGTTCCAAACAAAATCACCTAAGAGTAAGCTTAAAAAAAAAAAATTCGAAGACCCTTTTATGCTAAGTAGTTCAACCAAATAATTTTGGCTAATAAGATGAGTCAAAACCTACATATACATAACTTTTAAAAATAATTATTAGGTTAGTCCTAAAATATAAAAAGGTACATTCATATATTTGTTGAGTAACATAGTTAACACAATATGCAAGGCCTTTCCTTTTAAAGGACTTACTAAATAGGGATAGAGGTTAATTACAAAAGATAGTGGGTCCCTATTCTAAAAATGAAAAATGGGGTTATGTTGAGTATAACATGATTGAATTGGAATTACCTTACAATTTACTCCTTGGACATCCATGGATCCACTCTATGAATACTATACCATCCACTTTACACCAATTTTTGAAGTTTTATCATAATGTAATGGAAGTAACCATACCCTATGATCCTAAAATCTTACTATATTATAAATTATTGGAAGGATGTTATCAAAAATTGAATTATCTCCATTTTACCAAAGACACATATATTCCCATTGAGGAATCACCAAATATAAGAAGTTATATTCATCATAAAAAATTGATTAAAACACCCTCACTTGGTGGTTGGTTAAATATGCCATCCACATCCACTTCCATAGACACTCCATCTATAAATCAAGCCTACAATCATCATTACACTTCAAAAACCATGTCATCTTCTCCATCCCAATTCAAAAAAGTTAACAAAGGCATGGGTGAATATGAAATCCAAGATGCACATTACTTTAAAAAATCCATATATATATATATATATATATATATATATATATATATATATATATATATATATATATCTAAAAAATCATGATAGGCCCCATTATCAAAAGGATACTCAAATGGTTAGTAACTTCATCAAAATATCATTTGTAGAAGGTGGTCTTTTTTCTGATGAACAAATTGAAGATTTGAATTCCTCTTGGATTTATTTTGATGAACAAGCTACCTTTTTCCTTAACAACCAATATCCCATAGCCAAATTCATCATGTGTAATATAATTAATTTTAAAATCAAGGGAATTGGACTCTATGAACAAAGACTAATATAATCAAACATAATTAAATCCAATAAAGCTTTCCATGATATAAGTTTAACCCACATAATATGAGCACAAAATTTTCCAAAGTGACTCTTCTAGTGAGTCTTAGGAAAGCTCCTCAGACACTAAAATGGGTTTTATCTATTGCTAATTTTAAAAACTAGCCATGAAAAATTTATTTAATGAAACTATTGTCTTAACACTTGACCTGACATATCTGAACCTAATTCAATAAGACCAAAAATCAACACCTATGCTTTATCACTTTCAAAATGATGAATTAATATCTAAATTATTATACAAAAGAGACCATATTGTGGCAAGAGATAACAAAAAGGGTTTTCCATCCAATTAGATAATTCTACATATTTTAAGGAATTATTATCACATCATTAAATTAGTAAATTAAAAATATCACAAGAAGACCTTGAGGAGGAAATTAACCTTCCTCCACCACCCAAAAAACATCAATAAGAATCAACTCTCCTAGTTAAATACACTATCATATTTAACAATGGGATAGAGGAAAATCCAAATATAGTCAAGATTATTGCATTATTAACTCAATAAGAAAAGGAAATCTTCACCCTTTTATGTAAAGAATTATCTGATGTGTTCTCATGGTATTATGTAAACATGTTAGGCATTGATCCTTCACTTGTTGTGTATCATCTGGATGCTAAACCCATAAATTATAAACTCAAAAAAATGCATCCCAAAGTAACACTCCTTGTGAAGTAAAGACTAAAAAATCAATTATAGTTTGGATTCATATGTCCCATATATTACTTATATTGGATATCTATTTTTGTTCTAGTATCAAAGAAACCAACCAAAACAATTTATGTATAGACTTTAAGGATATACACAATGCATATCCCAAATATTAATTTCTATTTTTGAACATAGAAATAATTTTAGACTCCACCATTGGTCGTGATATGTTAGCTTTAGTGGATGGTTTCTTGAGTTATAACCAAATTAAAATAGTTCCCAAATTCTAATACAATATAACATTTACAACACCTTGGGGAATGCTTTCTATCAATTAATTCCCTTTGGCCTCAATAAAGTTAGATCCACATACCATAAGATTAATTATAGTTATCTTACATTATATGCTTCATGACATCATGAAAGACAATTTTGATGACATTCTTGCTAAATCCAAATCTAGATCAAAAATCTTGAGATACTATGCAAAATTTTTGACAAGATGAGAGATTAGAATCTCTATTTGAATCCAAAGAAGTATATATTTGGAGTTACATATGGAAATTTATTTGGATACATAATTTCACATTATGACATGGAGGTTGATCCTTCCAAAAGTTTAGCTATAATGAATATGCCTCCACCTAAAAATCTCAAACAACTCCATAGATTGTAAGGTAATATCCAAGTAATCTAATGATACATATCACATCTTTCAAGAATTTGTCATCCATTCATATTATTTCTTATGAAAGACACTCCATTCACTTGGAATAAATACTGTAATAGGGAATTTAATAATCTTAAACAATATCTTTCCAATCCACTAGTCTTAATGCCACATACTATAGGTAAATTTTTCCTTTTATATATATCTAGTACATAATATGTATTGGGTTATTTTTTATCTCATCATGATGATAATGGATCAAAATGAACATTTTATTACATAATCAAAATTTTGGTATCATATGAGCTTAATTACTCTCCTATTTGAAATCCATGTCTCACCATTTTTTTGATTCATAAAAACTTTGCCACTACATGTTCAATAAAAAAAATCATTACCAAAATAGACCCTCTTAAATATCTCTTATCTAAAATAAATTTGATAGGCATAATGGATAATGGGGTCATGATTCTTAGTGAGTTTTATATTTAGTATGTAAATAAAAAATCAATAAATGGATAGGTACTAAAATATGCATCATCAAAGGCTCCTTTAGAATATCACACACTACTCATCATAGATTTCCTAGATGAGGTAATTATGTAATTGATGAATCCCTAGTCTGATAGTTATATTTTTATGGTTCTTTTTATAATCATGGTTTGGGGGCAAGTATCTTACTGGTCACTCTTGATGGGGACTCAATTCCAAAAGCATTCTAGATTGAATTTCCTTATAAAAACAACATATCAGAATATGAAACCCTTATAACTAGTCTTAAACTTGTAATACAATAGGTTATCCAAAATATTTTTGCCTTTTATGATTGAAAACACATTATAAATCAAGTCACCAATGAATTTAAACATTGTGATGACAAAGTAATCCCATACAAGAGGATGTTGGATAGCCTCAAGTTGTGATTTACATCTATATAGTTTGAATATGTGTCAAGGGATAACAACAAAGAAACTAATGTCATGGCAACAATTGATTCATTAATTGATCTCCAAACTAAGGACAATCAATTTATTATATAATATTTAATGATATAAAGTTATGGTACTTCATATTTTTATATGGTTTGTGATGTTATTGGTCCCACTTCTCCTTGGTACAATTACTTCTATGAATACTTGAATAACAATTCCATTCCATCTAACATAACTCATACCAAAAAAAATCCTTTAGCCAACAAACATAATGCTAGACTATCCTTGGTCAAATCCTATATCTAAGAAGTTATCATTGAACCTTGTTACTATGTTTAAATTATGAAGGGTCCACCTTAGCCATTAGAGAAGTTCGTGAGGGAATTTATGGTGATCATTCTAGTGGCATAGTCCTTGATAAGAAAATTTTACATGTGGGTTACTATTGGCCTATAGTAGAATTTGATTATTTTTCTTATGTTATGAAGTGTATACCTTGCCAAAAGGATGGTGATCTTATACATATTCATTTTCAAGCTTTATAACCCATCATTACACCTTGGCCATTTTCCACATGGGAGTTAGATGTCATTGGTAAAATCAATCCTTCTTCTTTAAATGGCTACAAACAAATAATGATATCTACCAGATATGTTACCAAAAGGATTTAAGCCATTCCCATAATGTAGGTTACCATCAAATAGATTTATAAGTTTATCTTAAACAATATTATTTTCCATTTAGAAATCCCATCCACTATCATCTCTAGTAATGGAAAATCATTCAAAAATAAGGATGTCAGGGCCCTTTGTAATACTTACCATAGTAAACAAAAGTGGTCCACTCCTTACTACCCACAAAGTAATATAAAAAATAAGGAAAATAAATAAAAAACATCTTCAAAATTATTAAATAAGTTGGCAATGATTTTGTTCATGACTAGCATACTTAGGTTTATCCCACCTTATGGGCACACTACATAGGGATATGCACATCCATTGTGGCAATCCCATACTCCCTTGTTTATGGTACCAATTCAACCTTACCCATTGAAGCTGAAATCCCATCCTTACACATATCCTTATAAAATCTCATTGATGATGAATCCTAACACATTTCTTGCCTAATCAAGTTTGACCTCCTTGATGAGAAATGCCTCAATGCCCTAGACCACTTATAAGACTACCAAAATTACCATCATTGTGGATATAACAATAGGATTAAAGGAAGGTAATTTTAAATCAAAATTTTTGTTCTGAAATAAAATCAATGGAATACCAATGTAAAATGGGAGAAGAAAGGAAAATTTGAACTAAATTAGTTGGATCCATACATAATCATTGCCAAATATGGATATGGAGATTGCAATTAGACACAAAAGATATATAAGAGCTTGATGAGCCCATAAACATCATACACCTAAAATTACTTTATGTCTAAAATATTCTAAGTGTTGTTATATATATACTAAGTGTCAAAATAAAATTAAAAATTCAAAAAATAAAGAAAAAGAGAAAGGCAAATAATATTTCCAAAAGTGAAAACTAGTTTACCAACAATTTGGGAAAGAACTATGGTGAAAAATATATTTTGGCACCATTTTTAATCCATTATCTATACACACCCTAGTTACATGGGGGCATCCCATTTCATTAATCACTTGTATATTTCCATTTAGTCACTTATTACACCATCCATCTATGATATATTAACTGACAGTCTAACTCATGTACTTGTGTAAATATGTCCTAGTTCATGATTAGGGAAATATATTTTATGTGGCACTTATTATCACTTACATATACATATATAAACACACTCTTGTATATATTTCCCAACACACAACACTTCATATATCTAAATATATTGTACATATATTTTTCAACTAAACAACATCATTCATGAAATATTTCATGTATGCATATCTGTATCAATACACATGATGGGATCTAGAAGTGTAAATGAATAGGCAAAGCATATGAGACAAATTTCATAGATATTTTAAAGTTGGAAAACCTATAGGAGATAAAAAACCCATGATTGATATTCAATAATTGAGAAACAATAATAACCTCAATACAAATTCTTCTACCTTCTCACTTATTTATAGAATGGCCTTCACAAAACTCATAGTTCAATATGAAAAAATAATTTCATATTCAAATGAATTCACAATATATTTTAAACCCTATTTTATAGTGAATTTACAAGGGAGGTTACCATTTTTAAAAAAATGGTTCCATCCATCCTGATAACGTCATTTAATTAAATTTTGGTAACTCATTAAATAAATATAACTTTATTATTTATTTCATGAGGTTTCTACCTCATGTTAATAAATTATTTATTATTATTATTTAATAACTTTACCAAGCCTAAGATTCAATAATCCCACTTAGAATTAAATTCTCTAACACTTCCCCTTAATGATAAGTAGGGATAAAATCTATAGTCACCATAAAGGAAGTATACCATGTGTAAAAAATTGAATGATTTTAAAACCTTCATCATGTCAAAAGTCACCTTTTGAAAAAAAGGGAATTATATTATATAAATTACTCAAAAGTAAGTTTAGGATAGCATGATCATGAGACTACATCTCATAGTTTCTCATGAATAATCACTAAGCATATTTGGAGACTTTTATAACATAAGGACCTCCATTACAAATTATGTTTTTTCATGTATTGGGGTACAAAAGTAAAACTTCCACATAAATTTTAATTAAATCACATAAGTTACACATGAATTTTATAATGATATACAATGAGAATAAATATAGAGAAGGATAATAAACACATGGCCATTAGGAAGAGACATTTTCATGCACACTCCCCCTTAATGGTAACTATGAGAGGCCCAATATTGCACAAAATTGAAAAACCTTGGTAAAACCAAGTGGTTTTGTGAATATATCTTCCTCTTTTTCATTCATAGGATATAAATACATATTAATATCACCATTGAGTAATTTATCTTAGATGAAATACACATGAACTTCAATTTTTTTAGTTCTTTGGTACTGCACTAGATATTTTACCAGAGCTATACAATTTTGGTTATCGTAATGAAGGATGATACTCTGAGAAATATACAAATGAATATATCTCAATAGGATTCATAGCCACATGGATTCTCTAGCAACTTCCATATCACTTCTATAATTAGCTTCTATAGAAGAGAGAGAGACAATAGGTTGTTTCTTTTTTTTCCAAGTGATGTCACCCACACCAAACTTAAACACATATCCAAAAGTAGATTTTCAATCTAAAGCATAACTAATATGGTTAGCATCACAATAACCATAAAAATTAGAATTATTAATAGATAAATAAAATAAACCATAGTTTACAGTTCTTTTGATATAATGAAGAACGCATTTAGTTAATTTCTAATGATCCAAATAAGGATCCTACATAAATTTAGAAGCAACAGTAACATCATATGAAATATATAACCTAGTGATGCTTAAATAAATCAAAATTCCAATAATTTTTCTATACAAAGTAAGGTTAGATTTTTCACATGCAGGTTTAGGATCAAGTTTAATACCAACTTCAATAGGATTAGTATTAGATTTAAAATCAATCATGTTAAACATAACAAGAATATTATGTGCATACTGAGATTGTGATACAACAATTGAATTTTTATCTTGAAATACAAGCATTCTTGTAGAATGTCTAAATTAGTCATTTCAAATATTTGACTTAGTTTATCCTTATATTTATGAATTGAACTAGTTAGATTGTTAGTAATCAACAAATCATAAAAATATAATACAATCAGAATGCAATAACCATTTCCAACTTTAAAAAAAATATCATTATCTAAATAATAATTAGAAAAACCTAATTATTTTGAAAAAAAAAGTAATTTTATAATACCAAGCTCGAGGAGCTTGTTTTAAACCATACAAAGATTTTTATAACTTGTATACATAATATTCTCTATTTGGGTTAGAGAAACCTTTAACTTGATTCATGTAGATTTATTATTATAAATAAACATTTATAAATGCATTCTTGACATCCATTTCATGGATAACCCAACCATTTTGGGATACAAGAGCAATAATAAGTCTAAAAATACTACTTTTTTCTACAAGAGCAAAAGTTTCAACATAGTCAACCCTAGTTTTTTGAGTAAACCCATGAGTAACTAATCTAACTTTAAACTTGTCAATTTTATCAATTGAATTAGATTTGATCTTATAAAGACACCTAAAACTAACAATATGCCTTTTAGGTGGAAGAAGGATAAGATCCTCAGTCTATTTTTAATTACGACATTATATTAATTTTACATAACAACATTCCATTTAATATCTTGAGTTTCTTCCTCAATTATTGAGGTTCACATTCATACATAGTCATTAATGCATGATAAGAATGTTGACGTTTAGTTAATTTATTAAGGTTATCAATATTATAAGATTGGATTAGGGATTATATCCATTTAGGTATTTTAGATTGAACATGAAACTCAGGGGGTTCCTCAAATTCTAAGTTATCCAAAACTAGATAAACTTACTCAATAAAATCCATTTCATCACTAGGAGAAACATGAGAGTTTGGTTCATCAATAGAAGAATGCTGAGGAGATTCCATAGAGGGTTCATAAAAATATTTTTCAAGAACAAGAACATTATTATTCTCAATAATCTAATGTTTAAATGGATCGTACACTCTTAAATATTTTGTCTTACCTCCATATCTTAAAAAAATGCAAAAATAAGAAGTGGGTTCAAGCTTCTTCCTCTTAACTTTTGGGATAAAGATAGAAGCAAGACTCCCAAAAATCTTTAGATGAGCCACACTAGGTTTATTTTTAGTTCACATTTATAAATGAGTAGAAATATTCAAGGCTTTGGTAGGGACTTTATTAAGAATATGAACAACAATATTCATGGATTTGGCCCATAATAAATTAGGAACATTTATAAATTGCAACATTATTCTAGCCATTTCTATGTTGGTGTAGTTTTTATTTTCATCAATATCATTTTGATGAGGGAAATAGGGAGTTGTTAGTTTCCTTTGAACACCAAAACGGAGATTGTGATACAACAATTTAATTTTTATCTTGAAATATAACAATTCTTGTAGAATGTCTAAATTATTCATTTCAAATATTTGACTTAGTTTATCCTTATATCTATGAATTGAACTAGTTAGATTTCTAGTAATCAACAAATCATAAACATATAATACAATCAGAATGAAATGACCATTTCCAACTTTAAAAAAAATATCATTGTCTAAATAACAATTAGAAAAACCTAATTCTTTGGAAAAAAAAGTAATTTTAGAATACCAAGCTCAAAGAGCTTGTTTTAAACCATACAAAGATATTTATAACTTGTATACATAATATTCTCTATTAGGGGTAGAGAAACCTTTAAGTTGAGTCATGTAGATTTATTATTATAAATCAACATTTATAAATGCATTCTTGAAATCCATTTCATGGATAACCCAACCATTTTAGGATACAAGAGCAATAATAAGTCTAAAAATACTAATTTTTTCTACAAGAGCAAAAGTTTCAACATAGTCAACTCTAGTTTTTTGAGTAAACCCATGAGTAACTAATCTATCTTTAAACTTGTCAATTTTACCAATTGAATTAGATTTTATCTTATAAATACACCTACAACTAACAATATACCTTTTAGGGGGAATAAGGATAAGATCCTAAGTCTATTTTTAATTAAGATATTATATTCAGTTTACATAACAACATTCCATTTAATATCTTGAGTTTCTTCCTCAAATTATTGAGGTTCACATTCATACATAGTCATTAATGCATGACAAGAATGTTGACTTCTAGTTAATTTATTAATGTTATCAACATTATAAGATTGGATTAGGAATTCTATATATTTAGGTATTTTATATTGAACATGAAACTCAGGGGGTTCCTCAGACTCTAAGTTATCCAAAACTAGATAAAATTACTTAGTAGAATCTATTTCATCACTAGGAGAAACATGAGAGTTTGGTTCATCAATAGAAGAATGCTGGGGAGGTTCCATAGAGAGTTCATAAAAATATTTTTCAAGAACAAGAACATTCTTATTCTCAATAATCTAATGTTTAAATGGATCTTACACTCTTAAATATTTTGTCTTACCTCCATATCTTACAAAAATGCAAAAATAAGAAGTGGGGTCGAGCTTCTTCCTCTTAACTTTAGGGATAAAGATAGAAGCAAGATTCCCAAAAATCTTGAGATGAGCCACACTAGGTTTATTTTTAGTTCACATTTATAAATGAGTAGAAATATTCAAGGCTTTGGTAGGGACTTTATTAAGAATATAAACAACAATATTCATGGATTTGGCCCATAATAAATTAGGAACATTTATAGATTACAACATTATTCTAGCCATTTCTATGTTGGTGTAGTTTTTATTTTCATCAATATCATTTTGATGATGGAAATAGGGAGTTGTTAGTTTCCTTTGAACACCAAAACTAATACAAAAAAAATACCTCTTTACTAACATATTCACCACCATTATCAGTTCTCAATCATTTAATAGAAAAAATTAGATGCATTTTCAACACTAGCTTTAAATTCCTTGAATTTAGATAACACA
Organism: Torreya grandis; assembly: GCA_037957365.1. Lineage (NCBI taxonomy): Eukaryota > Viridiplantae > Streptophyta > Pinopsida > Cupressales > Taxaceae > Torreya > Torreya grandis. Next base: position 747,193 of record JARHVA010006771.1, read on the forward strand.
TCAAATTTATTTTTAATGAAAAAGAATTATATCATTATAGTTTAATCATCAATAAAAGTAATAGTATATAAATAAACATTAATAGATACAGTTTCAAGAGGTACTACAACATCACTATGAATCAATTCTAAAGGATCATGATTCTTGTGAAAGTAATTAGTATGTTGCTTACCTTGTAATCAACCCTCACAAGTTTCATGATGAAAAGGGATAGAAGGAATTCCAACAAAAATATTATTTATATGCATATCATTTAAACTTATAAAATTAATATGTCTTAATATTTCATGCCATAATTGAGATTCATTGTTACTATGAGATAAAAGAAAACATGTAGAAAGATAAAAGATATAAAATCCATTCTTTTGAACAACTTCAACAATCAAGGATATAAAATGATTTATAATGGACCAACATATTGAAGTAATGTTACAATAAAATTATCATTTGTAAGTTGAGAACAAGATAAAAATTATTTTTAAGCTTAGATACATAGAAAATATCATTAATAACAACATTTGAAAAAAAATCTTTTCCCTATTTAGTTGATTCTAAAAAAGTATTATCTCTTAGGTAAATTATTTTAGAGATATCTCTAAAATCACATAAAATATCAGATAATAATGTCATATGATGAGATTCACCACTATCTAAAATCCATTCATTTTCATTTGAAACACATAAAATAGTATATAAAGCAATAATATTTGAATCCTAATTGTTGTTATGATTAGGTTTTTAATTCTTATACTTGTTTTAATTATATTTATTCCCTTTGTTATTTTTATAAGTTTGATTATTATTTTTATCTTTATTTTTATAACTGGTTTCTCTTCTATAACTAAATTTACCACACAAATTGTAATTTCCATTAAACTTAGGTGTATGATTCTTGTTACCAAATTTCTTATTCTCGTATTTAATTTTATTATAATTTGGGTTAGATTTATGGTTTTTAGTGTTATAATTATTGGATTTTTCGACAACTTAGCTACTAGTCCCTCTATGGCTAGTCTATCATTGGTCCAGGTGTGGCTTATTTCCAACACCCCTCATAAGCCACACTATAGGTGCTTAGGGATCCTAGCCTGAACCATATGAGTTGTAGCTCAACATGTGGTATCTAAAATCCATTCATTTTCATTTGAAACACATAAAATAGTATATAAAGCAATAATATTTGAATCCTAATTGTTGTTATGATTAGGTTTTTAATTCTTATACTTGTTTTAATTAGATTTATTCCCTTTGTTATTTTTATAAGTTTGATTATTATTTTTATCTTTATTTTTATAACTGGTTTCTCTTCTATAACTAAATTTATCACACAAATTGTAATTTCCATTAAACTTAGGTGTATGATTCTTGTTACCAAATTTCTTATTCTCGTATTTAATTTTATTATAATTTGGGTTAGATTTATGGTTTTTAGTGTTATAATTATTGGATTTTTTGACAACTTAGCTACTAGTCCCTCTATGGCTAGTCTATCATTGGTCCAGGTGTGGCTTATTTCCAACACCCCTCATAAGCCACACTATAGGTGTTTAGGGATCCTAGCCTAAACTATATGAGTTGTAGCTCAACATGTGGTATCATAAAAATTATTAACAGTGAGAAGGGCTAGAGTGGAATTCTCCTTAGAATCAAAATTTGTCATAATTTTCTCTTTTTAAATCATGAGAATAGACAAGGTGGTAAGGTCAGGGATATATTGATTAGTTTGATACTTAGAATTTTAAATTGAAATAAAATTTCTAATTTTTCATGAATATTTAATTGATAATAAAATAAATCAATTTATTCTAAACCAAACTATAATTACATCAATCTAATTGAGCTTTAATGTTTTTAATTTTAGAAAAAAAATTAACAACTTTTTCATCACCCTTCATAGGTGTAGTTCGCAATTCAAATATTAATTTAATGTTATTCGAAAGGTGAGTGCCTTCATGCATAGACTAAAGGAGTTTTCAAGCATCTTTAGGAGAATCCTAATTACCAATGTGGAGAAGGAATTCATCCTTAACACTTTGTAAGATAATAGACATAGCTTTTTATGATTTTTATTGATATGCATTGGTAAGCTCAGGGGTTATATGTTGTCCAGAAGGGAATTTTTCAATATTGATAATAATATTTCATAATTTACAGGCCATAAATTTATCTTTAACATGAATTTTTCATATATTATAGTTATTTTCATTAAGCATTTGATATTTATCTAAAGAGAAATGGGGTGAATCAATAGCTTCCCTTTAAATAAGATAGTAAATGAATGCTTAAAAAGAAACCATTTTCAATTAATTTTTTAAATTTAAAAAAAAAGTGAATTAAACATGCAAATATACTTAATTTCACAATTTAGATGCCAAATAATGCAAAAAATTGAATTAAAGTTGCACAAATCTAAGTGTCAAAAGAGTCACACTCAAAATGACCACCTAAGAACTATTATTATAAATATGTAAAAACTATAATATTAGAATTAAAAACAAAAAATGGACCACTCTAATGCATTTGGAATGTGCCAAAACCTTAATATTAAATGGTTACACAACTATGCTTGCCTACATTTTGACTAGATCAAGTGTCATAAAAAGGTCGACATGTTTACCTAGGGTTTTTAATGCATGAATCATAACATGAAAACCAAAATTCAAATTCAAATTAATTTAATTTGAAGAAAATTTTAAAAAATAAATTAAAAAACAAATAAAATAAGATTAGGGGGATTTGAACACAAGACCTCCCTTGTGACAATCTTTTAGCAAAATAAAGGCTACCAACCTTTATAAGAGTTTACATGATATTTTACATGCACTAATTTAAATTTATATGTTTTTATATGATTTATAAAAGATAAAAATAAATATATTATGTGCAAGTAAATAACATAAGTGAAAAAAAATAACTTTTTAGTAATTCTTTCTTTTTCCAAGGTGGGACCCGAGGTTCAATAAAAAGAAATTAATAAATAGTTTATTTTTAAAATAATTTATCAAAACTATTTGAATTTTTTAAAAAAATTATAGATTCATGATTCCCCTATATAATTCCAAGATCTCAAATATCCTTGTACAAGTCTTAGATTTTCTTGAAATTTTAGCAACCCTCTTATTTTTGTTCGATAAACACAACTAGACCCACAAAAAGAGATTTTTGATGAAGAATTCAATATTTTGGATTGCCTAGGCTAAATTAGGGAACCCATATAAATTTTTGGGAGAGACCATAAACTTGTATAGGCACTCAAAATATTTAAATTTGTTTCAATCTTTCAATCTTTCAATTTTTTAATAATGAAGGAATTTAGAAAATTGAATTTTGACTAAAAATTTGAATTTTGATTTTTTTTCCAAGCATGGTTCATACACTAAGTCAATGGAATCCCAAGATTTGAATAAAATTATTTGAACAAATTAATATATCAAATATTGATATTTAATTTAATATAATTTGCTTGCCAAGCATCTACACTCCACAGGTTCTGATTATATATATACACACACACACACACACACACACACACACACACACACACACACACACACACACACACACACACACACACACACACACAAGATGTGATCTAGAAGTGTAAATGAATAGGCAAAGCATATTAGACAAATGACATAAATATTTTAATATAGAAACCCTCTAAGAGGTAAAAATCCCATGAGTGATATTCAATAATTGAGAAAGAATAATAACCCCAATACAAATTCTTCCACCTTCTAACTTCTTCATAGAATGACCTTCACAAAACTCATATTGAATCTAAAAAAATAATTTCATATTCTAATGAATTCAAAATAGGGGTAAAAACTTATTTTATATTGAAACTCTAAGGGAGGTGATCATTATAAAAATAATAGGTCCATCCATCTTGATAAAGTCATTTAATTAAATTTTGGTAACTCGTTAAATAATTATAACTTTATTATTTATTTTCATGAGGTTTATATTGATTCTCAACTACCCCCTATTCCCAGAATGGGGACCCTTCTTTCTTAATTTTACAAATTGCCTAAGATGTCAAGCTTGCTAAAATAGTTGACTGCATATAAAATTGATTTAATACTTCCTAGCATTTTTTGGTTAATCATTCATCTTGAAATATATATTAGTATTTGGAAGTATTTAAATCATCATAATATTTCTTAAAGTTTCAATTTAAAATAATTGACCATGGATTTATTCATAATGTGCAAACAAGAATTTGCTAAGGATTCTCTCTTTGGTTTCCCAATGGGCAAGGAGTAATAAGTTCCCTAACCTCAAGTTTCTACCTCTTGAAGACATTATTCCTGCATAAACCATCCTCATGAGTAGGAAGAGGATTTTGAAGACATGGTTGGATCAATTCAATGAGGTAAATACATCCTTTGAAAAAAATGAATTCAGTATTTCCTTAATGTTAAAGGATGCCATGATCACTAGGGTGACCAAGCCTGATGGCACCCTCATGGATGAGTAAGAGTTTAGATAAAAAAAATTAAAGTTTTTGTTTCTCAATTATAGAAAGATGTGGTTAGTACAACGACTAATGTATAAATAATAAATAATATGGCATTTTAAAATTAGAGGTTAGGAAGGTAGATGTAATTGAGGAAGCACTAAGGCCAATACTCATAGAGCATGGTAGGATCATCTAGGAAATACCAGTCTTATTTAGGCCCATGATCCTAGACTTCTCTCAGATAAACCAAGACTACCAAGCATGTGAAGAGGTTTAGACTAAATAATAAGTTTATAAGAATCAAATACAACAACAATGACAATAACAAGCCAACCAACTACCCCCTTTAGGACCATAAGGAATATTCAATTATGCTTTATAATTTTGAATTTAGAATATTCCATTATAATGTGGTAGTTTAATCCACTTAGAAGTATTTGGGTGCCATTAGTGGGCTCAATTATATTTTTTTATGTATTTTGAAGACTATAAATAGGGGTCTTCCCTCATTTGTAAAGTAGAAAATAGTTGTTCCAAAAATTAATACAAGGAACTAAATAATTTGAGAGTTTATCTATAGTTTTCTTTTATGTGTTTTATAATTTTTGAATTCTCACTCTTTAGATGTCTCATAGTTTTTTCTCTGAAAGCTAATTTGGAAATTACATTTCATATATGCATTTATTATTTTGATCTTAATGCTAGGCTAAATTTTTTGATAGTATACATTCTCTATTTTCCTCTCATTTATAGATAAATGTGCTTTGCAATTTACTGTGAGTGAGAAATTTTATACAAATTATGTTGTTATAAATATGAATTTTCCTTCCTATAAATCTTTAAATATATTTATTTATATTTGAGCTTTATTTTAGAGTTGGTAGATGATAGTTTTATGTGTTTTACCTTAGATGCTAGCAGAATCGGTATCTTTTATCATCTTAAGATAATATTATTTTCTACCCTACCCTAATCACTCTTGGAGCCACCTATGAATAACTCTAGGTTAGGCCATGCTATAAATATTCATCATTCATTTACATATTGGGAAATAATTGGAAAATAATAAGATAATCCACAAAGATTAGCAAGAAACTATGTCACTACATAAACACCTGCTATCCCTACAACAGGGTCTACTTGAAAAATTTAAAAGTGGTGAAGATGTATCTACTACTTATGCTATTCCCGTCAATATATGTATAAAAAACTCAAGCCCCAAGTCTTCTAGGACTTAAAATTGTGTTTCTTACTTTCCCTTAGTTCCCTAGTGATAAAGGGAACACAATAAGTACATCAACAGGAAAGGGAAAAAGTTGATGCTAGAAGGAGGGACTTATGAAACTATTTTCATGAATATTTGTAGAATTTTAGTGTACTTCATCATATATATGCTAAATTATTTCAGAGTACATCAATATCATTAAATATCACTAAGTATATGCATTATTTACATGAATCTTTACATTCTTTGAAGTATTTCATCAATATTAGTGTTCACTTATGCAAATTTAGTAAAATAATCTGATATGTGCTCAAATTCATGAAAAGATAGGTGAAATACCTTATTATTTACACATATTAAGGTTTATTTTGATCATCTTTGCAAAATATGGTATAAATTTGTTAAAGAATTTGGATACTTGTGTAGACATCAATCTCTAAGAAGTTGCTTGTATTAGATATAAATATTTGAGATCATATTGATATAATATACTTGGATTTAAGTGAACCTTTTCTTATCTTGTGCTTAAAATTGTTAAAAAATCCTCAAACACTTTCAGATCATTAAATAAGGCATAGATACACTTTGATGTGTTGTCTTAACATCTATCTTTGCAAGTTAACATGTAAATCTAATAATATTAATGTAGGTCTTGGAGAAATTTGAAGTTTCATAGCTTAGATCCTCAAACATCAAGGTGGAGTTGCTTAATCTAAGCTTTTATATAAAAGATTCACTAATATTTGCAATATTTGGCATTTGTGAAGGACTATATTTGAATCTCCTTTGCTTTTAGTACCCATCCTACATCTTGGAGTTGCTTAGGATTAGAAATAGGTCCCGATTTGAACCCAAGATCCTTTTATCATCCTTAGAAATCCATAGGAAGGCAAGAGTAGATAGAGGTAGATGTAGGAAGTCTAGGACCTATACAATTCCCCATCTAAGTAAAATATGCAACTTCTCATGTCAATCATTTCATGGTTAGATAGCTTATCTATCAATGTCCCTAGGCCCATACATGATCTACCTAAGAATTTGGAAAAGTACCTACCTTTCTTTAACCCCACTAGGAGAGTGACCATTAAAGATCATGTGAAGTCATTTAAGGAATCTAAGAGGCTGCTCAATGTGATCTATGAGGATGTGTCCTATCACCTTTTTCCTTTTACCTTTAGGGACACATATTATGATTGGTTCCTTAACTTACCCAAATATTTTATCATGGGATGGGGTTAATTTAATGATACCTTTATTTCCCAATTTATAAGGGTGGTTAGTCCAAGAGTTGTATACCAACATTTAACACCTTTAAATAGGACCCAAAAGATCCAATTAAAACATTAAATTCTAGGTTATAAAATATTTACACCCTAACATTCCCACCATATAGGCCTATAAATTATTTACCCTTAGAAATATATAATAATTCTTTGGACATAAAGACAATTGTCTTCTTGAGGAGAGCTATGGGTATTGACACATTACCTTTAGCCTATGTTAAGGCTATACACATTGATGAACAAATACACCTACAGGGGCATCCCACCTTTGCTATATAAAACTTTTATCTAACTATGTCTACTCTAAAATTCATCCCTTACATGAATAAAAAACAACCTACATTAAACTAATTATTAGTACTTAACTAGTTGCCTTTGAGTCATGTTGAACCTAACTAACAGCTTCGATTCTTTAACCAAGAAAATTCCAAGGGATATCCCTATAATAGTCAATCAATGACACCTGTAAAAAAACACTAATGTATAAGATACCACCCAAATCAAAAACCCATAACCTCTAAAGGGAGAGTTATACTCAATACAAATAATTGTCTAAAAACCTTCTAATGATTTCTTGGATCTCAAGAAACTGATGGGTAACACTACTGAAAGCTCCAACATAAATTTTAATTTCCAAAGATATAATATACCTCTCAATAGGTGTAACAATAATAGTGATACCCCTTTGATAAAAATTCTTGAGATCAATATTTATGAGATGGCCTTGACTAATTGGTATTGAGTGCACAATACAAATAGACATGGAGAGATGGACTGTGTCAACTTTTTCTATGTATTTTAAGCTATCTAGAGCCAAATGGAAGGTTTTTACATGAATAACAAGGATAGAAACAAAACTAAAGGCTATGATATCTCTAATGATGTTTCTAGATCACTTGAATTAGTCCTCATGGTTGAGATTTATGACTTCCATAGCCAAGATGAGAATGAACTTGAAGATAATGTTGAGGAGGTGGATTCTTTCTAGCAATATGGAATGAGTAACTATGCCTTGAAAAGTAAATGTCAAAACCAACCACTAACAAAATCCACTTCACCTAATAATCTAGATACACCTCCTAATAATAGGATAGATAATAATCCTCCACACCCCAAAGGTAAGGAGAGTCAATCAACAATAGAAGCCCCTTGCACAACATCAAAGGGTGGATACAACATAGTGGAGTACATGAAGAATATTAAGGAAAATATAACATTGCACAAACTCACACAAATCATTTAACAACATGATTTACTATTGAAATCCTTGAATGAAAACCATATCTCTATTAAGGATAAATAAGCCCATTTCAATATGGCAATGTACAAAAGTAAGCATGAGGTTCCACCATTCCTGTTAACTATTAGAATTTTTGGTAAGAATCTCTATAGTTACTTAGTTTATTATGGTACTTTAGCTAACATTATGCCTCTAGGAATTTTTAAAAAACTAAGATTAAACCCAATTAAATATGAGAAGGTGGTGGTACAGTTAGACAAGTTAAGAGTGAAAGTAATAGGTGAATTATTGAACATCTATATGTAGGTAGATCATGAACCCAAATATAATAGTTCATCAATATTTAGGTCATTGACATACCTAAAGATTATGGGTTACTACTTAATCACAACTAGACCAAATCCTTAAATGGATACATGTTCCAGGATTGTTCTCACATGTGGTTACTCTAGCAAGGGATTCCCATTCACACAAAGTTAAAGAACTACTAGTCTATGGTGGTTTTAAGTTAGTGGTTAATCAAATTAGAAGCAGATATCAGTGTAAAATTTCTTGTTTAAGAAAATATAAATTTAGATTTTGGGATCTAATTAAGTACTTTTACTCATTTAATATTGTTTCCTTACCCAAGGAACATAACTAGTTCACAGATGTTATGGCTTCAATAGTAGAAAACTTGGTTCCTCTGGAGAACTTGAAATTATAAGAATTTACTATGGAGATAATTTCATACCCCTTTATACTAGACAACATCAATCACTTCCAAGTTTTTGATGATGACTAATAGATAATTATCTTTTTGTGCAATATTAGCATATTCGAATCTCATATCATTGATGAACAGGATGAAAGTTCTATATAAAGTTGGAAGGACAACAAATATAGATTAATAAAACTTAAGAAAATTGAATACCTAAAGGTATTATTTCCTTTTAAAGGATGTTTTACCCATATAAACAAGGAAATAAAGCTAAGAAACCCAAATTGAGTGGGAAAGACTACAAGTAAGTTAACTTGGGAGGTCCTAGGGATGAACAAAATGTCAACATTGGTCTTTTTTTCACCAATGAAGAATTGGAGAAATTTTATGCCCTATTAACCAATTTCAAGGATGTTATTACATGGTCATATGATGAACTAAATATATTTGACACTAGTGTGATCACTCACTCTATTCCACTAAAGGAATCCTATAAACCTTTTAGGCAAAGATAGAGACTGGTAAATCTAGTGCCAAAATCACTAATTTATAAATAAGTGAAGAAATTTATTGATGTGAGGATATTATTTCCCATAAGTCACTTGACATGGGTTTCTAACCTCATGCCTATCCAAAATAAAAATGGGGAAATTTAACTTTGTGTTGATTTCTAAAATTTGAATAGATGTTCTGAGAAGGATAATTACCCTTTGCCATCCTTGGATGAAGTCATAAAATTGGTAAGTGGGTATGGAATTATGTCATTCCTAGACGTATTTTCAAGTTAAAACCAAGTATTGGTAAATAAGAGAAACAAAATGAAGACTACCTTCACCACTAAATGGGGAACATTTGTCTACAAGCGAAGCCATTCAGACTAATCAACACAGGAGAAAATTTACAATTAGTAATGGACCATGCATTCCATGGATTAATAGGTAAATGGATTATTATTTACATGGATGATCTAAAAGTATTTTCAAAAAATAGAGAAGATCACATTATGCATTTAGAACAAGTATTGGAGAAGTGTAGAAGGTATGACATTTCCTTGAATGCCAAGAAAAGCATCTTTGATGAGACTGAAGGTAAAATATTAGGACATGTGATCACTAAATAAGGTATTACCATCAAAATTGATAAGATCAATTCAATTTCAAAGGTATAAATTATAAATATAAAAAAGAGTTAAAATCTTTCTTTGGTAAAATCAACTTTGTAAGAAAGTTTATTTCTAGTTTTGTAGAGATTGTGAGACCAACCAACACCATGATAAAGAAATATGCCAAGATAGAATGGAATATTGAAGAAAATAAGGTCCTTTAAGACATCAAAGATGTTATTTTTCAAGCCCATATCTTGATAAGTCCTCATTTTAATAGAGATTTCTATCTATACTCTTTTGCTTCTCATCATACTATTGCTAATGTTTTAACATAGAAAGAAGATGATAAAGAGCACCCCATATCCTTCATGATAAATAATTTGAGGAATGCCAAGATGAATTATCCTATTGTATACAAGCAAGCTTATGTACTAGTGAAAGATTTAAAGAAATTAAGACACTACATCTTAAGAAATAAGACATATGTTATGTCTGATCTAGCTGTTACGTTAATGTTAGGATAAAATGAACTTGGAGAAAGAAGAGGGATTGGGTGACTAAACTTTAGAAATATTATTTAGATATAAAATCTACTAAATTAGATATGGGTCAAGGTATTATCCATCTTATTAGAAATATTTATCCTCACATTGATGTTTTGTAGGCTAAAACAAATCAAGTGCCTGAAGGAGATTGGTACAAAGACATTATTCATTGATTACTACATGAAGTGTGTCCCTCAGACCTTGAGAGGGAACAAAAAATATCCCTTAGGCTAAGATCATCTCACTTCATGATCAAAATAGGATTTCTCTATATAAAAAACTATGAAGGAATTTATCTAAGGTGTGTTTATAAATATGAAGCCACTGAGATCATGGGAAATTTTCATGATAGATTAGGAAGTGGTCACCCTTCAGGATGTACAACAACACACAAGATATTGAGGGATGGTTATTATTGGCCAACCATTTTCAAATATTCACATGCCCTATGAAAACCTAATATTAATTTCAAGTATTCAATCAAAGAGAAGTAAAGGCAACCATGCCTTTACAACTAGTAATCAAAATGAAGCTATTTTCATAATGGGGCCTCAAATTTTTAGGAGTAATAAATCCCAATTCCTTGGCAATACATAAATTTATACTCAATACCATAGACTATTGCATAAGGTGGACCAAAGTAGTGGCCACCAAGAACAATGAAATAATTAATGTCATCAAGTTCCTGGAAGATAATATTATCACTCAGTTTTGGATGCCCCTATCTCTGGCATGAGATAATGACCCAACCTTTACCTATATAGAATATATTGAATGGGCTTATGACAACTAAATAATCATCAAATCTACATCAAATTACTACCCATAGGGTAATGGATCTGTTAAGTCCACCAATAAGAATATGATGAATTCCATTAAGAATTCTATAGAAAAGAAACCAAGGGAATGGTAGTCCTTGCTAAAATATTCTCTATGGGAGGATAGAACTAGATAAAAATTGACACTCAAATTGTCCCCATTCTTACTAGTTTATGGAAAACCTATATTTACCATCATGTTGAAGCTACCCACCTATGAGTTCATGTTTAAGTACATGGGAAATGATGAAAGAGTACAGTTCAGGATACTAAACATCATCCAAATAGAGGATGTAATAAATGAAGCATTGAATTTTTTTAGAAAGCATCAGGATGTTGTGAAGATATGGTTTGAAAAATGAGACAAATTTAAGTCATTTTGAATCTTAGACTTAGTCCCACTATGGGACAAGGCTCACGAGAAAAAAAGACAATGTGACAAGTCTACTCCACTTTGGATTGGACCCTGTCAAGTAGTAGAGATACTAGGCAAAAAAACATTCAGACTCAAAGACTTGTAAGACAATGAATTATCCTTTCCCATCAATGGAAAATATATGAAACACTATTTCTCTACTTATATATCAAAAATCCTAATAGGATAATAATATTGTTTGGAAATAGAGTGGATAAGGGTAGTATAGTTTCCTTTTTTACTTTGTTTTCCTATTGTGTTATATTTTGATTTCTTTTTTTATTTTCCTAATTTATCCTTTCTTGCTTTTCATTTATTTCTTTTGTTTTCTATTGTGTGTTTTAGTTTAGTAATAAGTCCTCTAGATAGGAATTCATTGTCCCAATTTTTGTTAACTTAGTCCTAAAAGGGGAAGAAGGGATTGATGATCTTAAACATTGTTAGTCTAAAGCTATGAAAACCCTAGCATTATTCTAATTTAGAAAAGTTGGGTGGGGTTAATTATAAGTTAGCTATCTCATGAAAATTGTAAGTTATTTCAAGGACTAAACATTTACTTTAATAAGAGTTTGAATCTATGTGGACCATCATACTATCACTCAAATTAACTGAATGAATTCCTTGGGGAGGACTTACTATCTGAGAGTGGATAAAATTTAGATTATGTCTTAACAAAATCCCTACACTTGGATAATTCTAATTCCCAACCATTCTGGTCTATGAACATAGGTATAAAAAAATATGATACACTAATGAAGTGAAATCATAAACTGCTTCATATTTCAAGGGTGGTGATTTAGGCAATCTCTACCTAGATTATGGATGCCTAGTTGGTAGTAGAGTAAGGCTTGGATTGAAGACAATGGTATCTCTATCAAGGATATGGATGCTCGACTGGTAGTAGAGAAATGCCCTAGCCATCCCTAACTTAAGAAAGCATAATTTTATAAAATCTAGAGAATTCTAAAGTCATTTCATGTTGGATTGTCTTGAATCTCAAAAGTCATCATTTATAAACCTAATGGTAGTGGTTAACAAACTTCAAAGTACACACAGTGTATGATTGCCTACAATTTTTAAACTCTATTTCCATCTTGGGAGATTTCATTAGTTCTAAAAAAAAAATTGATATTGGCTAAAAATTATAGTGAGATGACTATTTTTTATTCATATTTGAATATAAAATTATGGATTGTAACATTTTTCAATGTTCCCCATAGAGGTTTCCATTTTTTATGCTCAACTACCACTATTCCTCAAATGGGGACCTTCCTTTCTTAATTTTCCAAATCACCTAAGATGCCAAGCTCACTGAAATAGTTGACTACATAGAAAATTGATTTAATACTTCCTGGAAATTTATTCTTAATCATTCATCTTATATTAATAATAGTATTTGGAATTATTTAAATTATTTCAAGTTTTCATTTAAAATAACTAACCATGGATTGATTCAAAATGTGCAAATAGGCAGTCACTAAGGATGTTCCATTTGGTTTCCCAATTGGCAAGGAGCAATAAGTTTATTGACCTCAAGGTTCTTCCTCTTGAAGACATTGTTCCTGCACAAACAATCCTCATGAATATGAGGAGTATTTTAAGGACAGGGTTCAATCAGCTTAAGGATTTAAATACTTCCTTTGAAAAAATTGGATTCAAGATTTGACTTGCTACTAAAGGATTCCATGATCACTACGGTGACCATCCTAATGGCAATCTCATGGATGAGCAAGATTTTAGATCACAAATAAAAGTTTTTGTTGCTTGATTATAGAAGGTTGTGGCTAGTGTAAAGACTAATGTAAAAGTAATAAACATTATGGCATTTTCTAATCAAAGGCTAGAGAAGGTAGATGCAATTGAGGAAGCACTAAGGCCAATACTCATAGATCATGGTAGGATCATCCAAGAGATACTGGACTTATTTAAGCCCATGATCTTAGACTTATCTCAGATAGACCAGGACTACCAAGATTATGCATAGGTTTTGAATAAATAAGAATCTAATAAGAATAAAATACAACAATAATAGTAATAAACCAACCAACAGCCCCCTTTAAGACCATAAGGAATATTCAATTATGCTTTATAATTTTTAATTAAGTATATTCCATTATAATGTGGTAGTTTAAGCCACATAGCTATATTTGGGCACCATTTATGGGATTACTTAGATTTGTCTTAGGAATTTTGAAGCTTATAAATAGGGGTCTTCCCCTCATTTGTAAAGTAAAAAACACTTGTTACAAAAACTAATACAAGGAGCCAAATAAATCAAGAGTTTCCCTGTAGTGTTCTTTTGTGTGTTTTGTAATTTTTGAATTCTCACACTTTAGATGTCTAATAGTTTCTTCTCCACAAGTTAATTTTGAAATTACATTTCATATATGCATTTGTTAGTTTGAGATTAATGCTACGCTAACAAATTTGATAGTATACATGCTCTATTTTCCTCTCATTCATAACTAAATGTGTTATGTAATTTACTGTGAGTGAGAAATTTTATGAAAAGTATGTTGTTAGACATGCATTTTACTTCTTTTGAATATCCAACTACATTTATTTAGCTTTGAGCTTTATGCTAGAGTTGGTAGATGCTAGTTTTATGTGTTTTTCTTTAGATGCTATCAGAATTGGTATCTTTGATCATCTTAAGCATATCTTGTTTCTAACCTACCCTACTCAATCTTGGATCCACCCATGAATGACTCTAGGTTAGTTCATGCTATAAATATCCATCATCAGTTTAAATTTTGGGCAAATAATTAGCAAATACTAAGATAATCCACAAGGATAGCAAGAAATTGTCATTGCATAAACATCAATTATCCCTATAGTAAGGTCTACTTGTAGACTTTCAAAGTGGTGACCAAATCTCTATTACTTATTATATTCACAAAAATAGTTGTATAAAAAACTCAATCCACAATTCTTCTAAGACTTAAGATTGAGTTTCTTACTTTCCCCTTACTCCCTAGTGACACATGGAGTATAATAAGTGCATCAATAGTTTCCACCTCATGTTAATAAATAATATATTATTATTATTTAATAACTTTACCAAGGATAAGGGGAAAAAATCCTAATAGGATAATAAAATTGTTTAGAAATAGAGTGGATAAGGGTAGTATAGTTTCCTTTTTTACTTTGTTTTCCTATTGTGTTATATTTTGATTTATTTTTTTATTTTCCTAATTTATCCTTTCTTTCTTTTCATTTATTTCTTTTGTTTTCTACTATGTGTTTTATTTTAGTAATAAGTCCTCTAGATAGGAATTCATTGTCCCAATTTATGTTAACTTGGTCCTAAAAGGGGAAGAAGGGATTGATGGTCTTAAACATTGTTAGTCTAAAGCTACAAAAACCCTAGCATTATTCTAATTTAGAAAAGTTGGGTGGGGTTAATTATAAGTTAGCTATCTCATGAAAATTGTAAGTTATTTCAAGGACTAAACATTTACTTTAATAAGAGTTTGAATCTATGTGGACCATCATACTATCACTCAAATTCACTAAATTAATTCCTTAGGGAGGACTTACTATCTAAGAGTGGATAAAATTTATATTATGTCTTAACAAAATCCCTACACTTGGATAATTCTAGTTCCCAACCATTCTAGTCTATGAATGTAGGTATAAAAAAATATGATATACTAATGAAGTGAAATCATAAACTACTTCATATTTCAATGGTAGTGATTTAGGCAATCTCTACCTAGATTATGGATGCCTAGTTGGTAGTAGGGTAAGGATTGGAGTGAAGACAATGGTATCTCTATTGAGGATATGGATGCTCGGCTGGTAGTAGAGAAATACCCTAGCCATCCCTAACTTAACAAAGCATAATTTTATAAAATCTAAAGAATGCTTAAGTAATTTCATGTTGGATTGTCTTGAATCTCAAAAGTCATCATTTATAAACCTAATGGTAGTGGTTAACAAACTTCAAAGTACACACATAGTATGATTGCCTACAATTTTTAAACTCTACTTCCATCTTGGGAGATTTCATTAGTTCTGAAAAACAATTTTGATATTGGCTAAAAATTATAGTGAGATGACTATTTTTTTATTCATCTTTGAATATAAAACTATGGATTATAACATTTTTCAATGTTCCCCATAGAGGTTTCCATTTTTTATGCTCAACTACCACTATTCCTCAAATGGTGACCCTCCTTTCTTAATTTTCCAAATCACCTAAGATGCCAAGCTTGTTGAAATAGTTGACTACATATAAAATTGATTTAATACTTCCTAGAAATTTATTCTTAATCATTCATCTTATAATAAGAATAGCATTTGGAATTATTTAAATTATTTCAAGTTTTCCTTTAAAATAACTAACCATGGATTGATTCAAAATGTGTAAATAGGCAGTCACTAAGGATGTTCCATTTGGTTTCCCAATTGGCAAGGAGCAATAAGTTTATTGACCTCAAGGTTCTTCCTCTTGAAGACATTGTTCCTACACAAACCATCCTCATGCATATGAGGAGCATTTTAAAGACAGGGTTCAATCAGCTCAAGGATTTAAATACCTCCTTTGAAAAAATTGGATTCAATATTTGACTTGCTACGAAAGGATGCCATGATCACTAGGGTGACCATCCTAATGGCAATCACATGGATCAGCAAGATTTTAGATCATAATTATAAGTTTTTGTTGCTTGAATATAGAAGGATGTGGCTAGTGCAAAGACTAATGTATAAGTAATAAACACTTTGGCATTTTCTAATCAAAGGCTAGAGAAGGCAGATGCAATTGGGGAAGCACTAAGGCCAATACTCATAGATCATGGTAGGATCATCCAGGAGATACTGGACTTATTTAAGCCCATGATCTTAGACTTATCTCAGATAGACCAAGACTACCAAGATTGTGCATAGGTTTTGAAGAAATAAGAATAAAATACAATAACAATAGTAATAAACCAACCAACAACCCCCTTTAGGACCATAAGGAATATTTAATTATTCTTTTTAATTTTTAATTAAGAATACTTCATTATAATGTGGTAGTTTAAGCCACATATCTATATTTGGGCACCATTTATTGGATTACTTAGATTTTTCTTAGGAATTTTGAAGCTTATAAATAGGGGTCTTCCCCTCATTTGTAAAGTAGAAAACACTTGTTATAAAAATTAATACAAGGAGCCAAATACATCAAGATTTTGTCTGTAGTGTTCTTTTGTGTGTTTTTTAATTTTTGAATTCTCACACTTTAGATGTCTAATAGTTTCTTCTGCATAAGTTAATTTTGAAATTACATTTCATATATGCATTTGTTAGTTTGAGATTAATGCTAGGCTAACAAATTTGATAGTATACACGCTCTATTTTCCTCTCATTCATAACTAAATGTGTTATGTAATTTACTATGAGTGAGAAATTTTATGAAAAGTATGTTGTTAGACATTCATTTTACTTCTTTTGAATATCCAACTACATTTATTTAGCTTTGAGCTTTATGCTAGAGTTGGTAGATGATAGTTTTATGTGTGTTGCCTTAGATGCTAGCAGAATTGGTATCTTTGATCATCTTAAGCACAACTTGTTTCTAACCTACCCTACTCAATCTTGGATCCACCCATGAATGACTCTAGGTTAGTTCATGCTATAAATATCCATCATTAGTTTAAATTTTGGGCAAATAATTAGAAAATACTAAGATAATCCACAAGGATAGCAAGAAATTTTCATTGCATAAACATTAATTATCCCTATAGTAAGGTCTACTTGTAGACTTTCAAAGTGGTGACCAAATCTCTATTACTTATTATATTCACAAAAATAGTTGTATAAAAAACTCAATCCCCAATTCTTCTAAGACCTAAGATTGAGTTTCTTACTTTCCCCTTACTCCCTAGTGAAACATGGAGTATAATAAGTGCATCAACAATTTCCACCTCATGTTAATAAATAATATATTATTTTTATTTAATAACTTTACCAAGGATAAGGGGAAAAAATCCTAATAGGATAATAAAATTGTTTAAAAATAGAGTGGATAAGGGTAGTATAGTTTCCTTTTTTACTTTGTTTTCCTATTGTGTTATATTTTGATTTCTTTTTTATTTTCCTAATTTATCCTTTCTTTCTTTTCATTTATTTCTTTTGTTTTCTATTGTGTGTTTTATTTTAGTAATAAGTCCTCTAGATAGGAATTCATTGTCCCAATTTGTGTTAACTTGGTCCTAAAAGGGGAAGAAGGGATTGATGGTCTTAAACATTGTTAGTCTAAAGCTATGAAAACCCTAGCATTATTCTAATTTAGAAAAGTTGGGTGGGGTTAATTATAAGTTAGCTATCTCATGAAAATTGTAAGTTATTTCAAGGACTAAAAATTTGATTTAATAAGAGTTTGAATTTATGTGGACCATCATACTATCACTCAAGTTCACTAAATGAATTGCTTAGGGAGGAATTACTATCTAAGAGTGGATAACATTTAGATTATGTCTTAACAAAATACCTACACTTGGATAATTCTAGTTCCCAACCATTCTAGTCTATGAATGTAGGTATAAAAAAAGTGATACACTAATGAAGTGAGATCATAAACTACTTCATATTTCAAGAGTGGTGATTTAGGAAATCTCTACCTAGATTATGGATGCCTAGTTGGTAGTAGAGTAAGGCTTGGAGTGGAGACAGTGGTATCTCTATCGAGGATATGGATGCTCGGCTGGTAGTAGAGAAATGCCCTAGCCATCCCTAACTTAACAAAGCATAATTTTATAAAATATAAAGAATGCTTAAGTCATTTCATGTTGGATTGTCTTGAATCTCAAAAGGCATCATTTATAAACCTAATGGTAGTGGTTAACGAACTTCAAAGTACACACATAGTATGATTGCCTACAAGTTTGAAACTCTATTTCCATCTTGGGAGATTTTATTAGTTCTGAAAAACAATTTTGATATTGGCTAAAAATTCTAGTGAGATGACTATTTTTTAATTCATCTTTGAATATAAAATTATGGATTATAACATTTTTCAATGTTCCCCATATAGTTTTCCATTTTTTTATGCTCAACTACCCCTATTCCTCAAATGGGGACCCTCCTTTCTTAATTTTCAAAATCACCTAAGATGCCAAGCTTGCTGAAATAGTTGACTACATAGAAAATTGATTTAATACTTCCTAGAAATTTATTCTTAATCATTCATCTTATATTAAGAATAGTATTTGGAATTATTTAAATTATTTCAAGTTTTCATTTAAAATAACTAACCATGCATTGATTCAAAATGTGTAATTAGGCATTCACTAAGGATGTTCCATTTGGTTTCCCAATTGGCAAGGAGCAATAAGTTTATTAACCTCAAGGTTATTCCTCTTGAAGACATTGTTCCTGGACAAACCATCCTCATGAATAGGAGGAGTATTTTAAAGACAGGGTTCAATCAGCTCAAGGATTTAAATACCTCCTTTGAAAAAATTGGATTCACTATTTGACTTGCTACTAAAGGATGCCATGATCACTAGGGTGACCATCCTAATGGCAATCTCATGGATGAGCAAGATTTGAGATCATGAATAAAAGTTTTTGCTGCTTGAATATAGAAGGATGTGGCTAGTGCAAAGACTAATGTAGAAGTAATAAACATTATGGTATTTTCTAATCAAAGGCTAGAGAAGGTAGATGCAATTGGGGAAGCACTAAGGCTAATACTCATAGATCATGGCAGGATCATCTAGGAGATACTGGACTTATTTAAGCCCATGATCTTAGACTTATCTCAGATAGACCAAGACTACAAGGATTGTGCATAGGTTTTGAATAAATAAGAATAAAATACAACAACAATAGTAATAAACCAACCAAAAGCCCCCTTCAGGACCATAATGAATATTCAATTATGCTTTATAATTTTTAATTAAGATTATTTCATTATAATGTGGTAGTTTAAGCCACATATCTATATTTGTGCACCATTTATGGGATTACTTAGTTTTTAGGAATTTTGAAGCTTTTAAATAGGGGTCTTCCCCTCATTTCTAAAGTAGAAAACACTTGTTATAAAAACTAATACAAGGAGCCAAATAAATCAAGAGTTTGTCTGTAGTGTTATTTTGTGTGTTTTTTAGTTTTTGAATTCTCACACTTTAGATGTCTAATAGTTTCTTCTCCATAAGTTAATTTTGAAATTACATTTCATATATGCATTTGTTAGTTTGAGCTTAATCCTAGGCTAACAAATTTGACAGTATACACTCTCTATTTTCCTCTCATTCATAACTAAATGTGCTATGTAGTTTACTATGAGAGAAATTTTATGAAAAGTATGTTGTTAGACATGCATTTTACTTCTTTTGAATATCCAACTACATTTATTTAGCTTTGAGCTTTATGCTAGAGTTGGTAGATGCTAGTTTTATGTGTGTTGCCTTAGATGCTAGAAGAATTGGTATCTTTGATCATCTTAAGCACATCTTGTTTCTAACCTACCCTACTTACTCTTAGATCCACCCATGAATGAATCTAGGTTATTTCATGATATAAATATCCATCATTAGTTTAAATTTTGGGAAATAATTAAGAAATACTAAGATAATCCACAAGGATAGCAAGAAATTGTCATTGCATAAACATCAATTATCCCTATAGTAAGGTCTGCTTGTAGACTTTCAAAGTGGTGACCAAATCTCTATTACTTATTATATTCACACAAATAGTTGTATAAAAAACTCAATCCCCAATTCTTCTAACACTTAAGATTGAGTTTCTTACTTTCCCCTTATTCCCTAGTGACACATGGAACATAATAAGTGCATCAACAGTTTCCACCTCGTGTTAATAAATAATATATTATTATTATTTAATAACTTTACCTAGGATAAGGGTAAATAATCCCACTTAGGATTAAATGCTCTGACAATTCACTCACTCATTTTCCTATAAGGGAAATCACTCATCTACTCCTTAACACTTTACACTACATCATCACTTTTTCATCCATACCCATATTGGGAGAAATACATATGGCCTGATATCTCCACCTAGAATTTTTCCATGGAAGATTATATAGGTAAAACTTAAAGACATGGGTTCTCTAGGTTCAACTCACCCTCCACCCCCATCATCTCAAACATAATTTAACTTTTACATAACATCATCCAAAATAATAGGGTTTTCTTATGACTTCCTCTGAGATGTTCAACATTGTCATGCATTTTGATAACCAAAGGTTCAACCTTAGCCTAAGATGTTCACAAAGTCATTCATGTAGTTTATGTGTCATTTTTTTCATTTGATTCCTCTTGTTTTTTGTCATTTGTTTACTTTTGTGTGTTTTTTCAATTACTTTCTTAATTATTTACTTATCTTTTTGTGTGAACTATTTCTTTATTAAGTGTTTATCACATCTACATAGTTTTTATTATTACATCATTTTTATTTTTTGTTTATTTTTGAGTCAAGTTCATCATGTGTATTTAAAAAGGTGTGATTATGATCTTCTATATCGTGATGCACTAAGTATCACAAAAATGAATATTTCAGTCCTTATATGTATGTCACAATAGTCATTATGGTTATTTCATACCATTGTTGCATATTGTTTTATGATATATTAAATAAAATATGCTTAACACTTACTTGTTTATTCATGTTGGAATTATTTTTGGAAATCTAAATCAATGAAAAAAAGGAAGATATATAATACATTCATACATCCATTTTTTCCATTTCATTTTAAACCATAATAATAGCTGAAAGGATTAACATATGCTACAACATATCAAAATCAATATAAATAATTGATATCCCAAGTCATATCTATCCATATAACTATCTATATAAATTCATCCATAAATACAAACATATCCATTTTCAAACCATAACATAAGATTGAGGCCAAAATAATCATGTGTGTG
Organism: Torreya grandis; assembly: GCA_037957365.1. NCBI lineage: Eukaryota > Viridiplantae > Streptophyta > Pinopsida > Cupressales > Taxaceae > Torreya > Torreya grandis. The sequence continues at coordinate 768,873 of JARHVA010006771.1, forward strand.
TACGTACGTGTGCATACACATGCACACACACACACACACACACACACACATGTGTGTGTGTGTGTGTGTGTGTGTGTGTCTCATAATACATTAATACAATGATACATCTCAAAAATATGTTTACATAGATACATCATATACATCATTTAATGTCTCTCCTTGACCTGACATTTGTATATGGGCTAGGCTCATATTACCATGGTTTCATCCTCATAAGACCCATGACATGATATGATCCTTGTCCCATACATCTCTTAGACTCTATTGGCTAGGCTGACCTCCTTGATGGTGACCTCTTTATCAATTATTCTATAAAAGATGGTTTTCTATACCTGTGGTACTAGATCCTTATATAATCTCTTATAATATGTAACCTAATACATATCCTTCATGACCTTATCCAAGGCCACCAATTTTTTGGGTCTTATCAATAAATGTATAGCCTCTGCCAACTCAACTTGTGTAATATCCCTCTCTCTTACACCATTATATCAAACTTGTGTCATTTAGAATCTATGTCATTAAATCTTATATGAGTAAAACTACCTCTAAACCATATACCTCAATTTTCATCCTATTAATATAATATTCTAACTTATCAACCTTTCCCTATATCCATCTAATCTTTGCATGTCCATGTATTCCACCTCTATCTACTTGCAAACCTACTATCTAAATGTCGCGATCCCTGATCTACTCATGTAATATGTTAATCAGTTCTTGGTACTTTTCTGATAACATTAACTCTAATGTCCTTACTCCATCCCCTAATTCTATATGTGACTTTGATATAAGTGTCATATTTATGTCCCCTCTATTTCCATCTCCCTCCCCATAAATATAAATAATAACCAAAGGATTCTCTCCTCCTCCACCATATCCACCAATCTCCTGCATCTCAACATCTTACATCTAATATCCTTTGACACATGGATCCTCTACATCATGCCTATACCCCTAATATTATTCTCCTCATCTACCACCCTATGTTAGAGATACTCTCATAATCTACACCTCTAAGCTTACACTCTGGGAACTACCATAAATGTAGCATGTAATCTTTACCATGATGTCCTAAGGGAACATATGGATTTATAAGCCTCAGTGGTCTCTATTGATCCCACCATGTTGTGTAATCATCTATCATACCCACATCCCTCCTAACACATAATTGGCATCATCTACGCCTATGCCTATCTCTAAGATGCAACTCTATAATCAATGTTTGCACCCCATTACGCTCTCTCATATACTAACCATTTAAATATGTGAGGAAATATTGGTATAACCTATCTAATACCAAATTATCTCATCACACTATCATGTGTATATCACTCAATAATATATTTTTGGTACCCAATAAATGTAACACTGAGTGATCACATAGTCTAAGTGTTGGGCACCCTCCTTTTAGTGTGGATCATCCTCTTTATATGGCTTAAAAATCACCTAATCCACTCATAACTCATAAATATCCCTCCTATAATAGTCAACATATTTTAAATTTGTCTATTTTATCCTTGCATATACATTCTATCCATAATCAAATAACTCATCAATCACCATCCTTTTCATCTGGCCTATAGGGTGATCGATCACCAAGTGCTCCCATGACACACCTATAGTAGTGTGGATGAACCTATAAAAACACCAAATGTATACAACACAAGGTTTAGATCCTTGTATAAATGTGCTAGTATACATAGTACCCATGTAAACTATGTGGCACTATCTGACATATTACCAATCACATCTAACAATCCCATTGGAAATAGTCTCCTACTTTTATTATATAGCATAATGCCATTGAAAAAAACCATAAGTATAACAATAAATGGATTTATATCTAGTCTCATGTAGGTATCAATGGCTATTCCACCCTTCACCATAGGAATTGTGTCCTCCATAAAAACTTGGTACAAAGTCATTACATCTGTACCCTCACTCTAATGCACATGTGTCCCTTGTGTAGGAATCCTCAAGATAATCCATATATCCTCTAATGTCACATTAATCTCACCTATCAATAAGTGATGTGTTGGTCTCACTATGTTAGTGATTTTCCAGTAGCAGTTAGATAAGTCCTATCTACTCACATCTTAATCATTTATCTTATATAAGCCAAGCCAATCACCTTTAGTAATCCAACCTTATGGTTAGTAAACCTTACCATCAGCTCCAAAGCTCTTGAGCACCTATCTCATGTACATAAAATTGATAATCTCTCCTACATACAATCAAATAAGAACAATGTTAATCTTATTCAACCACATATCCATCATATTATCTGGCATCTATTCATTTCTCACCATACCCAAGCATTTTAGTTTCTAATTTTTACCCTTCTAATGATTTTTCCATTCATCATGATGATTTATCCATACTTTTTTATGATTTCACCACTGTGTTGAGTGAATTCAATAGGTATTTCAACAAATTCTCTACACTTCATGATGAATTCATTGAAATTCATCATGAATTACCTACAATTTTAAATGATTTTGAAAATTTGTTTCATGATTTCACCATGGCATTAGATGAATTCATTGATCCTAACCCCTAACCTAAATTTTGACAATTTCATCATTTACCCTAATGAATTTCCCACCATTGGTGCCAAATTCATCATTAGGAAAACAACAAATTCATTTTCTCCTACTTTACATGGCATTAAATGCTAATCAAACCAAAACAAAAAACTCAAAATTATTAATTATCGTATCCTCATTCCCCTCTAGTATCTAGTCAACTTGTATGCACTTATGGTGGTGCCTATCATCTAGAATATGTTCTACTTTCCTATCCAACCTTAGATTAAAATCACCCAAATCCAATCTAGAAATCAACCCAAAAAAAATGAATTTTCATAAATGAATTTCAAACAAACCCTCTACCCCTATATTTTCACACCCATCATTCAAATATTTCCCCACCAAATCATTATTTTCACATTTCACAACCAAATTTATCAATATTCCATGCCAATAATTGATTTCAGTGCTATATATCTTTATCATTGCTTACAACTATCAATCTTAAATTTTTTTATCCACATCATAAAATCTATATTTTTTATTTTATGGCATGAAGCTTACCATTATTGGGATATATCATTCCCATATCTATTCATATGACCCTTGAGTATTTATCACCATTCAAGTATGAAGTATATGAATGGGAAAAAAGTATTTTTCTGATAATTCTCTAGTTTTTAATAGCTAGGGGTAAATCATTTTATATGAACTTCTTACACTATTACGAGCATTTATATTGAAACTAGTACTTAAATTATTGATGGTAATTTTTCATTTCATCCATTTTTCTTCCCTTACATTATTTTGAGAATTCATCTTATTTTTCCCTACATGAACACTCAATGGGGTATCATCATGTTCATTTCCAGTTACCTAAATAAACTTTTTTCTTTACAATAATCAACACTCTGCTTTGTTTACTATTCTTTAAAGTGGCATTGCTTTTAAAAACCATTTTAAAAAGGAGAAAATGTAGGCATATAATTTAAATATTTAGTGTAAAAATTTTATTTGACACACTAATCCATCACCATCACCAATTTAAATTCATATTAAAATAACTTCCCTCTAAACTTTAAATAACTCATTAATTATAACCATACACACCTATTTTCCTCCAAAAATAATTAAAAATATAGATTTTACACTTCACCCAAACATCCTCCACATTTGTCTCAATTATATTTTAAATCATCCAACTAATTTCTCAACTTGTTATCTTAAAAAAATTTAACCTCCAAGATGATTCAACAAACTAACTTAACTCGTTCTTGCTAACTCAACCAACTCTATTTTCTTATCAACCTATGAAATTAGTCATCATCCTCATGGATGAGGGATAATTCCTCACCCTTGATTATTTTAATAATTCAATAAATTGAAATAATCCTCAAATGTCTAATTAACCTCTCACAAGCCTATAAATTTATGTACAACCCATCAATTTCAATCACACACCTTCAAGCTAATGAAGTGATACCAACTTTACATTATGAATCAAAGAGAATCAAAGTGAATAAAAGATAACCAAATCTTATTTCATCCCAAACTGATGCATAATTAATTTATATTTGGAAATTATTTGAACATCCACATTAGCACCCAAGAGAAAATCCACCATGAATCACAAAATAGAGAAGGTGACAAATTTCCATTTCATGTTGAAATTATTTATTTTAGTTTCTCTTATTATTGCTACTCTATCTTTGAATTTAAGTTTAGTTTAGATTAGAATTCATTTGTATGTGATTTATTATATAGTCTTACATTTTGAATTTTCACCTATACACCCTATAAATTTAGAATAAGCCAACTTGTAAATCAATAAAGTTATCAAAGACATATCTAGAGCATGAACCTAAAAGACCAATATGAGTCATCATTTTGAATCTCAAACACTTACATAATTAATATTCCTATAAACACACACACACACACACACACACACACACACACACACACACACACACACACGCACACACGCACACACGCACACACGCACACACGCACGCACGCACGCACGCACGCACACACACACACACACACACACACACACACACACACACACACACACACACACACACACACACACACACACACACACACACACACACACACACACACACACACACACACACACACACAAAAGTAAAAAAAAGAAAGATAAATAAAAATTTCCATAAGTGAAAACCATTTTTATGGTGCCTTGGGCAAGTACCATATTAAAAACTATTTTTTTGTGTCATGCCCAAAGAATTATAAAATAATTTAGAACTTCCAAAAATCCTAAATATAAAAAACCCAAAACATCCCCAAAAGAGATGTAAAGATGAAAAACCTTCGCATAATTTATCATTTGATTGGATGATGTCTTTCGCTATAAGTTATATTATGAGTGATAGTATTTGAGTATCATTTAGATATGTCATTTTGTTGACATTGAATAACTCATAGGTGAAAAACCTTTTCTCTCAATCACGATACTACATTGAATTCAATCAAATCTGATCATTCAAACCAACTTTTAATTTCCCATTCCTTTAAGTGTTTATCTAGGTATTATGTGGGTGTATTTTATTCTATGCTAATAACATAAAATCAACAATGTTATTAATCTTTTACACTCCCATTTATGGGATAATTAAATTTGGCCTGAGGTTAACATAGACTATGTATTTTATGTTTGGCTATGTTGGGTAGCTTGGGTCAGCTCAACCACTATCACTCCCATTTCCTTTTCCATCAATACATAAGATATATAAAGTGTGTATATTATGTACACACTTGGGGTAAATTAATTATATCTCAACCCTACATATTATAAATTATCCATCCATCCTTACCCATCCACAACTATCTTAAACCATCCTTACTATATTTACCCATCAAAACCCATCCTTATTTATTTAATCCTTATGTATCCCAAATGCATCATTATCCATCCAAATATACACCACCCCTACCCATTTAAAACCCATCAAAAACAATCTTTATCAATCCAATCCTTTCCATCATACCATCATACTTCTTCCAAATTTACTTTGATGAGGAAGTGTAAATGTCTTAATACATGTCCTTAGAAACATGTTGGTATATCTTTACAATGGTACTTTGATGACTAGAAACTTGGTTACTAGGAAATGTGTTTTTGGGAGTTCTAGCCTTAATTCCTATCAACTACTATCCATCCCTAATATATCCCTTTCATCTACTACTACTCCATGCCTAAGTGTTAGAACATGTTTCCCCTTTCTTAGTATCCCTTGCATATAAAATACAAAAATGTTTAAAATCTAAAGAAACAAAAACACTAGAAAACATAGAAAATATAAAAAAAGCATTGCACTCTCTAGAAATAATTTTGTCTTGGCCTACATCCTATCAAAATCCTTAATAAATCAAATAAAATCAATCTTATTACCATCAATCAATAAACAACAAAGCTTTTAACCTGATGTAGAACATACATTTGATTTTTTTTGTGTTTCCACTTGATTTTGTCTATGTACTATGTGTATGAAATCAAAAATGCATCATGTATATAAATCAATCCTAACTCAAAGAAGATAAATCATATAATACACTTTTGATTTGGGATACATTAGATAATTAAGAACATGACCAATATGGGAAACCTCTAGACCCAGTTAGGGGATCTCTTATCACAATGCATAATGCTAAGGAGGGTTCCAAAACCTCTAATCAAGCACAATCATGAAATAACCTATCTAGGTCCTATGTTTTATATTAACTAAACTAATAACAAGTAAATTAAATTATAATCTAGTTCTCACTAAAGCTTGTGGCATAAAGTGGAGGTAATAAACAACAAAACTAAACATGCATAAGAGACACATACTCACGTTAATGTATACAAACTCTTAATTCATAAAAGAGAATTAGAAATACATATATATCAACTCTTACAAAGGAGAAAAAAATTTAGGAATACTTATCTTGAAGATGAACCCACTGAGCTTAAATCTCTCCCTTGTCCAAGGTCCTTCACAAGAGGTTATTGTGGCATTTAAGCATGACAAGGATAAATCAACTCTAGGTTACAAAACCTATCAATGCATCCATAAGACGAGATCCATATCTTCAAATAAAGTATAAAACCCTAATCTTGTTTTTTAAGTAGAATGGTGGATAAGTAGATGTGCAATATCTCTTACTTCTTCTTCTCTTATTTAAATAATGGAAAAATGCACTTGTCTATATAAGTAGATTTAACCCTAAGCCCTTCCAAAAGTTTTGACTAATAGGGTCAAACTAGTCAACCTAGTACTATTATGGATAATAATTCACTAGATCACAAGTCAGGTCAGCCAAGAGCTGACTTGCACCCTAAATAAATTTTACCCAAAACTATATTGGGTTGACCCAGTCATCTTAGTATAATGAACAATTGAAAGGGGCTTAAGGTTAGGAAAATGGGGATAAAAGGTATGAAATAACTAAAGAGTGTACAATAGAGAAGAAAAAACTTAGGGATAAGTTTTTTAGGAGACAAGTGTGTAGATAACAAGTGGTAAAAAGGATAACAATCCTATGAAGCATTAATGATCTACCCACCCCTTTCCTGGTGTACCCCTTAAGGCATTCACTTAGAGAAATTGAGACTCGATGTGTTCTTGTAAGATAAAGAGCATCAATAAGTGATAAAAAATTTAAAATATTATGTGTATACATATGCCCCACTCGATTCTCATCATGTGTCACATAAGTGCAACACATGATGGTGCTTCGAGAATAGAACATGAGAACACATAACGTTAGTGCTAAGTAAAATGTAGTAAGGAGTAAATAAGATAAATGAAAGGGAAAAAATAAAAAACACATACTTAACTTAGTGCTGTAGATAAATAAATAAAATTCAAGATAAGTGAAGGTGTCAATTATGAAGAACATTAGGTGAACCTATAGATATTAATACAAAATATAGCCAAAAATTGGAATTTATAGAATATAGGAATATAGTAGTGGAAAATATTCTCTACTATGTCAGGATTCTAGAAAATTTTATTGTTTGAAAAATGAGTTAGTAAAAATATAGATATGTGCAAAATAAGGAATCTGATGGAAAATATTTGAGAGGTAAAGAATTGTGAAAAATAAGTTTAAATAGGGTGAAAGAAAAGTCATTCATTATTGTTTGACTTGTGTTGAAAGGAAAAGAACACTGAGAGACCAAACAAGAGGTAATAAAGCAAGGATGGTGAGGAGATGATAGTTGAGATGAGAGGGATGCCTGATGGCCACAATGGGTACAACATAAGTAGGCAACTAAGAATTTCAAACTTTTTTTGAATATTTTATTAAAATTAAATGTTTTTATAGAAATTTGTAATTTAGAGAACTTTTAGGAATTGAAATGAACCCAAGAAAGAGGATAAAGTAGTAGAAACTAAAAGGGAAAATGGGTTGAAAGGGATTGGAGTAATAACTATTAGAAGACATTTATTACTATCAATGAAAGGGGTTAGCAAGCAGAACCAAATAAGTTGATCTAGTCAACCTAGTAGGCTGAAAATTTGTGAAATCCACATTGCCAACTTAGTAGGTGTGTGACAACTTAGTTTGTTTTCCATGTTACCAACTTAGTATATGACTACTAAATTATTACTAAGGGGGAAAAAAATAAAGGGTCGACTTAGTTTGTTAAGTCAACCTGTCAAAAATGAAGAAATTTTGGTAAACCTAGTGTTTGACTAAGTGACCAAAAATAGTACAAAAATACATGAAATAGGCCAAAAGAGTGATAGAAAGGCCCAAAATGGTTGATTGAGTACTAAAATGGTTGAGTAGGCTAAAAATAGGTCAAATTGATCAAAAATGGATAGATTATAGTAAATTAGGCTTGTTTTTGTTAAAATTTGAAAAGAATGTATTTTAATTATTAATGACATGGAGCATCTAATACATCTTTTGTCATTTTAGGGTTATGGGGGAATCAAAGATTTTAGAGATTGGTAGACACAATATGACTCCTAAAACTCTTAGAGTGATTAACATTTGAGGATAAATTGATATTGGTTAGATTATATCTAGGAGAGATTATGGATATGTGTCGAGTCCCATTGAGTTCTAATCTAATAGCCATATTCCTAGGAGCCTGGGAATGATTAGCTAACACATTTAAATGGGAGGTGGATGGGGATATCATTGAGGTAGGTATCACCCTAGAGGATGTCCATGTTTTTCTTGGAATATTGATAAGAGGGACACCTATGATTAAGGGAGTGTTTTATGGAGATGAGAAGAGGAAAGCCTTACCCATGTGGGCAACAGGATTAGATCAGATATATATCAAGCTTAGAGTTAGCCTATTTGAAATTTATACATCTCATATTCTAGATATTTGAAAGATATTTATAGGACTTGTGAGTTTTATACATATTCATAGATTCTATATCACAAGTTAGATGGTGAGGTACCATTATATGTGATATATTTATGCTAGATTATTTTGGAGCATGAGGTACTATATAATTTAGGTTTTATCATTTGGGTCTAGCTTATGCATGACATGTATAGGATAATTTATAGAGGATAGAAGAATATAGGGCTAGTTATTTTGATAAGTTTTTAGATTATGAGAGGTTTATGATGTGTCATCTAGTTGGGTTATCCCATGTGGTCGATGATTGGTGCCTCAAATACAAAGGTGGTGACAGGATCAAGTAGCACAAGCTATACCCCATGTGTTAGCATTATAAACAATTAGGGGGTATAAAATATGTGGAAGACATACGGGTACATTACTATGGTATGTTTAAATTGGGAAATAGTAGTACCAACATTAACATAAACATAGATTATAGGTTATTATACCTAGTAGATAGAGCCACATCTAGTCGTGCACCTACTAAGATAAATGTGACTCCCTCATCTAGTGGAACTAATAGTTATTCTCATATTTTTGGATAGGTATGTAAGTGAGATGATGGGGAGAGGAGGATTGGGGCCACCATGTGTTAGGCTAATTATCAAACCATTGCATGAGAGACCATGGACTAGTTGAGTATGATAGGTAGTAAATAGAGAGGAGATGGATGCAGATGTAGGAGTGCCAAAGGTACCATAGTCAAAACCATATCATAAGGATATGACCACCATAGATACATTAATAGCAAGAGATATTATAGATAATGGCCATCATATATGAACCATAAGGTGGACCAAGATAGAGTTGGATGATATAGGTACCACTCAAGTAGAGTTTGAGATGGGTATGAATGGTGACCCTGAGATTTCCATTTGGGTAATGACTTATAAATGAGGTACTCAAAGGATTCATTGATGGAGAGATTGTGATAAATGATTACATAGATGGATAGATAGTATTAGGCAACATATAGATAGGTAATAAAATATGGTTGAAATTTGCTTAAGTTATTTGAGGTAGATTATAGATAGATAGATTTTTGACATATATCTATGATCTAATATCTATATAGTTTGAATTTTGTAGATCCTATGGAGGAAGAGACAAAATAAGGATCCCAAGTGATGGGATCACTCCATGACATCTTTGATGAAGTGATGACACCATATGACTAGATGACAGTAGAGGATCATATGATAGTGTCTACCCTAGGGAGCTAGTTTAGACTAGCAAGAGAGGCTACAAAGTAAGTATAGGAATGTAGGGATGAGCCACAACCATCAATATGGGTGAGATTAAGAGAAACATATGAATTGTATGCCTTAACCTAGGAGAGAGCCACACATATGGCTATCATGCCCCGACTAACATAGGTACATGTAGGTATAAGCCTAGGTGGCCAACACACAAGGATAGGTGATAGGTTTAAGATTTCAAATAGCCTCTTTACAACATAATATTTAGAGGGGATTATCTAAGGCATCTATGGGAAGTTTTTTGAGGCCATGAGATAAGCATGATAAATCCTACTCATAGAGATAGGATGATGTATATTATTCTACTTTGTATCAAAACACATGATATATACAGATATATCATTTTGGTAGTTGGATGTTTTGATCTTATGTGTTTGCATTATGGTTATGGTTGTGGGTAATTATATATATTTTTTTATATCATATTTATTTAGATTTTTTTGTATATACTATAGGAAATATATGAGTTGTGGTTTCTTTTCTAGCATTATGTGGGACACATGCATGGTTAAAAAGAAATAGGCAAAAAAGATTTTGCTAAGTATAATCAATCAAAATGTACTACACACTATTTCATGTTGGAAAATGTGTAATAACAACAAAAATGATTAATAATAAGAAACTAAAGAATGGTAAACAAGATGACAAAAAGTTTGTTTTTAAATCAAGAGAAAAATTGGAACCAAATTAAAATAAGTAGAATCACACTAAGTCACATTGGGAAGTATGAAAATAATGTAATAAATTAGAAAGCACGTAAAATATAAATGGTATAAAAATAAATCAATTAATTCAATAAATAATACTAAATCACATTGGGAAGTATAAAAGAAAAACAAGATTGGCAAAATTGGTCTTAAATTTATCACACTAATTCAAGCTAGGAAGAATGAAAAAATCAAGAAATGGTTAAATTCTTACATGCAATCTGAAAATAAGAAGATAAAAGTGAAAAAGTAAAAAATTATGCAAAAAAAATACTAAATCAAGCTAGGAATAATTTCAATGATAACTTCATAATCAATTAAATCATATCTCCTATTTGACACATGTAATTTTGTTATAACTTGGATTGTTGGAAAATTTTGAGGAAGGCCAGGTCCTATCCATGGTCTTACACTTCAACTCACAAAGGTAACAACAATGAGGTAGAATAAATGTAAAAAATTGGTAAAAATGGATGTTGGTAATAGGAAGGTGAAATTTTGGTAATTTGTGAGGAAGGATAGGTCTTACCATAGTCTTACAATATAACTCACAAATGGAATCCCTAGGGGAGTGATTAGTGAACAAAACAATATTTCTCTAAGGGAAATATTAGGATTATAAGAGTGAAAAATGGAATCTAAAAATCATAACTTATTCATCTTATGAGAATACCTTGGTACATAGGAGGTATACTAAGGACATGATAAGACACTAAGTGACTAGTGACTAGTGACCATGAATGTACAAAGGAAACCTATTTGATATAGACATAAAGTTGTGTAGGAAAGTAAGCATGATAATAAGATCAACTTACAAAGGTATATGGGTATAAAAAAATTAAAAAGGACCCACCTTCCCATGACATGTTCCCCATTATTTAGGACCCCTTATAGGTCTGTCAGTCTACTATAAAGATTGGGTGTCTGGATGAAAAATTAGGTATCACTAAAATAGTTTTTTTATTTTCCTTTTATAATATGTTGTATTACTGCACCCCAATGGACATTGACTATATTGTGAATCCAACTATGGAGTTTGAGCTTTGAATAGAAGAAGGAGATGTGATATAAATCATGTCTTTTAGTGTGATTTGACTTTTAAGAATATTGAATGTTTTTGCGTATGGTATTCATAAGAAGAGGTGTAATAAAAGAAAAAGGATTCTAGGTAGGTTCGTTGGCCCCTTTGGTGTGAAATGGATCCATCTACGGTAAAGGAAGTAAACCATTACCAAGAGAAGGTGGTGGTAGTGAAGGGATTAAAATAGGCTTAATAGAAGGATTGATGGGATAAGAAGCAGGGATATACTCAAATAAAGTAGGTGTAGGATTGGGATCGGAAGAGGGCTCTCCTAGGGGAGGGGTGGGGTCTATATAAGGATGAAGGAGAGTTATATGCATCTCAGGGATAAGTAGGCTATAGGGCCCAATCATAACATGATCCATAAGCATACTCCTATTAGGTTATTTAGAAAATGGAGGTGTATGCACCATTTCTTCCCTATAATAAGAGGGAAAATACTAAAATTAGGAACTATATATTATGGAATATAGGAAGATACACTAAAAGACTAAAGCAAAGGGGAATGATAATAGATAATATCATCATCATAGGCCTAAACAAGATTGCCTAATAATGGATCATCTAAGGTACAAACATCATCATAATCAAGTGTATGAAGATCAATGACATAAGTAGGGATAACATTGTCATTTGATGAAGTGTGATGAATGGAATGTTAAGTCTTAGTTAAGATAATGGGGATATTATCACAATGTGGTTTGAGAGAATGAGGCTATAGAGAAGTAAGAAGTTGAGAGATGAGATGAGTTGAGATATCAAAAGTTTTAATCTTTAGATTTATCTCATTAGGCTCATCATCATTAAAATATAATAGGTTAGGGGGAATATTCCCAATGAGTTTAGTATGACCATTATAACCTCAAGTGTAATTAATATGAAATTTAAATCATTAAGACTCATGAAATGGAACATTGGGCAAAGGTTCAAGAGTAAGAATCTTGAAGACACCACAATCTTGGAATTATTCAAAATTCCTAAGTTTAGTGTCACCTTAAATCCTATAGATAACTCCATTGTGATGGAATTTAATACATTGGTAGTGAAAGAAGTAACTGCTCTTATATGATGAGTCCATGACCTACCATGTAATATTTTCTAAGATAAAGGAAAGTTAAATATCATCACCTTCACATGAATGGTGATAAGTGGAATGATAATGGGAAACCACACACAACCTAAAGGAATAATTTTCCTTCAATCATATCCTTGACATATGTTGTGTGTGGATTTGAGATTGTATTTAGAATATCCAAGCATTTTGATCAAATCAAGAGAGGGAACACAAGTGTTAGAACCCTCATTAATCAAGACATGCTTAACTTGGATATTGCTAATTCAAACACTAATGAGTAGATGAGGATCATTCACATGAAGTATAATCTCATTGGGAATCATAAAAGTGATGAGAAACTTGAGGGAAAGAGAACTTTCCATTTTTTTGTTAATATGTATGAATATATTTTTGCATTATTACAATATTCTATCTTCAGATCCAAATAAGGTTACTTCACATCCTATTAGGGGAGGATGAGGAATGTTAATTTCAAACAAAAGCTACATAAGATGGTTTTTATGATGTGGAGAAGTCCTCATCAGCTCAATAAATATAATTTGGGATGGGAGATTAGTGAGTTACATGATGGGATCTCACTCATCATAACTTGTAATAATATTATTAGAAAGAGGTGCATAATGTTGAAGGAGGTCCTCAGAAGGAGGAGTTGAAGTAATTTGGAATTTATGTTGATAAGAGGTAGAACGTTTAGAATAAAGCTGTAAAATATGTTGAGAAGATGAAGTAGTTGGTACATGTTAGTTTTGAGAATTGTTAGAAGTGTTGATAGAAGCTTGAGTATCATTGGTGATAGGTAAATAAGATGGAGGGATGGTAAAAAGAGAATGGGAAGTGTTATCCAAGGGAGGAGTTGGAATTGGTTCATAAAAAGTTACAAGGTCATCTTTTCCCAACACATTTAAGTGAGTTGGAGAAGAATCTTTGATAATAAAAAATGTGTGAAATAATAGAGGTGTGTAGATAGGTTGAGGATAAATGAAAGCAACCACCCTTCACATATTAGTCATATTAACCAAATTCTCTTTTAGATTTGGGTCAAAAAGACTTTAAAAATTATTGGTGGAAGGGGTGGGATTATCTTGGTTATCTTGGTGATTTGGAAGAGAATCTTTATAGATGGCCAAATGAGCATTAGCTTGATTCAAATCTTGAGATTTAGTATTAAGTTTATAGGCTTTAAAAGTAATGTCATAGGCTTGTTGGCATTTCCAAATGGTACAAGCATGATAAAAATTAGGACTAAGAAGAAAATACATAGACAAATTATGCAACTACCTACAAATCTCATGAGAATGATCCCAACTATCATGAGACTAACAAAATTTGTTGGGATCATACCAAGATTTCATAGGATGAGTGGGATCAATTTCTCATGAAAGAGGCCTAGGTATACATTTTATTGATTTGGTTGAGGATAATGTTTTGTGAACATTGATGAAATTAGGTGAAGATAAGTGAGGATTGGTGAATTTTTGAGAAGGAAGAACTAGGTCTGAAGGTTAGTTAGGAATAACAACTTGAATAGTATGAATGGTGTCATAAGAGTCTATGACACCATCATTGATAGAATGACAATTATTGTTTTTAATTAAGATATGAGTACCCAAAAAAGGTTAGGATGGTTTGAATTAATGCATAAGGAAATATTGACATTTATCTTGATTAATGGCCTCCTCTAAGGTACATGGAAAGAGAGTGTGGACCAAATATTATAACTTGGGAAAAAGAGCATTAGTGAAAAGATGGAAAAGGTTATCATCAACCATGTTATGTTCACATACGTTGGACAATTTTTTCCACCTTTTAACAAAATATTGGGCAATTTAATTTTCAATTTACTTATATTTGATAAAATGGGCTAAGGTATTCTCAAAAATATCACTAGTTTGGAACTCTTGGACTAGAGAAATTAATAAATCTTCCAAACTAGTAATATAATGGGTTTTAAGTTGGTTATACCAATATAAAGCATCACCTATGAGGGTTTTGGCTAATAGCTTGGTAGTGGTGAAGGTGTTTAATTTGGCCTAGTCTTTATATAAATTTCTAAATGTTTTTAGATGAGGAGTAGGTTAAGTTGATCCATTTTAAGAAATGGTAGGGGTGATACCTCCTATATCGATATTAGCAATTTGAGATGTAAGAGGTTCATTCTGAAGATGCTTACTTATCTTGTTGAGAAGAGGAGGTTGAGGGATAATATTACCATGGTCATATTGAAGAGGAGGTGGGGGAACATTTTTATTAGGTGTGCCCCATGGCATCTATTGAGGATGGGTTTGAATATGGATAATGTGGTTTTAAATTTGCATCATTTGATTTTTGTTATGATCTTGAAAAGTATTCATTTTATTAAGGCTTTGTAATAAGAGTTGATGGGTTTGATTTGCATTGCTAGAATTATTTAAACCATTAGAATTAGAAGTAGTGGCTTGGGTACCACTATTGTTGTTGGTAGGAGTTTGAGAAGAGTTATTAGAATGTGAGGCACTAGTGGAATTTTTTTTTGGTGTAGTAAAAGAAGGATTAGTGAAGGGATAAGAAGAGGAAACACTAGAATCATGATTACCATGGGTAGTAAATTATGCACTAGTGGAATAATTGAGGAGAGTGGATCTTTGAAGAGGCCCACTAGATGTAGAACCTACCATATTAGTGGAGATAATATGCATAGAGGTAGAAGAAGTTAAAGAATAAGAAGTCATGGTATGAGAAGGGGTCAAAATAGAATGAAGAGGTTGAGAATAAAGAAAGATAGTATCCCCAAATCCATGTGAGAATATGGGACAAGGTGAATGAGGTTATTTAACTTGAACACTAATCATGAAATGTTAAATGGTAGAAGGATCCTTTCCTTGATGTTGAGGAAATGCATAGATAAAGAAGAGCATTTTAGGGGTATACTCTAATTCAGGATGATCTTTAAGAAATAAGAGAGGATTAAAAAGTAAAGATGAGTGAGGAGGGGTCCCATAATTTTTTATGTGAGTGGCTATATTAACATTAATCTGATCTAAGATAAGATCCACAAGCTACTTATGGGAGACCATATGGGGGTTGGTAAGACTCATCATATCTATTGAATTCAACTAAGTGTTATCTTCAAATAGGAAGTTCATGATGAAGGAAAAGGAATAGACAAGGAAAAAGTGATGTAAAATCAAGGAAATAAAAAGGGGTAGATAATAGTATAGAGTCAATTGGGTTGACTTAGTATAGAACATAGGGTCTAAAAATTGGGAAAATAGGGATATAGGGTCAACTAGGTTGACCTAGCTCTATTACTTAGATAGAAAATAGGTAGAAAAAGATATAAATTCAATAAGTTCAACCTAATTATATATCTTGGGAAGTAGTAAAGAGTATTATGTCAAAATCAATGACCTAGTATTATAGGTAGGGAAAATAGATAGTTTGTAATAGACTATGTCAAGCAAAATGACTATGCACTGAAATAGGTAATTATTTGAAAGTAATTTTGAAATAAATAAATAAAAGGAAATAAAAAATCAATTGGGTTCAATAAGGATGATCCAATTGAGGCACACAACATAAAAGCTTGTAATAAAACTAGCTAATGTAATTTTTTTCAATACAACATACAATTGAGTAGAGTAAGAAATTAACTTGGAAAGTAAATGCTAAGTGATCATCTTGAATTTTGTTAGATTATTAGAGTATAATTTTAGATGTAATAGGGAATTTGGTTGTAAGGAATTATTAAGCAATCTATAGATGGTTTTAAGATGTTTAGGCTAAAAGTGATATGTATTAGCAATGGTATTGCCTTGGTATTAGGGCTTACCCCCTCACTTCCCACACTATAGTGATATGGTATCGGGTGCTTAGCCAATATATACCATTAACTATGTGTTTATACTTGGACAAAAAACTAAGTCAGCTTCCCCCTTGGTGATGAAATCCAAGTAGGTAGGCCTTGGGTAGACAATTATCTAAATGCATTTTAAGATTATGTGATTTGGTAGTGTTTGAAAAATGAGAAAAATAGTGAAACTAAATGGTATATTTAAAAACCAACTAACTAGTCTATGTGATCTATTATAAGTATACAAGTAACTAAAATTGAAAGTGTGATCTAATTACTATCATATAATTGTTAATTCCAACTTTTAAACATATTAAAGTGTCAATTTAGACAATAGTGTATATAGAGATTATAGAACATATTTGATAGTGTCACTACTATAATATTGATGCAAGGGTCTAAAAATAACTACGTCAATAGTGTCAACCTAGTTTTATAAACATAAGACATAATACAGAACTAGGTCAACAGAGTGGACCTAGTTTACTATATAGGGGTAGTTTTAAAGACTATAAACTATGAAAAATAGAACTATAATGAATTAAAAAAATGATAGAGAAAGAAATAAAGGAACCTTGGTGGGTTGGAGGATACAAAGGAAAATGAGATTTCTATTGAAGTGCCTTAATTTACACTTGCAAATTCTACCAACTAGGTCAACTAGGTTGACCTTACTCTACAATTCCCTATTTTATAAAACCAATAAAGTATATTGTGGTAACATATTTGACCTAGTATGTTTTCTAGAAGTTTGGAAGTGTACTATGCCTACAGACTCAACCTACTAGCCTATATAGAAGTCTAGAATTGTAACATGTCAACAGAATCGATCTAGTAGCCTATACCTAATGAAAAACCTAAAAAAATAGAATATAATCATATTGATGTGATTGTGTGTTAAACCTACACACAAAATTTATAACTATACCAAAACAATCAACCCAATATCAAAAATATATATAAATAAAATGATAAAATAATAAAAAATGTGAGATAAAACTTGTAAGGGTTTGATTCACATCAAGTTCACCAGAATGTATGCAATTATAAATGCATATTTTCTATAAATCAATCCTAACTTAGAGAAGATATATCATACCATACACTTCTAATTGAGGATAATTAGATAATTAGGAATGTGACCAATATGGAGATCCACTAGACCCAATTAGGGGATACATTATCATAATACACAATGATAGGGAGTGTTCTAAAGCCTCTAATCAAGAAAAATCATGAAATAACCCTAGCTAAGTCCTATGTTTTATATTCACTAAACTAATAACAAGTAAAGTAAAGTCTAATCTAGTGTTGACCAAACCATGTGGCATAAATTAGGGGTAATAAACAATAAAACTAAACATGTATAAGAGACATACACTCATGTTAATGTATACAAAATCTTAATGCATGGAAGAGAATTATACACACACACACACACACATACATACATACATACATACATATATATATATATATATATATATATATATATATATATATATATATATATATATATATATATACATACATAGACACACACACACAAACACACACACACACATATATATACATATACATATATATATATATATACATATATACATACATACATATATATATATATATATATATATATATATATACATACATACATACACACACACACACACACGTGTGTGTGTGTGTGTGTGTGTGTATGTATGTATATATGTATATGTATATATATACATATATATATATATACATATATATATATATATATATATATATATATATATATATATATATATATATATATATATATATATATATACATATATACATACACACACACACACACACACACACACACACACACACACACACACACACACACACACACACACACACACACACACACACACACACACACACACACACACTTACAAAGGAAGAACAAAGTTAGGAATTACCTTGAAGACAAACCCATCAAGCCTCAATCTATCCCTTGGCTAAGGTGCTTCACAAGAGGTTGTTTTGGTATCTTAGGATGATAGTGGTAAATCAAATCTAAGATACATAGCCTATAAATGCATCCAAAATCTCTCTAAAATACAAGATCTATATCTAAAAATAAAGTATGAAACCCTAAGCTTATTCCTCAAGTAGAATGGTGGATAAGCAAATGTGCATAAGTTCTTACTTATTCTCTTCTTATTTAAATAATGGTGAGATTAACTTGTATATATAGGTAGATTTAACCTTAATCCATTTCAAAAAAATTATTCCATAGGGTCAACCTAGTCGACCTAGTACAATTATGGACAAGAATTTGCTAGGTCGGCCAAGAGCTGACCTAGACCCTAAATAAATTTTACTCAAAACAATATAAGGTTGACCTAGTCGACCTAGTATAGTGAAAAATTGAAAGGGGCTTAAGGTTATAAAAATGGGGAAAAATGTATAAAATGATTGAGGAGGTGCAATAGAGAATAACAAGCTTAGGGATAAGGTTTTCAAGAGACAAGTGTGTAGACAACAAGTGGAAAAAGGGACAACAATCTTGTGAAGCACCAATGGTTTGCCCACTCCTTTCTCTATACACCCTTAAGGCATGCACTCAGAGAGATTGAGACTTGATGGGTTCCTAAAAGATAAATAACATTAGTAAGTGATAAATTTTTGAAAATATTATGTATATACACTTTGCATGTTCTTTTGCGTTTTTTGCGCATTTTATCTTTTTTATCTTATCTTCCTTATTTATTTGAGTCAAGTTTAATATTCACATTAAAAATGATGTTATTATGATCTTCCATATCATAATGCATTATGTATTTCACTTTTGGATATCTTAGTCCCTACCTGTAGTACACAATAGACATCATTATTTTTCCATACTATGGGTGCATATTGTCATACATAAAATAAAAATAAGGTTTCTCAATTCATTTTGGAAATAATTTTGGAACTCCATTTAAATACTAAAAATATATATATTCATCCAATATACATCATTACCTCATCTCCAAACATATATCACATCCTTAACACATGTCAACTCATTCAAACACTAGCCATTTAGATTCACCATACAACCTATAGTCACCACTATCTACCAAAAATAAAACAAATCCATGTTATCCAAACATGGGATCAATCATTATAAATCCATGCAATTGATTAACATCTTGGGTTATGATTGTAAATAAATCTATGAAATCAAATAATCCACTCAATCATTTTCTTGATCTTTCCATTTAATCTCCCACATCGATTGATTAGGAACCTATAAATCATGATATTTATATTTTCTCCCATCTAAATCAAATTAATCAATCAACCAACCAATAAATAAATAAATCAATAAATTAGTCAATTTAATTGAATCTCAAAGCCTTTCAACATGATATATCATTCCCATGTCACCCTCTTCCATATATTATTTCTTTGGGCACATCAAAGTGTGCAAATTATCTTGGGATATATCATTCCAAATATGTTCCTTGTATAGATCATTATTTTGAGAAAATCACTCTATCATCAAATCCAATCACAATGTGTAAGCATTAGCTAAATTATATTAATAACATCCATGGATTAATCTCATTCAAATATAGCATTCATACCCTCATCTATATCATTTTCACCTCCACATCATACAACTAAATAATCAAAATATTTTATTTCTTTATTTTTTTTTTGCAAATCCCTCTCATAAATTTAATCACAACTCAATGAAAAATCTATTTCTTCTTTTTATAGCCTATAGGTTATCAATGGGATATATCATTCCCAAATATACTTCCATGTAATAATATTCATGGGAGAATATCCAAGCATGTAACTTATCTCAGGATATATTATTTCTCCAATCAACTCCCTAACAACTATCTGCTTAGGGAAAATCATTTTAAATATGCCTAAAAATCATGCAATCATGTTATCAAGACTGGTCATTCCATTTATTACAATATCAAATACATAATTTTTGTGTAACATTTATTAATTAATTAAATTTTATCATTTTCCCACATTTATTATCCTTGCATGACCACTCGAGGGCCCATCATTAATAATCATTTAAAGCCACCTAGGGCAATACATTTCTATATCCATTTTCACTCTAATTTTTCTTTATTATTTTAAATGGGCATTGCTTATTCTAGTCGAAACACCATTTCAAAGAGGGAAAAATGTAGACACTTAACTTCTACCACATTTAATGTAGAAATAAACTTTGGTAATTATCAACACAACTTCCATTATTTCACACTAACTCAATTTTCATTCTAAATTTAAATTTCATCATAACATCATTTCCCTCTTTTTTTTTAAATAGTTAATTAATCTATATTAATTAATTATTAATGCACATATAATTACAAAATACTAATTAAAATCTAAAATTTCCATGTCACCATACATCTTATACATTTCTCTCAATCAAATGTTGAATCATCTAATCACTTCCTTAACTTTCTCAACCAATTGTTGAATCACCATTGAACCTTTAGACCAACATGGTGAGTCATATAACTACCTTGACTCATTCATGAAAAAAATTCAACTACCAACTGAATTCCCCCTTATTTATAAAACACATGAGTAATTTGTCTCATCCATTTGGATGAGGACTCAAATCCATATTTTTAAAACTGTCCTTCTTCTCACCTAAAATCCTATAAATTAAAATATCATCCTTCATTATAAAAAAATCCATCATCAAGCTATCTAAGTGATATCAAAATCACCTTGTGCATCCATAAGGAAATAAATAAATTACATTCATATACTACTAAAAATACCATTGCCTTGGACAATGAATTGATCATCCACATATCACATTTCAAGAGAAAATCAAAGTTTATCAATGTAGAAGTTGAGTTACTTTGTTGGCAAGATGGTAAATTTCAAGTATTTTTTATTTATTTTATTTTTATTTAATAGATATAACTAAGGTTTTAGTTTAGTATTTATATACAATAGATAAAATAAGAGGGAAAATTTGTTATGGCATTGAGTCAGGGAATGGTAGTGGATAAAAGGGATAGATTAGGGATGGATAAGAGTGGATAGAAATTAAAATGAGAACTATTAGGAACACATTTTCCTAAAAACCAAGTGTGTAGTCATCAAAATAAAATTATAAGGATATACCAAGATGTTTCCACTTCCTTATCATGGTCAAAAATGGGAATAAGGCTAATGGTATGATGGAAAGGTTTGGATTCATAAGGATGGGTTTTGATAGGTTTTAAATGGGTAAGGATAGTGTATATATGGATGGATAAGGATGTATTTAGAATATATAAAGATTGAATGGATAAATATTGGTTTCAATGGGTAAGTATAGTAAGGATGGTTAAGGACCGGTGTAGGATGGGTAAGGATGGAGGGAATATTTAGAAAGTATAGGGTTAAAATGGAATGGGCATGCCCCCAAGTTTAAGGTACTTGTAGATAATTGATTATTTTATGTATGATGCTACAAACTATTTTTCACCATGGTACT
Organism: Torreya grandis; assembly: GCA_037957365.1. Taxonomy (NCBI): domain Eukaryota; kingdom Viridiplantae; phylum Streptophyta; class Pinopsida; order Cupressales; family Taxaceae; genus Torreya; species Torreya grandis. Next base: position 791,240 of record JARHVA010006771.1, read on the forward strand.
TATCCAAGGTGCCATATAAACATCTTTTATTTCATGATTTTATCAAAATCACTTCTTTAACTTACTTTTTCCCCATTCTAATCACTTCATTAACTTCCTCAAACAATTATTGAGTCATCATTGAACCTTTCAACCAACATGGTGAGTCATATAACTACCTTGAATCATTCATGAGAAACTTTAAACTACTAAATACCTTCATTTTTATTTATCAAACACATGATGAATTGGTCTCTTCTACTTAGATGAAAACTTAAATCTAGATTTTTCTCAAATGTCCATCTTCTCACTTGAAAGCCTATAAATTGTAGTGTCATCCTTCATTATCAAAAAAATCATAATTAAGATAACAAATTAATATCAAAATAATCTTGTGCATCTATAAGTAAATAACTAAATTAGTTCCATATGCTACTAAAATTCTCTTTTCCTTTAAAAGTGGATTGAACATCCACATATCACATTGTAAGAGTAAATCAAATTTCATCAATGGAGAAGGTGATTTACTTTGTTGTTAAAATGGTACATTTTAAGTATGTTTTCTTTATTTATTTTTATTGAAAATATTTATCTAAGGTTTTATTGTTGACTTTAGAATAGGAAGTTAATTGTTTATTTGACTTCATAGTTTGCATAGGTTCTAAAATTATAGTGATCACACCATACACATTTCATATTTTTAAATAAATTAAATAATCTTATTTTTAATCTCAAACCTATGGTGTCATCCAAAATACACTTGCCAACTTAAAATTCATAAAATCAAAAGTCAAAGTCTCTTTTTTAAGGAAAATTTAATGTGAAGGGAGAAATGTGAAAGCAAGTCCTATTTGACCATTTTTTCCCCACAACCCAAAATGGATCAACCCCCTTATAGTCAAAAACTTATATATGGGCCTTTTATAATATCAATCTATTATGGATTTATTTGATGTCATTTCATATTCCATTTTAAGTCGGTCATGGCCTAGTATGGTCCTTGTGTCTTTTGGTGTCTTAAGAATAATTTTAATCATATATGCAAGTAGCAAATTTTCATGGTGTTAAGTAGTTACAAAGTAGGTCTTAAAAAGCCTAAGGTTACATGTAGGAGTTTTGTTTAACTTTTGGCCAAATGATTGGAGAATTCAAATTTCCTTTGGAGGAAGTGATCCACACAAAGCCCATAACAAATGTACAAGTGTTAATTCCTTCAGAGGCTTTATTTTGGTATTTTGGCTAAGTGTTAATTCTTTTAGGACTTTTATTTTGGGAGTTATGTTTTGGGATTTTGTTTAAGTGTTGGGAATGTTTTTAGATATTTTATCCAAAACAATTTCCATAAAGGATCATCGATTGACAAAGTGGACCTTTTCCAAAGACCAGAAGGATATCTTTTGAAGAAGTTGGTCCTTTACAAAAATACTGAGGGGCACTTTTTTAGCAAAGTGTCTTGCACACTTTTCTTGAAAGGTCTTTTCTTCAATAAATTGTCCTACACACTTTTTTTGAAGAGTGATTTTTATTTACCAAAGGGTCCAGTTCAAAAATCTCAAAGGGTATGTTTCTCAGGGAAATAGTCCACTTCAAGGTTTTGAAGGTAATTTTCTCATTAGAGTGTCTTACACACTTTCTCTAAAGGATATTTCTATAGTGAGGTAGACCAAGCCATAAGTCCCAAAAGATAATTTTCAAGGGGAAAAGAGGGCTATTTCGAAAAGGCAGAAAGGTAATTTTGAGGACACAATTCCTTCAAGAAAATTATCTAGGATAATTTTCTCAAAGGAAGTTTTATTTCAAAACTTTTGTCTCAAGGCAAAAGACTAAGGCATAATTCCTTAAAAAATTTTATTTAAGATAGAGATCCCAAAGACTAATTATTTTGGACATTTTGTCTAAAATAATTGCTCAATGCAAATATGCAGCAAGTTTTTTTCCTTTAGAGGAAGTGGCTGAGACATAAATCCCAAAATAATTATCTAATGAAAAGGTCTAAAGTAAATATCCATTTGATTTGAAAAGGTTCTGGGTAGCCCCATAAACATCAAATTAAATCCATTCCAACTAGTCATTTGGATTTGAAAATCTAGAGATGTTCACACTAATGTCAAGTTTAAGCTTGAAAAAAGTAAGTCCTTTTAAGTTTAAATTTGATGGTCATGTGAATATTAATGATGGTTGTGTGAACATAAAATGACATCCCTTAGACCATCAATTTTAAAATTATGAAGTAGCCATTGGGTCTTAAATTATGGGTCCTAGTAAGATCACTACTCCTCATTCGAGCATACACCTCAATATAATGGTGTGAGATGAGTTAAATAGTTAGAGAGATTAAGGAGTAAACAAATGGAACAAACATGTGAAGCTAAATAATAATAGTAGGATCCTAAGGATTAATGTGGATTTGACACATAACATAGGTTGGGACAAGGTTGATAATTCAAAGGTAGATTTGAGGGCACATGTTCATTCAAACTTGGAAGATCTAATAGAGCGAGATGAGTCATGGGATTAAAAATACAAGATGGTTCTTGATGACCAATTAAAATAAAGGGGAGATAAATAACTTAGGTAGAGGTTGAAGAGTCTATTTTTTTACTAAGGCAAGCAAGTATGATGGAGCCAAGCTTGATCATGTTTTAGTTGGGGTCAAGAGAGGATATTTTAGGATCAAATGGTGCCATTGGGGACCTACAAAGTAAGACATGTAGAACTTAATGGCCATCACCAAATCCAACCATAGGAAAGTGACCTTTCTTCCCACTTGGGTACACATCACGATAGACCAATTTGGAGTGGTTTAATTTTAGGACAAATCCATAATAGATTGATTTGGTTATTTTAGCTATATATATATATATATATATATATATATATTACTAAACCCATTTGTAATTATTGATTCCATAATTATAACCACTAGGGAAGATCAAAGAGGGAATATTGTAACTGTGTAACAACTAAAAGTGATGGGGATCAATTAAATGAAATAGAGTGTAATTTATAGAAGTAGTTGTAATTATAGATGGATCATGTGAACTGATTGATTCCCCTTTTCAGTGACAAGTCCCTTCTCTCTTGTGATCGTTCTCCTATAAATATAGCCCTAAATCTATTGTAAAAAAAACCACACCATGTATGGTGAAGCCCTATTAGACTAATGTTATATTTTCCCTTTGTACATTAATACAATTTTATTTTTTAAGTTTTGAAAAATTATCTAAGTTTTAAAGTGATGTATGGTGATTAGAAGTGATAAATCTCTATCCTTCCTTCCCTTATCCTTTCATGTCTAAGCAAGAGTTCTTAATCTAATAGATCATATAGAGTGTATTCTAGTGTGTAATGATTTTTAAGTTTACAATTGTTCTTCAAGTGTGTAATATTCCCTCTAGTTTATTTACCTTATGTCATTGATTACATTTTGCCTCTATATCAAAATACTCATGTTAGAATCTATTAAAACTTACAGACTAGTCTATATTTTTTGTTTTGGTGTTGTATAAATATGATGGTCATGTGGAAGATATTATTGGTGCATCATCTTCTTTAGAGTAGATTAAATTTATGTATTTTATAAATCTTTCACCCCATAAATAAGTATGAACTTAAGTGGTAAACATTGCATGATATATTTAGGGAGATAACCCTTAAATCTAGAGGATCATTTTTGATATAGGTACACCCACATACCTAAAAATGTTCCCATGTTGCCCAAATCTAGAAGAAGCATGAAAAATATATTCTAGGGTACAAGATTTGGTGAAAATGGTTTTGACACACTTGGTGGGACCCATTATCTTCAAGATAACTTGTCAAGGTGAATGTTGGTCTTGACAAACACTGGCTATAAACTAATGTGCTACTCAATATTTGGTGACTCCTCTAAGTAAATATGGTTTTAAACCATTGTTTTTTATAAACTTGTCCCTGTAATTCATGGTCCTCACTAGGTCATCCTCTACTAGACCATCTGATCCTGTTAATCCACCCATTCAACATGAGATCCCTCTTGCAATTCAATAGCCACAACCTAATCTACCCTTTGAAAAATGAGTAGATTTTGCTAGAGAGGAAGAAGAGGAAGAGGCTAAAGAAGTGAAAGATATTAAAGAGGAAGACATGGATAGAGCTTATGGTTTCCCTACCTTTAACACTAATAATCCCATTCAACTTCATGCATATGATGCCATCCCTCCCAATGCCATAAAAGGTGTTCCCACATTTAATAGTGAGAATCATATCACACCTAGCGAGCACATTAGAGATGTCTCTAAATTTTTTAGTTTTCAAAATAGTGTCTAAGATAACATTTACATTAGGCCCCTTACCATGTACCTTAAATGGAAGGCTCTTGATTGGTATAGGATTCTAGAAGATGGATGCATCTCAACATGGGATGATTTAGGAGTATTGTTGACTTTTAGATTTGAGAATGAAAGTGACCATGCTTCTCTCATACATTAACTCAATATGATAAAGAGGGGACCCAAAGAAAAAATGCATGAATTAAATGAAAGGTTTCAGAAGGTTTGGCATAGATTGGATCCCCTTATGATGCCACCTACTACTTTTTTGTTCCCCACTTACTTGAGAGCCATTAGGACTAAAATCATAGTTATGCTTCAATCTATGGGAGGGTTTACCCTCCTTGAAGTATATGAGATCTCTATTAAAGATGAGAAAAGTTGCATCTAAGATATAATATTATCACCTAAAGTTTTTATGCCTACATTATATTTGCTTTTTATAATGTTTTAAATGTGGCTCAAACTCCTAACATCAATACCAAGCCTGGAGTTACTCCTAAAAAAGAAGAAAATGTCATGAACAAAGATACATAAATCCAAAGGCTAAGAGATTTGATTAGATAAGCTAGTGTGAAACAAAGTGATTATCAAAATCCTTAACCCTTTCAACAATAATATGGAAGAGGGAGAGGCCAATGGAAGCCTAATCCTAATAAGCCTACTAATACATACAATCCTAGCTCTATCACCAATGCAAAGGAGATGGCACTAGTTCATAGTAATTTGGTGCATAGAGAAGATTGGAAGAAAGACCAATTCATGGATGCCAATAAAAATGGAGAGCAAGCTATGGTGTTTTAAGGGGTATTTTCTCCCCTCCTATCAAATGAATATGAGGTGATGATGCAAGTTAATGAGGATTGGCAAACTCAAGGAGCGATATTCACCAAATTTATGGTTGAAGACACTTTTATTCTAAATCAAGAAGCCTATATTATAGAAAATACAAGGGCAAAGAAGAGGGATATAGGGGGTGGTAGAAGCATGCCTACAAGATCATCCAATCCTCTTACAATTCAATAAGACACAACTATAAGTGTGACCATTCCAAAGGCTTTTATGGTAGTTACAAAGGCTTTTACACCTCCAACAAGTCAAAATGTGGTAAGGTCTACCCCTATCCTTCAAGTTCCAAGTATTTATCTACCTATAAGATCCCAATATAAAAGTAGGTATATCTTCCTTAAACATTGTATATTATTTGAAGAGTACTAAAACATCCATTTCCCTTTGGGATGTTTTACATATGCCTTGTTAGAAGGAACTCCTCCAAAAGAAGTTTTCTACTATCTTTGCTAGTGTCCCACCCTTAAATCAAAGTCAAAGTCATGTTTTCCTTAAAAGTGTCACTAGTAACATTGTTTAACCATCCAATACGGATGAGAAACCTCCACCATTATATCTCACTCTCATAGTAGGTGACAAACTGATCCATAATTACATAGTGGATAGTGGATCTTCAACTTTAGTCATGCCCAAGGTAGTAGCTGACAAATTGGGTTTGAAGTATGAATTTCATAGTAAAGGAGTTCTTCATCTAGATGGTACCCCTACCAAAACCATAGGGATAATAAAAAACTTGAAGTTTTTCCTACATGATTGTCTTAGCTTCCCTATCTTGCAAGACATAGTTGTTGTTGATCTCCCAACCCACTTTGTAATATGCTTATCAAGGGACTTTATTGCCAAGATTGGTGGATATATTTTAGTTGATTGGTCCTTATTAGACTTTAGGATGAGGTATGGGACCAAGGTGACACTTAAGACACAACCTCTTGCATGGTTTCATATCAAACCTTACATTAAGGTAAGTTCTAATTTGAACTATGTTATTCATGAAGAAAAGGATTGTATTCTAGATGATGTAACTTATTCCAAGCTTTACGGCATTATAGATTTATTTATTAATGAATATGGTACTAATGATTATGAGAAATATCCTTATTATCTCATGAAGGAAACTGATCTAGGGACATATTGTATACATGAAGAAGGAATACATATACCTCTACTCACCAAAGAAGAGGGTGAATATGATGAACTATGGAAGATGTTTTTTGATGGTTCAAGAAGTAAAGTTGGTGTAAGGGATAGTGTTATGTTGGTATCCCTATAAAACCAATAGTATTATGATTCATATATATTTCATTTCTAATCCACTTTTAATGTGGCTGAGTATGAAGGTTTGATTCATGACCTTTAATGGGTAAGGAAAAAAGGGGTCAAGAAATTGCAAGTGTATGGAGATAGTAAGTTTATTGTGCACTAGGCGAGGAAGATGGTTACTACCAAAAACCATTTACTTAAGTCATATAATAATTGGGTATGGGACCTACTTGAATACTTTGATGAATTCAACAATCTCTCAGTCCCAAGGGAGTAGAATAGTAATGTTGATAGACTAGCTAGCATAATATCCCAATTTGACACTCCAACTACCATAAAGGAGGAAGGAAAGTAGTCTCATATTAAGATAATTATCATACATTATATACTTGATAATGAAGTCTCTTGGAAATTTTTTGATGTTGACAAACACATTGCATGATTCTTGCAAAATGAGGATAAGTTTTCTTCAAGAAATCATGGAAGACTCCAAGAATAGTTGGGTGACCAGATTGTGCAACTAAAGACCAATAAGATACATAAGGGTTTGGTGAACTTAGAAAGTATATTTAATGAGAGTGATCAGAAGAGGAAAGAGAAAGTCGGTCTATCTATAAAGGAGGATAATTATGAAAGGGTCTTGATCTTTAAAGACAAACTCCTCAAACTAGGCAAGGTATGTTCTACATTAGAAAAGTAATAATTCATTGAACTATGTAGAGAGTTTCATGATATCTTTGATTGGGAATATAAGGACCTCAATGGATTTGTTCCTAAACTATGACACTATAATATTGAGTTATAACTAGGAGTTAAACTAGTTAGACAAAAGTAAAAACCCATCAACCCCAAGGTCGAGCAACTCATGAGGATGGAGCTCACCAAACTCCTTGAATCTAAGATAATATTTTCCATCAAAAATTCAATATGGGTGGCTAACCTTGTGCCTATTAGAAATAAAAATGGGTAGATAAGGATTTGTGTATACTTTAGATATCTTAATTGAGTGCCACTCAAAGATCACTATCATTTACCCTCATTGGAGTAAATTCTACAAATGGTTTCAAGTTCTCAACATTTCTCTCTTCTAGATGTCTATTCAGGCTACAATCAAATTTTAGTAAATGAAGATGATCAGTTCAATATAGCCTTCACTACCAAATTGAGAACCTTTGCTTATAATAAGATTCATTTTAGTCTATCTAATACCAGTTCCACTTTTCATAGAGTAATGGGCATGGCCTTTAAAGGTTTAATCAATGAGTTGGTACTAGTTTATCTAGATGATATAACAATATTTTCTAAGGATGTAGATGAACACATGAAATATTTAAGGATTTTTTTTGAAAGATTTAGTTAATATTGGTTATCCCTTAAGCTAAATAAGTGCATCTTTGTTGTTCATTAAGATAAGCTCTTAGGGCATAGTGTGTCCAAGAATGGTCTGACTATCGATCCTGAGATAATAAGGTTATCCTAGGTTTAATCTTGCCCTTGCATAAGAAAGGTCTTTAAAGTTTTTTACGAAAAATAAATTTTGTAAGAAGGTTCATACCTGATTTTGCATCTTTAGTAAAACCTAACATAGCTATACTCAAGAATAACTAGGTCTTCTCTTAAACCAAAGAGGGTAAGAGTAGTTTTGAAGCCATAAATAAATCAATTGTAGAAGTTCCTACCCTTGTGAATCTAAATTTTACTAAAAAAGTCATGTTTTATTCATTTTATAACCTTGATACTATCTTAACCATGCTAATGCAAAAGAATAATGAGAATGTGGAGTAGCCAATTACATTCTTTAGTCAAGTTTTAAAAGATTATGAATTTAAATACACCTTTGTGGAGAAATAGATCCTTGTTGTTGTAAGAGGACTAAAGAAGTTTAGACATATGGTGTCAAATAACAAGATTCACGACATGGTCTCTCATCTAAGTGCTAACGAATTTATTTTGAGTAGAGACCTCAATGAAAATAGGGCAGGGTGGATCACTAAAGTGATGGAGTATGATGTTGATATCAAAGTGACAAAACTGGTAAGGGGTAAAGGCCTTTGTGAACATCTACTTCAGATCTTCATCAATTAAAAGAGAAAGCTCTAGTCAACCATGAGTGTCCCCAACTAGTGGTCCATTATCTATATAAAATTAGACATGGGACATGATCATATTTATCTAAAATGGTGATTACCCCAATAATATGATTAAATCACAAAGAAGGTATTTAAGATTGCAATCCATACCCTTTTGTCTTATGGATGACATGGTGTTTAGGAGAGATGTCAATGGTGTGGCATTGACAATGACCAATTTGGAGTGTTTTTTGATAAGTTCCATGATGGGACAGTAGGAGGCCATGTCTCTCCAATGACCACAGCTGCCAAGATCACGAGGGATAGTTATTATTGGCCCAGCTTATTCAAAGATTTCCATGCTTGGGTAAGAAGGTGTGGATAATTTGCCTTCTTTATAGGAAAGCAAAATCTTGTATCTCTTCTTCTGAAGCCTATCTAAGTGGAACAACCTTTCATACAATGGGGTCTTGACTTCATTAGCATGATAAACCCCCTATCAAGTGCTTGTCATAAATGGTACTCACAATAATTGACTATTTTACCAGATGGGTTGAGGTAGTAACATTGAAGGATGCTAATGAGAATGGCATCTTGGAATTCTATGAGAGCATCATAACAAGGTTTGGCACCCCTTATACTATAATTTTATATAATTCTCTTCCTTTTATGGGTGATAAAATAGTTGATTGGGAAATTTATAATGGCATATTCTTGAGCACTTCACCTAACTATTACCCTCAGAATCATTAAGATAACCTTAGAGTATAACCTAATCAGAAACAAAATATACTAATAAGAACCTAGTCAAAATCATTAAGAGAACCTTGGAGCATAACCAAAGAGCTTGGCACACTAAACTAAAGACAACCTTATGGGCTGATAGGATAACCCCTAATAGGTCAATAAGGAATTCTCCTTTTCTGTTTATGAAAGGGAGTCTAGGCTATCTATATCTCAAGAGTTGTCTACCTTGGAATTATCACACCGACTAGAGTTAATTGAGAACACTCCCATGGAAGTGAAATTGATAGAACTAATGGAGTTGAAAGAGACTAGAGGTAAGGCTCATCAAGCCATGGAACATCACCAGGTACTGATGAAGAGGTATTTTGATAAGAAGGTATCTCTAAGATCATTTTAAAAAGGTGACATAGTATTGAAATGGGATGAAGATATAGCAAGGCCAAGAATGCATAATAAGTTTGATGCCCTATGGAGTGGATCATATATCATCACCAAGTGCAAGCAAAGTAACTCTTTTTATTTAGAAAGGATGAATGGAGAAGAACTCCCTATCCCTATGAATGGGATACTCTTAAAACCCTATTATTGAGAGTTAAAGGTATATCTTATAAATATTAGGTTAGTTGTGTGTTTCTTTTCTTATTATATTATGTCACAATAAGTCTTTGAAATACAGTGTGTTTTGTTTAGTTCTTTGCCTTGTTTTTTGTTTAGTTCTTTTCTTTGTGTTTTGTTCTTCTTCTTTCTTTATGTTTTATATACTATTCAAAAGTAACTTATATATCTAGTCTATATACTTGTGACTCCATATCCCAATGGATAGGATTAGGAAAATGGTCAAGGCATAATAAGCATACCACCCCTAGGAAATTGACAAATATGTTTACCATTTTTTCCACACAGCTCAAAATGGATCAACCCCTATATAGTCAAAATCTTGTATATAGGCCTTTTGTAATATCAATTTGTTATGGATTTGTTTGATTTCATTTCATATGCCATTTTAAGTGGGTCATGGCCTAGCCTATTCCTTGTGTCTTCTAGTGTCTTAAGAATTATTTTGATCATATATGCAACTAGTAGATTTTCATGGTGCTGAGTAGTTGTAGAGTAGGTCCAAAAAAGCCTAAGGTTTCACTAAGGAGTTTTGTTCAACTTTTGGCCAAGTGATTGAATAATTTAGATTTCCTTTAGAGGAAGTGATCCAAATAAATCTTGAAACAAATGTACAAGTGTTAATTCCTTTGGAGGCTTTATTTTGGTATTTTGACTAAGTGTTAATTATTTTGAGACTTTTGTTTTGGGGTTTTTGGCTAAGTATTGGAATTATTTCAGGAGTTATGTTTTAAGATGTTTTTTAAGTGTCAAGAATTTTTTCATATATTTTTTCTAAAATAATTTCCTTGAAGGATCATCTATTAATGAAGTGTACCTTTTTAAAAGGCTTGAAGGATATCTTTTTAAGAATTCGGTCCTTTTCAAAATTCTTAAGGAGCACTTTTTTAGTAAAGTGTCCTATGCACTTTTCCTAAAAGGTCTTTTCTTTAGCCAAGTGTCCTACACACTTTTTATGAAGGGTGATTTTTCTTCACCAAAGGGGCTAATGTAAAAATCTTGAAGGGTATCAATAAAATAGTCTACTACAATGTTCTGAAGGGCATTTGCATGACAAAATGTCCTACACACTTTCTCTGAAGGATATTTCTATAGTGACTTAGACCAAGTCAAAAGTCTCGAAGTACACTTTGTAAGGGGAAAATAGGGATATTAAAAAAAGGAAAAAAGGCAATTTTGAGGACATAATTCCTTCAGGAAAATTATCTTGAACAATTTTCCTAGAGGTAATTTTCTTTCAAAACTTTTGTGTCAAGGCAAAATACTAAGGAAGAATTCCTTTAAACCTTTTTTCTGAGACAGAGATCCCAAAGACTCAAATTCTTTCATACATTTGTATAAAATAATTGATCAAGGCAAAGATGTGGCAAGTTTTTTTTCTATGGAGGAAGTGGTTGAGACACAAAACCTAAAATAATTTTCCAATGAAAGGGTCTAAAGGAAATATACATTTGATTTCAAAAGGTCCTAGGTAGCCAAATAGATTTCAAATGCCCCTTTAACTAACCATTTGGATTTGAAAATCCATAGATGTTCATGCTAACATCAAGTTTGAACTCAAATAAAGTAAGTCCTTTTGATCTTAAATTTAACAACCATGTGACCATAAATGATGATCATTCTAATGTCAAATGACATCCCATAGATCATCAATTTTAAGATCAAGTAATCATTGGGTTTCAAACTGTGGGTCCTAACAAGATCAATAGTCCTCACTTGATCATACACCTCAATCCAAAAGTGTGAGATGAGTTAAATATTTGGAGAGCTTGAAGGGTAAACACATGGAATAAGTGCATGAAACTATATACTAATAGTAGGATCCTAACGATTAACATGTATTTGAAACATGGCATAGGTGGTGATAAGGTTGATAATTCAAAGGTATATCTAAGGTCTTGTGTTCATTTGAACTTGGAAGATCCAAAAAAGTGAGATGAGTCATGATATCAATGATTTGAGCCAATTTTCAATAACCAATTAGAACAAAGGGGAGACAAATGACTTAGGCAAAGGTTGAAGAGTCAATTTTTTACTAAGGTAAGTAGACATGATGGAGCCAAGATTTATCACATTTTAGTTGGGGCTAGGAGTGGACATTTTAGGATCAAATAGTGCCATTTGAGACCTATAGAGTAGGAAAAATAGAACTCAATGTCCATCACCAAAGATAATTATAGGAAAGTAATGTTTCTTCCCACTTGGGCACACATCATGATAAACTAGTTTGGAATGGTTTAGCATTAGGACAAAGCCTTAACAGATTTATCTAGTTTTCCTAGATAAATGGATGCCTGAACCTAGTGGTAATTCTTGATTCTATTATTTCAACCACCAAGGAGGATCAAAGAGGGAATATTGTAACTATGTAGTTACTAAAAGTGATAGGGATCATTAAAATGGCATGAAAGAGTATAATTCATAGAAGAAGTTGCAACTATAGTTGTATCATTTTAACTAATTGATTCCCCTTTTTAGCACCAAGGACCTTCTCTCTTATGGTCATTTCACTAAAAATATATCCCTAGATCTATTATAAAAAAAAACCACACCATGTATGGTGAAGCGCTACTAGACTAATGTTATGTTTTCCCTTTTAAAATTAATATAAGTTTGTTGTCTATGTTTTGAACAATTGTATAAGTCTAAAAGTGATGTATGTAGATGAGAAGTGATAACTCTATATCCTTCCTTCCCTTATCCTTTCATGTCTGAGCAAGAGTTCTTAATCTAAGAGGTCATATAGACTATAGTCTAGTGTGTAAATATTTTCAAGTGTATAATTTTCCTTTGTGTGCATAATTTTCCCTCTAGTTAATTTACCTTGTGTCATTGCTCACATTTTCCCTCTATATCAAAATATCATGTTAGAATCTATTAAAACTTAGAAACTAGTCTATATTTTATATTTCACTATGGTTGAAATATGATGGTCATGTGGAAGATATTCTTGGTGCATCACCTTATTTAGATTAAGTTCAATTTATGAATTTTATAACTCTTTCCCCCCATAAATAAGTAGTAGTTTAAGTGAAAAACATTGCATGATATATTCAAGGAGCTAGCTCTTTAATCTAAAGGCTCATTTCTGATATAAGTACACCCACATACCTTAAAATATTCTCATGTTTCCCAAATCTATAAAAAGCCTAAACAACCTCTTCTAGGGTGAAATATCTGGTGAAAATAGTAAAACCCCATGCAATCATGAGTTATGACATGTTATTACACACTCTAAAACTCCTTTAAATGGAGTTTAATCCACACTCCTAAACTTCATCAATGAGATATATTACATGTTCAACCCCACTCATTTATTAGAAGGAGGGATCATCCTCCACCCTTGGCTTTTATCTTCATCCAATGGTTTAATTCAATTTCTAAATCTATAAATTAAGGGTCCTTCTCATCATTCCATCAAGATCTCATGCCATAACAAAGTGCTGAATAATTTTGAGCTCAATTAAGCATCATTGCATCAAATCATCCAATAAAAAAACCATATTTTCAAGGGGATGTGCTTTCAAATTATTCATGCACTTGAAAAAATCTTTGCAACTACATCCAACAACAATCCTATCATAATCACATAATCAAAGCAAGGAGCAAGGTCATATTTGGTAAGGTCAAGGTGATATAATTTTCTTGTTTTCATTTCTTTGAATATCATTCAAGGTTGTATCTTTAATTTAATATGTAGCATTTCATTTGTGTTTCACTTAGATTTATCTAAAATATTGAAGTCATGCTAACTAATATTATTTTGTGTACACACTAACCTATTAGGTCAAAAATACCTCTTCTAGATTATGGAATTGTTTAATCGTATCTTACATATCACTTCTCAAATGTCACATCTACTAAAAATCCTTATTTTCATATGTCCATCAAATATAAAAATAATTATAAACTCAATATTATTTCCTTTGTATCTAACTATAATAATAAATATTATATAATTTCTTATTGATCAAATTGTATTAGTAATCATGATACAATATTATCCACTAGTTTCCATCCATACTATATCGATAAGCCTAATAGAGTTTTTTTTCATCCCTTATTATATTAGTATCTCCAATACACTTTGTTTCCATCCCTACTATATTGATAGGGCATAAAATATGTTTATGTCCCTCCTATATTAATAATAATATATTCTACTTTATATCCAACAATATAGATAAACCTAATACCATTATCTCATCTTTCTTTTACAAACTTAAAAGTGTTGATGCCTTCAACATCAATAAAAAATTAGAAAAAATTAGGTCAATATTCCTCTATATTTAGACCTGGTCATTTCCAAAATATTTTTCCCAATTATAGTTTATCTATATCATGATATATTTTATGAGTGGGACCCCATAAAATATATTTCTCAAATCCCATCTCATATTCATTTTTTTGAGCTTATGAAAACTTCCCAAGACAACAAAATCACCTTATGAAAGTTTTATTTAACATGAACATTCCTCAGCCACCACATTTGGGGAAAGAAGTAACCTTTATTAGGATTAAGGAAAGTATAATGTATTAATGTTAATATATTTATATTTTTCTTATATCACATAATATATATTAACCCTATCATTCAAGTTTCCCATCATGTATATTATCCCTGATGAGATATTTCTTTGTGTGGATAAGCATCCCCTATTTATTAGCTTATGAATAGGTAGTGTTTGATTCAAGGTAGCCTTGGTTGATGAAGGTTTTGGTAATTTATTTAGACTTCATTAAATACCTTCTATTTAATACTTCCAACTTTAAGTCTATCCAAATCATGTGCAAAGGATATGATAGAAGACAAATGCCTCTTTCAGGATGAATTTGAATTCCTATCACAATACCTCTTATTATGGTTAAGATTAAGGATATTATACTTTACCATATCTTATAATATCTTTCATGGTGTCCCATGCACTTCATTTCATGATGTAAATTACTTCCTCCATATATCAATACATAAAATTTACTTACATGGGTTCCATTTACATGATTCAAGGTGATATTAACCCTTATTTGTTTAAATAAATTCCAATAACATGGAATCTATAAAATAATTATCCTTGAGCCTTTGCCTAGTATCCCATTCTAATAAAATCAACAATTCACAATCATGTTAATTAAGTTATAGGTTATATTAGTCACAATGAGTTTGTGGGAAACATCCCACCAAACCTACTCAACTTCAATGATGATAAGCTTTGTGATATTAAATTTAAAATAAAAACATTGAATCTCCCCCCAAAATTATATCTCAATTTCCACCTAGTTTTTAATCTCATTCTCATAAAATGGAAATTTATGAGATACCTAATTTTATGGTGAAACATATTTATGATAGACCACCTTCTAGTGACATTATGGTTGAATCCCTCAACATAGATCACATAATATTTTCAAACTTTATCAAATTATTGATGTTTTTCTCTTACAACACCCTATCAAGTCTCAATCTCTTTGAGTGTGTGCCTTAAAGGGTGCATAGGGAAAGTGGTGGGTAGATCATTGGTGTTTTACAAGATTATTTTTCTTAATACCACCACTTTCTATCTACACAACCATATCTTATACACTTTCCTAGGCTGTGTCACTTCTCATACACATTCTTCCAAGTAATTCATTACCTTATTTAGCCCTTACCTAAGATAAAATCCCTTTTAAATTTACCAAAAAATATAAGCCTTATTTGACCCTATATTCAAATTAATATTCATATGCTATAGGTCTAGGTTGGTCTTGGCTGACATAGACTATGACCTAACTTAATTTTATTAATTAATGATACAAGGTCAAATTGGGCCAACCCTATTAGGTAAACATTTATAAAGGTTTAAGGATAGATTTATCTATATATGTGCATCCATTTATGTCATTTATTAAATGAGATAATAATAAAATATTATATTTCACATTTACTTATCCATCATTCTAATTGAGGATCATTGCTTAGGGTTCCAATACATCTTTTGGAGATACAAATCTTATCTTGTTAAAAATTGATATTGATTAGGAGGTCCTTCAATGAACTATAGTCCACTGTACATCCTTATCTTATTTAACATATAAAATAATCTCTTGTGAAGCACCTTGTCTAAGGAATAGATTGATCTTGATAAGTTCATATTCAAAGGTAAGTATTCCTAACTTTGAACCTCATTTATTAAATTAGATAGATTTGAATTTGTACTTCTCTCCCATGTATTAGGATTTCATATACATTTACATGAGTATATATATTCCATGCATGTTTACTTATTAATTTTATTACCCCCAATATGTGCCATACTCTTTGGTGAGCACTAGATTAGATTTTAATTTACTTTGCATACACTTTATTAATAGGAAAACATAAGATCTAGCTATGTTTATTACATGGTGTTGCTTGACTAGAGGCTTTAGATCCCTCTCTAGTGATGTTATTATGATAAAGGAACCCTTGTTTAGGTTTATAAAATCCATCTTGGTCATGACCATAAACATCTAAATGTATCAACAAATAAATGTATAAGTAGGATTTGTGATCATAGGAATCTAGGAAGGGAGGTTAGTATAGTGTTAGTTTAATCAATAAAACACAAATAAAGATAAACTAACACTTACACTCCTAGCCTAAAAATTAGGAATATATTCATAAAAAAAGACCAAATTAAATCACAACTAAAACATTAAAGACACAAATCTTTTACTTTCCTTGGGAGTTCCAAATGCTTTGTTGAGTGGCTTGCTTAGCTTGTACATCAGAAAGTTTTTGGCAAATGAACCTTGTTAGCTCCTTCTCTCCTTTTCACTATGGATTTGATGTGGCTTGTGATTGCTTTGGCTCAATATTTTGGCATTATAACACTACTTACAATAAAATAGCGTATGTCTCTCTCTCTAAATTTGCATTATATATTTGGCTTATGAGATCTTAGAAATGAAGAGGCATGGCATTGTATTTATAGCCTAAGGATTTAAATCTCACCCAATGTGAGTTAGGGTGGATTTAAGGCTTTAGATTGGTTTAAAATTAAGCTAGGTGATTCAAATATAACCCCAATATAGTTAATAGTTTTCAAGTAGTCATGATTTGTAATTACTAGGCATGGGTCTCCAAAATAGATATTTTAGGATGTTTTCAAAGAACTTGAAAACTCATAAAGGTAATGATGAAAGGCTAGGATATTTTGAATTTTTTAATTTCCTTTGTTATATTTTTATTAACTACACATGGATAATTCAACTACGTATTTAATTTGGTTTATCTTTTTAATTAATTATTATTAGCCTTTTAGCATTTCCAAAATTTGTGCAAGTGCCCCACTTAATAGGCCCATAGGCCAAATTGATTTTTATAATGTCACATGATGATTAGGGATGAATATATGAGAGGTTATTATTTCATATGGTATGATAACCCAATTATGGATGCCTCAATGTGATTCTAAGCTTTGATAAATGATGCACAAGTAAATTTATGACATTTAGTGATTCTTAGGCTTAATTGAAATGGTTGGTATGAATTTATCTAAAGTATAATCAAAATCCATTTATGGCTATTTTTAGGTGTCTATAGTTTTCCCCTATTTGTAAATTTATTAAAAGTTATAGGCAAAATAATTCTTTCTTAAATAATGAAAAGGTCTTGTATGCCTATGACTTCAATGGAAGTGGATAACTATAGATGCCCCATTGAGGGAGCAAGAGACAAAAGGGGCCATCGATAAATATCTCAAAAGGAAGAAATGATGGAACTAAAAAGATGAAATGGGGTGGAAAAGACTAATTTTCCCATAGGTAGTTATAATCAATGGCATATGGAGCTAACCTAGGTGGGTAAAAAAACATGATGATTTGCCCACAAGCAATTATAATCATGAACATAGGTGGGACAAAAAAGTTAACATTATTCCCAAAGGTGGTTATAATAATTGAAAAAGGCTTAAGGTAACGAGATAATGATTTTCCTAAAGGTGGTTATAATCATTAAAGGGAAAATAGTGATTTGTCCATAGGCAGTTATAATCATTGGTAGTATAAAAACATGCCCCAATTGGGTGGATAGAGATAATGGTTTACCCAAATGTGGTTATAAGCATCATCACAATGAAAAATTTCCTCAATTGGGTAGAATAAAGAGAATGATTTTCCCGTAGGTGGTTATAATCATTAACCTCAAGATAGATCAAAACACAATGATTTACCTATAGGTGGTTATAACCATTGGCTTAGTGGGTGGGATGATACACAATGATTTTCCCAAAGGTAGTTAGAATCATTGCTAGTGTAAGTGAGATGAGATATAATGATTTGCCCAAAAGTGGTTATAATCATTGGTATCCTGATGATAGAAAATATGATAATGGGGTTTATGAACCAAATCCATAGTTACAGAGTAGGAATAAGATGGTATAAAGGATAAATACTAATTTAAACAACTCGTTATCATGGAGATGCACATCTTAACTAGCAAGAATTAAAATTATTTAGTTATTTAATTACTCTATATATGGAGAATGATTTAGATTAGATCAAGAATTTTTCAAGTGCCAAGGAGATATATTATGGACATATTGCTTGTAAGATGTCCTAAGATAATTTTTGTAGTAACACATGATGGTATGCATCATGATAGAACACCATGATAACATAGCCAAAATGTGCATAAGGACTAACACACGATCTAATAAACTATTTAAAATAATGAATCAATGATAAAAACCATGATGACAATGTTGACATAGGAAAATGGATGGTTTCAAGAATAATTAACAAGGAATCACCCAATGAATTCATGTAGATAGAGTCAATGAACAAAAATAAATCAAACAAATAGGCAAACAAGAAATGAAAACAAAAACACTAAGATAAAAAGGACAAAACAAAATAAAATAAAGAGACTAAAATGAAACAAAAACAAACAATGGTTAATCATAATGTTAGAATAGATAAAATCTCACAAACAAGATGATGATCATTTCTCATAGCTTATAGGAGACACTAAAACAAGTAAAATGGGAGAATAGAAGAAAAATAAGGGGGTGGCCGAGCTGACTCTAGATGCACTAGGAAAGTGGATGTCACCTACATAGTATCATAGACATAAGATCTAACATAAACTTCAAGCCAAATGTATTTCTCCCAAGAGATGGGATAGAATAAAAATATGATGAGAGAAAGCATGATTGATGTTGTATACAAATATGGAAATTAGCTCTCAAAATGGTGAGAGCATGGGATGTTAGGTAGGTAAAGATGGGATAGAATAAAAATATGATGAGAGAAAGCATGATTGATGTTGTATACAAATATGGAAATTAGCTCTAAAAATGGTGAGAGCATGGGATGTTAGGTAGGTAAAGATGGGGAAACTAAATGATAAGTGATTTTTTATGAAGTAGCTAGGGATCCTAGAATCTTTTAGGTAGAAAAGTGGTTACTAAAGAATATTTTTGGATTTATTAAATATTTTAAAAATGTTTTTGGAATTTTTAAGATATATCAACTTGATTGAGAATGATGAAATACTAAAAGTTCTAAGCTTGTAAAATGATGAGAGTGTTCAAACTTGAAATTTCTCACAAAATGGTGAGAACATAGAAAAAGGGTGATTGAGCTAACCTCAACATGAATTGAGCACTACCTACATAATTATAGGATGGGACCTCAAGTAAATGTAGTTACACCTTACAATAGAGGAATCAGACTAGGTAGCAACAAATTTATAAACAAAGAAAAGTAGGTAAATGGCATAGTACAACATAGGCATGGCAAGGTGGTACTTCAAGGAATGATAAAGAGGAGTTTTCCCTAGTTTTACCATAGGTGGTTATAATTAGGACACAATGGCATAGGTCAATAATAATAATTTTCCCATAAGTAGTTATAATTAGTAGCATGATGATGGAACTCTAATTTTCCTAAAGGAAGTTACAATCAATATTATGGAAATAAAACAAAATAAGTAATGAAAGATGCAACTTCCAAGCCATTATCATACTACACCAAAATAGGGCCTTTGTTCGGAATATGTAATCAACTACTAAAACTTGATTTTAATTTTTGTGTTAAAAGTGCCTATGGAATCAAAGTCAAAGGGGTTATATAGGGAGGTTTAAAATAACTCGATCAATGGGGAATGTATAAAAGAAAAATTTATGGCACATGGTAGGATGGTATATGATAGAATGGTATGGTATAAATAATAATTTAAATATTATGTTACAATGGAAATAGGCCTTATAGGCAATACTCCATGTCTCTTAAGCGAAATACTGCTTGAGGTGTATAATGTTCATCAACTCATCAAGTTTATCTCCATTTGGTGTAGCAAGCCTATATGCTCTAGTTCCATAATTGGAACTAATGATGTGTGGGCCTATCTAGTTGGATTTGAAATTTCCCTTATGTTTCTTCTTAGTCATGGTATTATTTTGCTTTCCTTTGATTACAATATCACTAAGCTTGAATTGTTTGTGTTTGACCCACTAGATATAGTGTCCTCAAAGTTGGTTATGATATGTTTGAAGGTTATTAAATGTAGCCATGCATTTCTCATCAACTAACTCCAACACTTATAGGTGAGTTACTCAATAAGATTCATCATCTATAACATGTTTCAAAGAGATGCACAAATAAGGTAACTCAACCTCAATAAGAAGAATGACCTTAATGCCATAAACTAGGGAATATGGAGTGGCTCCTATTGGGGTATGGTAATTATTGTGGTATACCTAGAAGGCACAAAATATTTAGATGTGTCAATCATGCCTAGCATTATTGACAATATTTTTAAGGATGTTGATAATGATCTTTTTGGGTGCTTCTACTTGGATGTTACCTTGTGAGTAATATGCCATAGAAAAATGTTGAGTAATTTTGTACTTGGCACACAGTGATTTGACCTCCTTATTTTTGAATGATCTACCATTATCAGATATAATGTCAGATAGGATACCATAGTGGCAAATGAGATGGTTAAATATTAATTAAAAAAATATATTCTTAGTAACGTGAGGGGTATAGCTTCAACCCACTTAGTGAAATAATAATTAGCTATGAGAATGTGTTTATTACCATTAGATGAGGTTGGATTTAACTTTCTAATGAGATAGAGGCCCCATGTAGAAAATGACCATAGAATAAGCATTGGATTTAGTGTCTTGGCTGGGGTATGAAATAGATTGATATGTCTTTGACATTTGTTACACTTTTTTACATATGTAGTTGTATGTGAATCCATAGTTGGTCAATAAAACCTAGTACATAGGAGTTTTTTGAATATGACTTCCCTACTTGTGTGGGCTCCACATACTATTTCATAAACTTCTTATAACTCTAATGTTGATTCTATCAAATTTTAAAAAATGAAGTAGAGTTCTATCAAAGTTATGGTGCTAAAGGCTTGGTTTATGTAAAGTATATCATGAAACATGGTGGGTAAAGGCCTTATGCTATTTGTAACCTAGATCAGGTGGATTAATTTAGTCATGAAGATAGGCATAAAGGTTTGAATACCATATAGAGCTAAGACCAACATTATCACATATCATTATGAATTTTGTAGGTTCATGAATTGGTGCTAGAATATTTTCAATGAGGAATTGATATTATTTTTCCATGTCTTAATGATGGATCAAAGAGCCAATGGTGGCCATGGTATATGACATTATATTACTAGCCCTTGCTATATGTTTAAAATATACATCAATAATCTACTATTTGAGAGTGTTGACCATGGCCCTATATGGTACCATCTTTCATCCTTGGTCTAAAAATTATGTGTACCCTAATTGATGATTAATTGAGAATCACCATAAACCTTGAGATATTTAATATTCTACTGTACTACCTATCAAATCCTTATTATGAGTGATTCATATTCAATCATGTTGTTGGTACAAGGAAAGTTGATATGGAATGATTTAGGGATTAGATCCCATTGTGGTGTAATAAACAATACTCCTATCCCCAATCCATATGTTGTGAATGATCCATCAAAATTTATCTTCCAATGTTGCTCCTTAATATTTGTTTCAATGATGGTCATGATGGACTTGTCTAGGAATTGGAATGTTAGAGTTTTTGTATTTTTAAGGGGAGATTCAATAAGCTAACTTCAAGTACCTATGCCTTGATGGCCTTCTGGTTGACGTATTTGATCTCAAATTTATTTATAAGCATGATCCATTTCCCCTTGTAGTCTCGTAAAGTTATTTTGGATAGTAGATACTTGCATGGATCTAATTTAGAAATAAAAGTTGGTATTGTTGTTTAACATGTAATGTTTTAGCTTCTGGTTTATAAATACCATAGCTTAATAGGCTTTTTCAATGGGCATATAATTTTTTTCATATGTAACCAATATACAACTTAGTACACAAAATTTTAGTTTTTGTTATCATCATGTTGAGCTAGAAGTACCCCCAAAGCTTTATCCATGGAATATGGATACAATAAAAATGGCTTTCTTAGAATTGGGGATAAAAAAATAAGTGGATTGGTAAGATAGTCTTTGAGGTGCTAGAAGGATTTATGGTATTATTCATCCATATTGAATGTGACACCCTTATTTAATAGGTGTGTAAATGGATGGAATTTATTGGCTAATTGAGATATGAATAATCTAATAGACTAGACCTTACCTTGAAAACTATGGAGGTACTTTAAATTGGAAGGTGGTGGTATCCCTATAATGGCTTAGAATTTAGTTAGATCAACTTCAATTCCTCTACGAGACACCATGAAGCTAAGAAATTTTCTTAAAGTAAGTCTAAAAACACACTTGTTATAATTGAGTTCGATGTTGTATTCATGTAGTCTATTAAATATTATTCATAGTGATGCTAGATGATTGACTCTGGTCTTTGATTTACCTAGTATGTTGTCGATGTAGTCTTTAATAATGTCATGGATAATATATAAAAGATGATGGTCATGGATCTTTGGTAATTGGTCCCTACATTTTTGAGACCAAATGTCATAACCTGATAATAAAACATTCCCCATAGAATGGTAAACATTTTTTTGTGTTGGTCTTTTGGCACAATCTTGATCTAGTTGTATCCTAAAAATCCATCCATTAGTGAAAGCATTTTGTACCTAGTGGTGGAGTCAATTATCATGTCAATGTTTGGTAGAGCAAAGTCATCTTTAGGGTAGGCCTTGTTTATATCACTAAAATTAGTAAAATTTTTTATTCATTATGGCTTGTTACTGACTAGCACAACATTTTATATCCACTTCAAGTAGTCAATCGATCGAATACATATCACTTTTAAGAGATTTTACAACTCTTTCTTTACTAATACAATAATACAAGGATACATTTTATGTAGTTTTTATTTCACAAGTTTGCCATTAGAATGTACCATAAGGTGGTGTACAACCAAGGTGGGATCTAAACCTAGCATGTCAGAGTAGGCCCAAGCAAATATGTCAATAAATTCCCTCAAAAGGGATGTAAAGCTATCATGTTCCTCCTTAGTGAGAGATAAGCCTAATTTGATCCATTTTGGGTTGTTTGGAGTGTTGATGTTGAATTATGTAGTGTCCTCTACAAGAAGAGTTAAAATTTCTTCTATAATGGTTGGAAATGATTAGAATTAGCCTATAATGGTAAAATCCTCTATTTGGAATAGCTCTTCAAATTCCCCTAAGTAAGATTAATAAAAATATCCTATGGTAAGTATGTCCATGTGACAAACACAGTTGGAAACTATTGAATGAGTTGGTAAAAGGCATGTTATTATTTTGAACTAAACTTAGACCCATAAGCAAGTTCATCATTAGTGGTCTTTTGAGATATGTTTGAGGAAGGTTGAACACCCCCATCTAATGGCACCTAAAATAGGTTTTCACTACTAGAATAACCTTTATCTTTACTTTTTCCTTGGCCCAAAAGTACCTAAAATAGGTTCACTTTGGGACCTCAATATTTTATTTAATTATTTATGTCTAAGGTTTGTTCACCCATTCTTTAAAATAGTCTATAGGATTTATTTGGATTGAGAACCCTTATTTTTGGGCTTCTAATATAACATTGTCTCTTAGGCCTAAAAATTTGTAAAAGGATTCATCATTTTCAAATTCATCTATAGGCATTGTGGATTCTTGTTTGTCCTAGGCTATAAGTTAAAGGTGATATAAAGGAAGTAAATTATAGATAATTAGTCTAAGGGTAAAAATGGCATAAGTGTGAAACATATTGGTATCACTCAGGTCTTGATAAGGGATATGATCAAACTCTACCTCACTATCATCATCATCTTTAGTTGTTGGTGTTGGAACATGAATAAGATATATGGGGTCACCCCTAAGTAGTTTAAATTTGAGACCATAGGTTCCTTTGTATTGAATCATGGATATTGGCTTAGGAATTCCTTATTAATGTGGCCTAAGGCCTCTTCCTTGGTAGGAATTATTCTCCATGTTCCTATTAGGAATGGCATATTAGGCATTATTATATCAATCATCTAGGTTGTCATTGTATAACTAGGATTCATCATCTGTAAGTGGGTCCTATTCTTGACCAGTGTCCAGTGTGAAAATGATAGGTGATAAACTATGCAATTTTCATTTTCCCTTTCACTTCCATTCCATGCAAGGTGGCTTGGCTTTAGGTCTTCCATAAGACTTGGGGTTTTGTGGAAGTTTGGTAATGTGGAATGTATCATGGGTCAAATATTCTCCCAGGCCATTATTTGTGATGGTAAAGTGATTGGACATTTTAGTAGGCAGCATGTGGGAAGATGAATCAAGTGTATCTAGGTTAATGCAATTGGCCTCTAGAAAATCAACATGTATTTCTTTCCCCTTGTCCTTTTTAGGAACCATATTCAAGCCAAAATCATAGTTATAGCTTTATTACTCAACCTCCAACTATTTATAATGTTTGTAGGGCTAAAAATATCCATGAATAGTGACCTCCATGTATGAATGAGAGAACTTGATACACTGGTGTAATGTTTAATGGATTTCATAAATATCATGTATCCAAGATCTACTCAAAAACAAATTTTATGAAAAATTAATCTCTAACACATGGTATAATGTATCATGGGTTAAAGGCCCAATGACGTCTTACAAGTTTATAATGCCTTGTGATTCTTACTTTTCATTTTCATAATCTTTGATTATGATATTTTCTAGGTGGCGATTGGTTATTATGTATCCAAGATGCTTGATGAGCTTTAGAGACACAATATTTATGCCTAATCCATTATCTATGAGGACATGTTTCACTTTATGCCATATGATGATAACTTTGATGTACAATGGATTGTTATGAAGAGGGCTAACGGATGACATATCACTTTAGTTAAAGGATAATTGATGGATTGGGGATATGTGTCCAACCAAAGCTTGTAATTTACTTAGGCTTGTCATTGGGATCTTAGGATTGGCCTAGGAACTCCGTCGATATGTTCTTATGGATGGTGGACGTATGTAAAAAATCCAAGATAAAAATTTGTGCAGACATCTTTAATGATTATTCCAAAATATAAAACATCTTTTCCTTCATAGCATTATATGTCTTATTCGTAGCCATAACGATGGGTTGAATGGGTGTAGTGGTAGATGAATGTGGGCCTAGGATGGTAATATTTGACTATCAAGTTGTGATTACATAATTAAGATTAGATATAGGACCATTGTTTCTAGAAAATGATGGTCGAGGGAGACCAGATAGAATAATTCTTGACTTTTGGTGCACTTGTGTGTGGTCATGGGGAAATGATGAGTTATTGGTATAAGGTCCAAAATTAGTAATCCCTACTTACTGGTATACTTGTATGCAGTCCTAGGTTATAGAAGGATCATTGACATAAGTTGGTTGGTTGGGATTGATTAATAATGGTCTTATCTGGTTGGTACTTGGTCTTGGATTAATGGATATGGTAGAAATATGACCTCTATAATATAGCCTACAACTTTGTTGTAGTCATGTAAAACTACATGGTAAGTCTATTGGTTGTTGGCATCATTCTAACCTTGGTTACATCCATTTGGTTGACATTATTATTTTTACTATTGATATTGTTGTTATTATCTCATCTATTGATACTATTGTTTATATTGTTCTAGCCTTTGTTATTGCAAGTTGTAGTTATGTGTATGTTATGGAAAAGGGTTTTGATAAATACCCAAGTTCTGATTAGATGTAGAAGCTATATTATCTAATATTATCTCCTCATTTTTTAACATATTTTGAATAATATGTTTGATTTACACATAATGGTGCAAATTATGTCTATTAACCTAATGGTATTCATAGAGTTCATTTTATCTATACCAATCTAGATAAGGAATTCCCTTAGGATATTGCTTTAGAAAGGGCCAACTAATTAGATTAGTAGTGGGTAAATTGTAGAACATGGATTCAATAGGCTCTATAAGGTCACTAAAGACCCAATGAGTAGGTAAAATTATCCTTAGAGAAGGAGGGGTATATAAAGGTAAAGGTTGTTATGTTTGTTGTACTGGTCTAGATTATTTTGAAGGTTACACTTTCTAAATTAGTTATTGGTGAGGAGTAACTTGCATTTATGACATTGGTTGAGTAGATACTATTTTCACCATTTGAACATGTCACAACTCCATTACTCCATTTCTAAAAAAATTCTTGTTGTAATTAAACGGCTTGGATTTTTCATAAATTATTGTCATGGGCTAGTTATAATGCTTGCACTTGGCCTTGGTTGTGGTTTTGATTTGGGTCATTTCCTTGATTTTGGTTCTTATTTGACAAGGTAAAGTTGATAATATATTTATTAATAAGGTCCTTTTTTATCATTAAACCTTTGTCAATTATTTCCTTGAAGGTGTGTGCACACTAAAACTACATATGGTAAGATATATTGGTATGTAAATTTTTGGTAAACACAATGGATAATTTTTTGTCTAGAAAACTATGGGTGAAATGGATGGAAAGTGATCTCCATAATTATAGATAACTTGAAAAACTTTCACCATATTTTTTTTGGCTCAGGTCAAATCTACCAATGAAAACTCATGTTTGAGATTGTAGGAGAAATGCTATACAAACTTGTCGAAAATATCATCAAAATTAGATACTGAGTTCTTTGGAAATTTTAAGAACCATTCCAAAATTTGTCCTATTAGACTCTAAGGAAATAATATTAAGAGGTATATGTCATTATACGACACTATTTGGCAAGCAATAATGAATTCAATTAAATGGGCCTTCTGGTCTCCTTTACCTTTGTGTTTGTCAAATTTCATTGGTTCATACCCTAAAGGAAATGGTATTTATAAATACTCCATGTTGAATGGGTAAGAACACACATCATTAAACTTAAAATTCTTGGTCTACTTCTCAGCTTGGATAGTGGCAATTACATCCTTCATTTACTATAATTTTTATGCTAGGAAACTAGATGGAAGATTGGCCTAAGGCAAAATCTGAGTGGTCAAAAGTGGATTACTTTTATCAAGGTATAATGAATGAATGGTTTGTTATTAAAGGTTGGTTTGGCTAGGGAATTAACCAATAATATGCATATATAGATTAGGATGTAATTTTTAGAATTGCACACATTACAGTGTGATATTTTGGTTCAAGTTGGGTATATATGCCTAATTTTGGGGAAATTGTGGTTGAGATGGAAGGATATGGATTTGGGTGAATTATTGTACATCTTGAGGTTGAATAGGGACTTACATCTGACTAATCAAACGTAGCTGAATGAGGGAAACTTATTATCAAGCAAGACCCTACCTTTGTATCTATGGCATGTTCAGAAAAAAAGGAAATTATTACCTAATTCATACCCATGGGACAACAATACCTCTTGGTTAGGCAAACACTTGTTTTGAATAAGATGATTGTTGACCACTAAACATTTATCATTGACCAATAAACATATGTTATTGATTAGATAATGTTTACGAAGGCATATTGTTCTATAGCTATTGATGCATACTTTTCACTACATGTCAAGGTAGAACATTAGTTTCCCCCTATTGAGGTAGAGGAATGTTCTAACTCTATTACATTGGTATACTATATTTTGCCTATTATTATTTAATGTTAGTATTCACCTATTATGGTGGAGTAAAATTCATCATGTTTTGTTGAGGCAAGGTACTAGTTTGTGCTTGAAGAAGTAGTTGGTTGGGGATTAAAGGTAGTATATTATGGTTGGGAGGTAGAATTTCCTACCCCTTACTATTGTGGACTACTTATGGTGTTAAATAAAGGCATTTATTATGGACTAGTTATTTGTGTAGTCACACCACTTTGTCTTGGATTGGATGACACTTGTGTGTTATCCACTATGTTTGGCTCATTCATCTACATAGAAGTAGTAGATACTTATTTGATTATTGAGGCATTGAACATGTATCTAACTTAAGTGATTTTTATGAATGGGTCTATACCTTGATTATCTTGGCTTGAAAATTTGATTAAGACTCCTGTTGAAAGAGCTAGCTCGATAAGTGGAGCATTTGACATGGTCATGTTATTGAAATTGCATGCTAAGTTCAAATATGTATGGTACATTTTTTGTATTTTTACTAAGTAGTAATCCATAAATTCCTTTCATATGTAAATCATATGTGGGTTTTGATATGGGATAGACACTAAATCCTGAGGGTTTCTAAAAGAGGCATATTTGGTAGTTTGATTATAAAGCATATTGTAAGGAACTCTAACTAGACTTGGCCCCTACCTTTATGGCTCTAATTAAAACCTTGTCCTTATTTTCAAGAAAGTGATGATAAAAAAAATAGGGGTCATATTTCTATTACATAATAACATAATAAAATTTTTGTTGAACTTGCTCTATAACCAAAGGTACTATAGCTAGGTACCGTGTTATTTGTTCTTGGCCCTGATCCTAGTATGGAGGCATGTTAAAAAAATAATGAGCTAATGGATCTTGGATTTATTCCCTTGATCAAGTGTCATAAGGTGGAAAAGGATCCATCTCAAAAACTACGTCATCAACATAGAGTCTTGAACAAAATCATCTTGTGTGACCACATTATCATATCCTGGATTGTACATGGCTCCACTATGAGTATAGTGAGACATATTTAAATTAATGATGATTGTTTCATAACAAAAGGCCTAGATTTGTATAAAATCATAGAAATAACATCTAAAAATACAAATGGTTTGAACTTGGTTTAACATGGACAAAAAGAATGGATACGTATCTCCAAAATGGTTTGTGCTAAAACTTGGTACAAAATAGTCTAATGTCAAATGTCATACATAAAAAAGTCAAGTAGATGAACAAATACTAAAATGCCAAAGTTTAGGTTCAAAGTGTTCAAAATAAGTATAATATGAGAAAACAAATGTTTCTTTATATTCTGGCCAAACACAACATAAAAACTAGGCTTAAAACAAGAATATGCTAGGAATTTTGGCAAAACAAGGCACAAAAGCTATACTTTAAATAGAAAAAAGATGAGAGATTTAATCTAAAAAATATAAAACACTTTGGAATAGACTAGGAATTCAAATTTATATATGAAATTGGTCAATTAGCATAAGGAATGAAAAAAAAAAAAAAAAAGGCAAATGGATATATACTATCTCTCCCAAATAAAGACACAAACACTAGTTTTCAAACTGGGTAAATAATTAACCTTAGTTACACAACCCAAAAGATAAATATCAATGTCTAAGCTAAAATTAAATAAGGTATAGGAAGAAATCAATCAATATTTGGATTTGAAATTATCAATTCTAATTCCAAACTCAATGTATAAAACTAAGCTTTTTTAAACAAATAATAAGCTAGATAAAGGTGAATGGTATAATGACACTAGGTAAAGATCCAAAAGGCACACATGGCTTGGTTTCAAAAATTAAATTATGACATAAGGTAAATAAGTCTATAAAATAATTTGAGTAGCGTAATGATGTTATCACACTCAAAAGATGTAACAAATTGTTGTTTTAAGACTCCAAGGTACAAGCTTATGAAATGAATTGGGAAGCATAATGTTATCCTTTTCAATCAAGTGACACACACATAAAAAGTTATCAAAATACTAAGGCAAAGGTATGGTTTCAAATGGATGAAATAACACCTCATAAAACAATAGAGTGATGTATAATAAAAGACTCATTTTGACATGGTATACCAATGTAATAATGTAGACTAAAAAACTATGAAATAAAGGATAATTTGACACAAACACCTAAGTGTAATGTCCTAGATCTTAAAACTAATGAGGTTGCATAATAATATCAAAATAAATTATTATAATAACCCTTAAGAGGATTTTAAGTGTTAATCCAAATATAAAAGTGCATGAAAAGTAGGATTTTTAGGCCCCCTCTTCTCTCGAGAGTTTGTACTGACATATAACTTCAGGTTGGGCTACTCACCTTGCATCAATAGTATGTCTACAGCAAGTGAGGTTGTTATAATCTACCAATTTTTGCATATTTATATATGGTCCCAAGTGTGGCTAACACAAGAGATGCTCATGTCATTTGGATCTGCATTAAATAGATTATTATGAAAAGGTCTTGTCCTTTTCACAACCACTACATCTATCACATTCTTACTGTAGTGTGATGTCCAAGTTCTCCTATGGTTTGAGGTAGTATATTACTAATATAACTTGTTTAATCACTCAAAACAGTGTCCTAATAAGTCAACCTCAATTTATATACCCAACCATGGAGTGGGGTTGAAATGATATTAGGAGATGAATTTTTGAATCAATGTTTCCCTATAAAATGCATGAAGAGGTGATGAACTCTCGCTCATAATTCAAAATGCATGAAAAAAAATGATAAGTCAAAATACTTTTGGGTCATATTTGGATCACCCAAACCATATGGATTTGAGGAGGTCCTTCATAATGTTATTTTAATTTTTTTGTACTTAAGTAACCTAGGAAATGAATGAGTGCTTTTGGTCACCTAAGTTCCTTAAAGGGGATGGGGGTATAACATACATGCATCAATCATTTTTCAAAAATAAATAACTTTGAAAGAGTAAACATAAAATGAACACTCTTAAGAGTATGGATCTAAGTGTGAGTATTTATTTTATTACACCAAAGTGAAATGTACATGAAATTTGTTCCCTTGGAATTAGTTAAAAAAATTTCAATAAACTTCATAAACAACTAAGCATGAAAATAACCAAGTTATTTTTAGACACCAAATAAAATGTTCAATACTTAACCACTTTTAAAGTAGTCTTTTTCCATCTTAGGTCTTGCAATTTTTATAGGGTTTCTACCTACTTAGAAGCCCAAATGTGAATGAGAAAACAAGATTTTGAAATCAGTTCGTAGGTTTCACTATTCCTATATCTCATAGAATGATGTCAATCTATAAAGGGATTAATGTTAGTCTGTATAAATCAATGTTGGTTGATCCACAGAGGGATTGACATTGATCAATAGGTATCAACATCAATTTTTCTCTTCCTATAAAAATAAAGGAAAATAGAACATGGTTTTTCACAAAATGATGCTTATCAATATGAGAATAAAATAAACAAATAACATTAGATACTTCAAGAAAATGATCAATAAAATAACATTCAGGCTCTTAGAAATAAAACCAAAACTAGAAAATTCAATAAAAATTTGTTTATTCCATTCTCTATTCTACACATAAAGGTTGATGTCAGTTCTAAAAGGATTGATGTCAGTCAGAGGGAATTAATGTCAGTCTCTATGTAATATGTGTATCACTAAAAAAAAATAATACATAAAAAACAAATGTAAAACTTGAATTTATAATATTTTCAAGCATTCATTAGAAAAATTAAGAGTTGCACATTAATCCCCTTGCATGTATGGGATGATTGAATGTTTGAATTTTTTTTTTAATATTTTCATTAATTGCACATAGATAATTTAACTAGGCATTTAATTTAGTTTAGATTTTTAATTAATTCTGACTAGCCTTTTAACATTTTAAAGATTTGATTTAAGTGTGCAAGTGCCTTAATAGGCCCATAGGCAAAATTGACTATTGTGATGTCATAGGATGATTGGGGATGAATCCATGAGAGGTTATTATTTTATATGGTATGATACCCCAATTAGGTATAAGTCAATGTGATTTTGAGCTTTGATAAATGATACATAGGAAAATTTGAGACATTCAATGATTCCTAGGCTTAATTTGTAATGGTTAGTAGAAATTGAAAGTCTAGTCAAAATCTAGTTTTAAGTGTCTACAAGATTTATCTTCTCCAAACTAGGATTGATTAATAGGTCAACTACATTTTCATTTGCATACATTGATGAACCTGATGTGAATCAGACTCTTGTAGGTTTTATTTCATGCATTAGTTTTATTATCATCTTATATATTTTATTTTTGTAGTATTGTATCAAACTTGTCAATATAGTCTAACATTTTGTGCACATGTTTAACACATAATTTATTCAAAATGACTTTATTATGTTTGTATAGGTCTTCCCCAAATAGAACTGACTAGATTGATCAACTCAACATAATCTTCTTCTTTAATTATAGAATTGCATACTTCATTGACCCAATCAACTTTGTTTGTAGTTATTTTTAATCATATAGGTTTGCAAACATAGTTGAGCCAATTGACTCTATTCACAGGTTCTCTTTTTTAGCACATAGGTTTTGTAGACTACATCAACCCAGTTGACTCTATTCATATAATAATAAAATCAGCACTTGAGTAACATAGGATAAAATTTGCAAACTAGGCATCTTTAAAACTATGAAGGTTAATTCTTATTTTATGTATAATTTATTTTTTTCATTTATAGTATTATTTTTCACAAGTTTGGATTCTATAAAACTGCAACAGTATAAGAAACTAGGTTGACTAGATAGACATAGTCTTATAGCTTGTCTTCTTTCTAGAAAATACATTAGACCTATTTGATTGTGTTATTTTAGATCTTGATTCCATAGAATATTATAAACCTTGTCAATTATATTCTATATTATTTTCATATAATGTCACCTAAACCAACTCTATACTCTTCACATTCAAAAGAATTGAGCCATTTTGCTATCAATTAATTCACTTTCCATTTTAGTTGCTTGCATGCTTAGAGTAACAAACATCGATTAATTAGGTAGTTTTTTAATTTAATAATTTAGTTACATTATTTTACCTTTTTCACACACTTCCAAATCACTTTACACTAAAAACATTAACCATTTACTTTCCATGGTCTATCTACTTAGATTTCATCACGAAGGGGCAAGATGAATTGGTTTTATAGCCAAGTATAAACACATGGTTGATGGTATATATTGGAAAATCACCTAACACCCTTATCATTAAAAAAATTTAAAGTGACGGGGTAGGCTTGAATACCAAGATAGTACCATTACCAATATAAACTCATTTCATCCTAAACTATGTGAAACCATCCATAGATCTTTTTCTAATTCCTTCCTACAACCAACTCCCCATCACATTGATTTAAAAATTTATTATAACTTAACAAAATTTAGGAATGACCAATTAGTTAGCATTTACATTCATGTTTTATTACTTTCTCTTTGATAATTATAGTTTATGTTTCAAAACTTGCACTAGCCAACATTAGTACAAGGTTTGTGTTATGTGTTCTAATTAAATAAAACACATTGATCTAATTGCTTGCATGCTTCATGTTATTTGCTTAGATATTTTCCTATAATTTTTCCCTATTTTTAGAACATTATCTTCCCTATTGACATAGTCTCTTATGGATTGCTGGTCTTGCTTACCTTTAGTACATAGTCATCCTATACAGCTATGTATCTTTTCAAGTTTTTTCAACTTTTCCCTTTGGCATACACAGTTGAGTTGTCTAACTATGTATCTTTCTAGCTTGTTATATTTCTTGTCTTGTAGTACATAGTTGACCTATCCAATTATGTGTCCTTTATTATATTTTTTTCTTATCTTGAAATACATAATTGACCTATCTAAATGTGTCCTTTGTTCCCTATTTTGTTTCCTATTTTATAGAACACTATTGATTGGTTCAATTCTATATTTTATTGATTGATCCTTCTTTACATCAAATTTTTATCCTTTTTCATTCATTATGAATTTCTTATTTGAGGATAATATAGAGTTAAATATAAAAAAACACGATGTTTTTTACCAATCCTAATAGGTTTTTCAAGACACAACTTGTGGCACCCACCTTAGATGAAAGTAATGTCCATGTTTCCACTCACACTACCAATTATGGGACTCCTCCCCATTCATCCTCAGTTCTTAATCCTCCATTCTCCCTCAAATATGAGCATGTTTATAGTACACAAAATGAAATACTCTTTTTCATCAATGAATTTCTTTAACATAGAGTAAAATACCCTTCAACTATTTATAGTATTATTATAGGTCTTCAAGTAGAAGAAACTCTTTCACCCTCCATACCTTATATCATGAATTTGGGGTAACCACATTTTTTGCATCTCAACCTAGTCTTTTTATTATGTCTCCTTCACACACCATGAAATATTATTCTATGAATTCTTCTACCTCCATGTCAAGTATCTCTAATAACATGGTAGGTTCAACTTATAGTGGGCCTATTAAAAATACTTTTACCCTTAACCATGATACTAGTGCATCTTTTTCTACCAATGATAATAATACTAATATTTCATATTTTGCTACTAATGTTAACCATGTCACTAGTGCATCTTTTGCTACCAATGCTTCGCATGCCACTAGTGTAGTTCATGCTACTACTTATGGTGTAAATCAATCCATTAATACTAATACTAATGCATCACTTGCCATGTATAATAGTCAAAATACTTCCCAAACTAACCAACTCTTATTAAAAACACTAAATCAAATGCATACCTTTCAAACCAATAACATAAATAAGATGATACAAATGCAAATCCATCTCATTAATCTTGAAAACCAACCTCAATAGGTTTCATGTGGAGTGAAAAATCCTAATTCCCCCACCCCCTTAGAGATTCTCATGTTAACCTTCTCCCACAACCACCCCTCATTAATAATATACAATTAAACATCTAAAAAATGAACCTATTGTACCTCAAATTATTAATATTGACATAGGAGGTATTACACCTGCCATCACTTATAATGGATCCACATATCCCACATTACACTTAAAGACATTTGGAAACCTTTATAAAGATTGGGTCAAAGTTAACACCTTTGTCACTACCAAACTATTAGCTAAAACACTCTCAAGAGATACTTTAGATTGGTAAAATCAATTAAAAACCCATTCTATCACTATCCTTGAATACTTGGTTAACTCACTAGTCCAAGAATTTGAAACTATTGATCTTCCCAAGAACAACTTAACCCACTTTATAAATTGTAAACAACTTGAAACTAAAATGGCTCAAGCCTTAATAAAATGATGGAAGATATTGTCTAATGAATGTGAGCATAATATGATGAATTATAACCTCTCTCTCTCTCTCTCTCTCTCTCTCTCTCTCTCTCTCTCTCTCTCTCTCTCTCTCTCTCTCTCTCTCTCTCTCTCTCTCTCTCTCCCCAAGAAATTTTGATTAATCCCTTGACCAAGATTATAGACAAGACTTCCTCATGCATCAATTTGAACCATCTCAACCTAAAACAAGCACATGTATGCTCATTAAAAAAACCATCATGTAACCAATTATGCTATGATCGATACCTAGGAGACTATTAATAACATTCAAGTAATCTCTAAAAACAACACTATGGATCTTGTTCCTCCTCCAAATAACACTCATATTCTAACATTTTCTTAAACAACCACACAAATGTCTAAAAACCATTATCCCTTCCTGAGATTCAAAAGCATCTTCTAAGACCTCTACTATGAGATATTGACTCCACTCATCCTATGAAATCATGGTATGATCCAAACAAATTATTTTTGTTTCATGTAAGTTGCGGCCACTCTCATGAGACTTGTAGATGATTATGCAATCTAGATATGGATTTTAATCTTGATCCAAACATTGATCATTATATTTGAAATCATCAACAATCATATGACATATCTTTTAAATCCCATGAAATGCAAAATAAAAACCAAGCTAATGATCATCTTAATATCTATAAAGATCCTCTTCCTAACCATAAAGATAACACTAACAAGCCTATTCTTTTTTACAAACAACTTTGAAATTCTTATAGAACTCACTACCAATGAATAAAATGTGGTTAATATGAATAATATGTAAAGAGTATTCACTTTTATTAATTCCAATCCAACACCCACTCATCACACCTCTTAATTGTTCCACATCATTTAGGACACTTACCCATCCCATCTAATGGAATTGAGGTAGGAGGACTAATCTAGGAGGATCCACATTCACTTCAAAACAAAAGTCATCAAAGTGCATATTGATCATTGACACAATGTAGAGATCATCAAGAGCTTTCTAATGTAATTTGAATGGGTTTATTTTGAGCTCATATGTGAAAGATATCATGTATTGAAGTCAAAAGGTTAAATAGGGGAAAAAAAAGGTGACACTAGGTGATGTGGTGTAGCTATAACATGCCAAGTGGACCAATCATGTGATGAATACATAATAATGAGTTAGTGCAAAAATTAGGTCTAGATTATATACTTCATCTTTGATCAGCAAAATAGTCTAGTTATAGGAACCATCGCTAGTGGAATCCACTTTTATCTCAGAGTGGGACACTAACACTAATAGAGACATGGAGCATCCAGCTGGACATCAACATGTGTCAAATTGGGAGTGGTACACATGGTGGGTCCTCAAGCCATCACATAGATTACCACCACTATATTATTCCATTATCAAATTTTAGTAATAGTCACTTATTGACTATATTTTTATATAATTAATCACCATGGGGGCATTGCCAACCTTGAGTACCAGCTTATGTTTCAATGCTAGATTGAGGCATATTATAAGTGCCCATTGCCAAACTGAGTCAATAATATACCAAGCTTGAGTTAGTGTTCCAAATCAAGCTGAGTTTGAAAAGTTACAATGCTCAAGAAATTACCAACCAAATGCTGAGTCAATATGGATAAAGATCAAATGCATGTGGATGGGGTCAAGTCATGACTCAAGATTATCCTACCAAGTCCTAAAGACTACCCAACATAGCAATACCAATGTGGATGCCAAGATTGGCTCAAATGGGCATAGAAAAAGAGGTGATATGTGGCTAAAGCCACAAAAACCATCATGGAGATAAGTCTATTTAAATCATTTTTTATATTATCACCCTAAGAATGTGGGATTTTATATTGGTAGTGATAAAAAACAAAGTCATAACAACCACAAATTATATGGTAACAAAATGAATATTTTATCTCTTTAGGAGATTTGAATCATGACCTTTTTTGGTAAAAGGATAAGTCTTTTATAGTCACACCCATGAGCTTGAGCATTATATAAAGTGGGAAAGGTATTATTTGAAGGCATGGCTTTCAATTTATTTGATGGACAAAGCTAAGTACTTTCTAAAGATCAATTTTTAGTCTTTCTAATTTTTGAGAGACTTAGAGTTATTTTCACTTCTCTGTGAAAACTAGGGAAATGTCTTAGACTCTAAGATGAATTCAATGATATGTTGAATGTCCTATGCTAAGTTTTTTAAGGCCATTTTTAATTCCATTTTACATAATTTTTTGTATAAATCCATAGGAATGTGAGATTGCTTTTTCAATAGGAAGATGGAAGGTCCATCCATAGGTTCCAAGGCTTTCTGTAGATCTATCGCCAAATTGTATGCAGTCTTAGAGGATACATTAAAAAATCATAAAGGTTATCCATATAATCAATTTTCATGGAAATGAATTGGTTCATATTCTAAATGAACTTAGAGATGTAACTCAAGCCATAGGTGAACTTTTTTATCAATCTTGTAGTCGTGAGTTGATTTATTTTTGTGCATTCCTTTTTTAGTTGATTATTTAATTAATAATTTTGAATTCAAAAGTTAATCATAATGGAAATTAATGGATATTTTAAAATACTTTGGGTTTTGAGATAAATACAT
Source organism: Torreya grandis (assembly GCA_037957365.1). Classification (NCBI taxonomy): domain Eukaryota; kingdom Viridiplantae; phylum Streptophyta; class Pinopsida; order Cupressales; family Taxaceae; genus Torreya; species Torreya grandis. The sequence continues at coordinate 829,031 of JARHVA010006771.1, forward strand.
TTTTAAATGTCACATTTAGTTCATTTCCTTGAATGTTTATAATAAATTGAGTGTTTGACACAAGGATCCATTGTAAATTTTTTTATGCATGGAAATCAATGTAGAGTTTATGGATCAGTTTGGTATCAGAGTAATTAGTGTGTTGGGATAGCATAGGATTGTGTGGATTTGATATTAGTGGTGTTTATTTTGGTTTTATATAGTATTGAAAACTTTTTGGTCTTGTTAATATTCCATTTACAGTGTATAGTTTGTGGAATTAGGTTGTTTGTATGGAATAGGAAGCCATGGGTAAAGCCTTGAAAAGAAAGAAGCTTAATGAGCTTCAAGAAATTAACCAATATATCTAGGAAGATAATGCTTTCTTGAGAGCTTATTTTTACTCCTTGAAAGAGGATATTACTTATCTAAAATCATAGCTACAAGCCAAGGATAAGCTCTTGGCATAAATGTAGAGTGAAAAAAACAATGTCTTCATCAATTACCTTCCACTACAGATGCAAGCACTATGACTAATGAGTGCACTATAATTTGTTCATCTGGTAATTCCTTTAATTTAGTTTTAGATTTTTTAGATATTTATTTTGTTATCTTTGAAAAACACACTAAGGGCATTATATGTAAAATATTATTGAAAATGGGATTTAATGGAAAGGGCCTTGGAAAACATGGCCAAGGTATTTCTAACCTAATATAGGTAGAACATAGATCTCACCATGAATGATTGGGTTATGCTAGTGAGAAAGTGAATGTTGGAGAAAGTTCCTCCATTGTTGGAAGAGGACAAGTTTTTGACAACCAAGATCTGAGGCCACTAGCAAAGAAAAATTCCTCTTTGCAAAGGAACAATGAGTAGTATAAGAAATTAGGTAAAAGACGTATTGAGATTCCACCTCCTCATTATTACAATAGAAAAGGCACCAATAGGAATTTAAATTCTAAGCATTCTAATTCATTTTTTCCATATAAGAAATTTGGTTTTAATATTTAGAAGATGTTGCATGTTTTTCCTTGCATGTTTTATAGATATGATAACCATTATGCCATATATATTTGGAAAATACAAGCTTTACAAAACTAATTTATAGGTGCTAAAGAAGAGGGATGTTTGCACTCATTATCATGTGAGTGGACATAGGGTTGAGAGATGCTGAAAACTTCACCCAAAAAGCCATCCAAAGAATGCTAAGAAAAAATTGGGTTACAAGGTAAAAAAAAGTTCTTAATCCACTAGCTAAGGATAAAACAACCTTGGATCTATTCAAAGAAGATTACATTAATAAGGAGCATCCCAAAGTGGAACATCCATTAAATTAGATCGATAAGAAATGGATAGAATTCTTGTAGAACTAAGTTTTATTTAGCATGCTTTTAATTCATTTTGGTTACCCTTGCTTTTTGGATTCTAGATAATTATGATAAAGGAATTAAACCCATATTTTATAAAGCATTAAGAAAGGAAAATGATTTTTTGGAGTTTAGATTCATGAGAAAACTTAGGGACAAGTCTACCATACTTAGTGAATTTTCTTACATTGGAAATAATCCATTTATATATCCTTATTTAGCTTTAGAGTTACTGGTATAGTTTGAGTAATGAATTAAAACTCATATTTTAGCTTTAGATATTTGACAGTAGTTTGAATAGGTTGTTGGATAGAATTCGATTTTCCTACAATACTTATTTTAGAATAACTGCTATTTTGGGATGCATCCATTTATGGCATGTGTGAATTTGGTTGCATTTGTAAGACCCTATTGGGCAATGTTTGGAATGATAGACACTATACACTACTTTTTGTTTCTATAATTGTTTAGCATGATAAGACCCATTGAGGTAATGTATTGCAACATGGTCAGAACTAATATTGTATTTTGTTTACTTGTCTTGCATTTGCATTGGTGATTATTTTAGTGTTTGATAGTTCCTTGCTTACAAGATGTGATTGTGGGAAGATAGTTGAAAGATGTTGTGATATTACTGGTAGTTGTAGGATTTAGTGTAACTCATGCCTTGTTTTAGGCCTTTACATTTTTTAGTTATGAATCATATTTTTTCACTATTATCTCTATGTTATGATTTGGGTTTTGTACTTGATATGTTGCAGAGGATCAATTAATTTTTCCAAGTGTTTTAGGTATAATTTTAGAACTTGAGTAGACTGATAAATACTTGTTGGAATTCTTCAAAACCAATTGGCATTTTAGAGGATCAAGTTGGGTACCAGCTTTTGGTGGACCAAAAACCCTTTTAGTAAGGAGGATTGATCTAAAGGGTCAACATTTGCTCCAAAATAGAAGTCATAAAATTATATATTGATCATTAGCATAATGTATAACTTATTAAGAGCTTTTTTATTCAATTTTAATGGGTTGATTTTGAGCCTGTATGCACAAGATATCACATGTTGAAGTCTCTAAGTTAAATAGGGAAAAAAAAGTTGGCATTGAGTTATGTGGCATAATTATAGCATGCCAAGTGGACCAATCATGCGATGGATACATGGAAACAAGTTAATACAAAAATTAGGTCTAGATTATATACTTCATCTTGATAAGCAAAAATGGCAAGCTATAAGAATCATAGTTGGTGGAGTTTATTTTTGTCTCAGAGGGGGACCCTACCAATGATAAATATATGGAGCATCTAGTTGGAATTCAACATGTGTTGAATGGGAGTGGTCTATGTGGTGGGTCCTCAAGCCACCATGTGGCTTGCCACCACTATGTTATTCCATGGTCAAATTTTATCAATAGTCACCTAGTGATTATATTTTTATGTAATTAATCACCATGGGGGCATTGCCAAGATTGAGTATGAGCTCATGTTTCAATGCTAGATCGAGCCATATTACAAGTGCCTATTATCAAGCTGAGTCAATAATATATCAAGCTTGATTTAATGTTCCAAATCAATCTAAACTCAAGAAGTTTGAATGCTTGAGAACTTACTAACCAATTGTTGAGTGAATATAGATAGAGCTCAAATGCATGTGGATGGGGTTGAGTCATGACTCAACATTATCCTACCAAGTCCTAAAGACTACCCAACATATTAATACCAATATGGATGCCAAAATTGGCTCAAATGGGCATATAAAAAGAGGTGATACATGGTTAAAGCCACAAACCCTATTATGGAGATAAGGCTATTTTAAGACTTTGTTGTATTATCACACCATGAATGTGGGATTTTATATTGGTAGTGATAAAAACAAAGTAATAACAACCATGAATTACATGGTAACAAAATGAATATTTTCCCTCTTTAGGAGATTCAAACTGTGCCCTTTTTGGGTAAAAGGATAAGTCTTTTACCATCACACCCATGAGCTTGATCATTATATCAAGAGATCAAGGTGTTATTTTAAGGATTGTTTTTCAATTTATTTGATGGACAAAGCTATGTGCTTTCTAGAGACCAATTTTTAATCTTTCTAATTTTTTAGAGAATTAGAGTGATTTTCACTTCTTGGTGTAAACTAGGGAAATGTCTTAGAATCCTAAACAAATTCAAAGTTATGTTGAATGTACTATGAAAAGTTTTTTAAATCCATTTTATAAGTATATTTTTGAGAATTTTTTGTATAAATACACATAAATATGATATTAATTTCAAAACAGGAAGATGGAAGGTCTGTCTGTGGGTTCTGAGGCTTTTTGAAGATCTGTTGCTGAATTGTATGTAGTTTAGAGGATCTATTAGACAATTGTGAGGGTTGGCCATGTACTCAATTTTCATGTAAATGGATTAGTTCATATTATAAATAAACCTAGATATGTAATCCAAGCCATGGGTGAACTCCAGTATCAATCTTATAGTCATGAGTTGATTTTTTTGTGCATTCTTTTTCCATAGTTGATTAGTTATTTAATCATTTTGACTGAAAAATTTAATCATAATGGTAATTAATGGAGATTTTTAAATACTTAGGGTTTTGAGATATATATGTTTTTAAAGGTGAAATTCAATTCATTTCCTTGAATGTTTCCAAGAAATTGAGTGTTTGATAAAAGGATCTATTGTAAACTTTTTTGCACATATAAATTAGTGGAGTTTATAGATCAAGGACCTTATAACATTTGAAAACACCACTCTCAACAACATAACTTGATTATACCTCTCATACCATCTCTAATATTCACCTAAAATCAACACAACAAGACAAAATTTCCCAAACAACCAATAGTATTTATTCAACCCAATCATAATAAATACCTAAACAAAACCAATACACCACCTCAAGTCAATCAACCCAATGAAACTTACACCCTATCAAAACAAATTTAATTTCACTTCCAACCCTCCTTCCTAGGATATTTTTCAACATTACACACCTATCTCTAACAATCCTCCTATAAGTTATGATGAATGGGATCCCATCATGAAACTTTTTCATCTCCCATCTCAAACACCATTCCTTGAATTAATGTGAACTTCCCTTTATCATCAAAAACATCTAATTTAATTTTTGTTTTAAATGAATATTTTTTGTCCTCCTTTGGTAGGATGTGAAACTACCTTATCAATATATAAAGATAATATCCTTCAATAATGTGAAGATATGTCCATACATGTTGATGAAATAGTGGATACCTCTCTATCAATTAAGTTTCCTATCACTTCCATGATTTTGGATGATATTTTGCTTCATGTGGATGATCTTCCTCTATTTATTATATACAAATTGGTGTTATCAAATTTAATCATGACTTAATTGATTAAGTTTTAGGTATTTTCATTGATTCCCTTTATTTCATTAAGAGACTTGGATATTCTAAATGCAACCTCAAATTTACATGTAGCACATGTTAAGGATACACTAAAAGGAAAATGTCTTATCGAGGTTGCATTTGGATTCCCATTAACATCCCTCATGTCACCATCCACATGAAATTTATAATCTTTAACTTTCCCCTCTCATATAACATCTTGCTTGGTCAACCTTGTACTCATTATATGAGATCAATCACCTCAATTGCATGCTAATGCATCAAATTCTCCATAATGGAGATATTTACAAGATTCAAGGAGACATGAATCCTTGGAATTTCAAAAAATTCCAATAACTTGGTTTCTTTAAAATTTATACCCTTTAACATTTTCCTAATACCCCATTTATAGAATCTCAACTCTTCAATTATTCTATAAATTCCACATAAGGTTATAATGGTCACCCTAAACTAATAGAGAACATTCCACCTAAACTCCTATATTTTGATGATGATGAGATGGATGAGATTAGCCTCAGATAAAAAAATATTATCTATCCCCTCATATTATTACCTAACTTCCTTCCTCTTTTCAACCTTGATCCCTTCAACCACCTATCTATGCCATACCTATTGTCTTAATTAAGACTAGTCATTCTATCCAACACACATCTTATGACAAAAAGGTCATACTTACATGTTCTATAGATTTAAATACACTTGAATATGATTATGTTTATGATTTAGATGACCCATTTTTATTTAAAATCATACAAGCTATAAATATTAAAATTATTGAATATTGCACTTCTTTATTTTAGTATTTTCATTTAGATTTTAGTATTCCTTATTTTATAGTACCTAATATTAGT